>VXAC01000195.1:0-23165 GCA_013399225.1 Rhipidura dahli | reverse complement strand
AAAGTTTCTCAGCACCGACACCTCTCCTCTCCCTGCGGAGCCAGCAGGAGCCGGCACAGCCTCCTTGCTGCAGCCGCACACTGGGCACTGAGCTGAAGAACACACCCCGCAGCCAGCAGCACAAGGGGAGCGAGGCTGTCTCCACTGTAAAGCCTGAACAAGAACACTCCTCAACGTGGCTCCAGAGTCGGAGAGAAAGAAAGTGAGTCACCTGAAACGAAGCTGAAATGGCGACGGGAGAAAAGGGGAGGTGCCGCGTTTTTCGCGTGTAGCTTAAAAATACTTCTTGCAGGCCCTGGTAAGAAACTGAAATACCACAAACTGTAAATATCTTTAATCCTTTTTTGTTAAGTACATGGGAGATGAGGAATTCGTGTGTGGCTTATAAAGATGTGAGGAGTGCCTATGCCAGGCTATATAGAAAGGCACTGATACTTGAGAAGAAGAAAGCCTTTGTGTTCAGGACAAAATAACTCATCTTTAAATGGACTGATAACCCCATGTGATGGCCCATGTCTGGCAGTGTGAAAGATCTGTGAGATTTTTCATGGGAGAGATGTTTTTTCACGGCAGCAGATTTCTGGGTGGACCTGTTGCCGGTGGCAGTTTGGGAACCACATGAAGCAGAAGAAAATCCTTTTTTCCTTAAGCATAAGAAAGAGACTTCAAGAACTGCAACACTGAATAAAATCCCATGTTCTGTTATCCTTTGTGCAAGTTGGGTAAAAGGAGGAGGGTGCTGAAAGAGAGGGGAGGTTTGCTTTAATTTCTTGTTATTTCTTTTTACTTTTAATTGTTAGTAATAAAATTTTTCTTTGTACAGCAACTGTTTAAGTTTGATCCTGTTTTGCCTCACAGCTCTCTAGTTTTCCTCAACATTTTATTTTCCCCTTATGAAGAATGATGTCTATATAACCTAAGTCTAAGTAACAAGGAGCTCATATAGCTTAAGTTAAAAAATACCTACATAACCTTAATATCAATATAACCTGTAACCTGAAACATAGCCTTCTACAGCCCGAATCATAGTATTTACTTATGTAGCCTAAATCATAACTTTTGATACCTATAACTTGATGCATATATAACCTGAATCTGAAAACTGAATAATATGAATAACTAAATAACTGGAAAGTTATATGAATAACTTTTATACAATCTAATAGCTAGTATATCGTTAACTAGTTGCTTAAATGCAAAATAGACAAAAGAGAAAAGAGAACAGAAGAGAAAAAAAAAAACAAACAACAACTTAGCAGGTGTGTAATCTTTTTCTTGGCAAGAAAAAGCCAATTAGCCACAAAACGAAGAATTTAGGCTGGTTAAGACCAGATAGACCGAAGAGCATCGTAACTGCGCATGCCCCGAACACAAAGGTGAAAAGTTCAAGTGCGAAGAAGACTTTGGAAGCCTTCATTAAAGAACCCCGAATTGGGAAAGGACATGCACAGTGTAAAGTATTATCTAATAACCATGAGATCATGTTATTTCCGGCGGATATGTGATGATGCTGTAATGACACAGCAACATTAAGCACAATTTACTGTATAAATATCCCACAGCACTTGACAAAGGTGGGTGGGTTAGGAGGAGAAATCCCCCTCACCACCAGCACTGCAATAAACAAATACCTGCTCTATAGACATCGGTCTATGGGGATTTATTTCCAGCCTATCTTTCGGGCATCAAGAATAACATATTTCATGTGCGTGGTGCTTAGCTGTGTCAAACCACAACACCCCCCATCCCCCCCAACAAGTGTAAATTAATTCTCAAGCAGTCCACATTTTGTATAACTTTTTACATAGTTTTTGCCTTTCTATAGCAAGCTGAAATGACTTAAGAACAAGATCATCATGTTTCAGTTTGAATGAAGTCAAAGTGGGATGGAACAAACCAATACCAGCATGCGAATAAAGGTATTTCCTAATATGGAAATAATAAAGCATAAATAAAAAGAATAAATAAGGCTTTAGTGTTCTTTAGCAATCAGTGTAAATAGGACTTTTTTTGGATTAAAATCTTTTTGTGTTTTTGGGTTTTTTTGTTTGTTTTTAATAATTAGGCACATAGCCAGTGAAAATCTTCTGTCTGAACATCTGTCTAATAACTTACACTTTAGGAACCTGTTGATTTTTGAACTGCTTTTTCATTTTCACTCCATTTGAAGAAGAAGCTATGTACTATACAATAAGGAATTGCCTGAAACAATGCAAATTTTTGAGACTGACTTGTTTCAAAAGGGTTCTTGAACCAAGATGATAGCAAGGCATCAGTAATACTTGAAATACATTAACTCAATCAAATTGAATGAAATTGTCAATTATTTATATGAGGAAAAAAAGAAATACAAAGAGAATAAACTTAATTTTGGACTCTCTAACTACTGTACAAACTCATGCATCATCCACTACACTTTAGTGTTGTATTGTCACTAGACTTTAACAGGAACTTTTCAGTGAAACTGGAACATTATATGGGAAATTAATTCTGCTTCAGCTAACGGGTGACTTGTTAGCCTCAGGGTAGTTTTCCTAACTCAAAGGTAAGAGTGAGACTTGTCCCAGAATTGACAGTACCCTTGCAGTCATTTCCTACAGATGTGGAAAAACTAGCTTGAAGCCCAGGATTTGGGCACTGCAATCCTAGCTTTATATGAATGTGAGAGTTTATCAGTCACTGTTTCAGAGCACAGTGCTTGTGTGAGACCAGATCCAGTGCTGCATTCTGTCTGACAGTGGCAGACACCTACAGAAATAATGAAACAGGCAAATGCTGGTGATACAATACGATCTCAGGTCCAGTGATTTCCTGAGATGAATGTTGTTTATTTGTTGTTAGTAGCTTTCAAAGATGTTTCTTCATAGAGAACTTGTCTGGTCTCTTTTGAGCTCACATAAACATTAACATCTATCATGTTCTTTGGCAAGGTGCTCTATGAGTCTATTAGCCATGGCATGAAAAAATACTCCATATGTGTGTAAGCATCAAAATTTCACTTTTTCTTTTATTTATCTTTGCCTTTTGTTAAAAAAAAATTGAAAAGATGTTAAGTTTCACTGTTGGAAAGGGAGAGATTTAAAATGCTGTTTTTCTGCCCACATAAATGGCTTCCTGCCAAACCCTGATTAACGTTATATTACAAACTGATGTAAATAGTGGAGGCAGAAGTCCACTTCATTCAACTGTTCCAAGGGTAATCCCCATGAATTTTCTGAGTTTAGAAAGATTAGTAAAAATGTGCAGTTTGGGATTCTATTTATAACAAATGCTTGACCAACGTAACTCATCCATGGTATAGGCTGTATAGTGATATAAGTATTGTAACACTTTTTTATACAACTGCAGGATGTCTGTTACTCAGAATGCCCACTGATTGTTAGTTTTCAAAACATGTGGTTGAAGACAGGCACTCTGATCAGCTAGTGTTTTTGTACACTTGAAATACTGCTATTTCAATCACTAAAGCTAATGCCAAAACTTGTTCCAGAATGAAGGAACAAAACAAACTTTCTGGATCCTTCTGTTACAGCCTTTGGAAAATGGCTGTTACAGAAAAGGAAATATGCTCAGCACACAAGGAGCTGTAATGCTGCAATAAAACACTGGTTAGGATGTTAAAGAACACAACAGTAAAAATGGTCATAATAGCTGGTTTCTCTGTTTTAGTAAGGCAAATGGAATTGGGACTCCTTAGTCATCCAAACTGGACTCTATAAAGAATCTATGGAGAAAGAAGAGGGTTAGGGTTAGGGGTATGGGAAAGAATTTTCATGCAGATGATGATATTGGGAAATGTATATTCAACCACATAGATTTTTTTCAGTGAAGAAGATATTTCAATATATTTTCTGCCTTTAATATTTTTATTGTTTTTTAGCAAAGTGGGAATAGCTTTTTTTTTTTTTTTTTTGGAAGCACAAGCTAATTAACATATTTAAAATGTTGTAAAGATTTTTTTTCTTTTACTGGCAGATAAGTTTTTGCTTGAAATTTCAGTGAAATCAGAGGTAGTGATGGAACAGGTTGGTTGCTGAAATAGTATAGCACTGTCCAATTATGGTAAGAAAAGTGTAATCCTTTAACTAGCTTTACTCATAGCAAAACCAACCAATGGAGAGTAAAGGTTCACTTGCAACATAACACATCTAATTTCTATTGAGCATGATTTATGAAAGACAGTTGAATGTAACACTACACAGGCAGCATTTGTACTACAGAAGTACCTTTGATTAAGAAAAAGTGAGGAATATTAGCTATGGACTAAAAAGAAGAAACATCCCCCTAGTAGCCCTCATATTTCTTAATGGAGGAGAAAGGCGTGTTTGTATTTTCAGACTTAAACATGTAAAAGAAGAAAAAACAACCTCCATCCTAAGCCTGAATTCTCACATTCAGACTTCCATTCATGGAACTCTACTTCCAGGTAGATGAGAGAGACAGATGTAAATTTCAGAGGCCACTAATAAACCAACTTACAATCCATGAGAGTTTGAAAATTAACTAAGCTCTTCAGTCCCTAATATTTCTATTTGTGCTCATTTGCAGTGAGCACATGAAGTGGGTGAAGAGAGGGCATTTTAATAAAGAAAGAAAGCAAAAGAACAAGGGAGAAGTATATATGCTGAAAGACAAGAATCAGTTTCAAAATTATTAACAACTGCTCCACTGCTGTTAGAAGTCTTTCTTTCATGTTTTTTCTTCTTGCTGTTTTGGGCAATTTGGGTATTTCTGCCTTTCACAATGAGGTAAGAGTTAGGCTAGTCAGTTGCTTCACCATCTTTGTATGGACTCACTCAAACTTTGTGATTAAGACACAAAAGGACTTGATGTCTTTCTGACTACTGGCACAAGGCCTCATGCAGACAGCATGCCTTCATACATTGAAGCTTCATTTGTGTGTCCTCTGCATGGGCTACCCGCCTGCACTGATTTGGAGCTCCTGCACCCTGGCACTTCTGTTCTGGGTTCTGCTAAATCAGGATTAGAACATCTGGAACCTGCAGGCTTATAGGTGTCTGCCCCTTCTCTTTTTAGAGCTACCTCAAGCTGGCTTCCCAGCATTTACTTCAGCTGAGCTGGTCTATGAGCAGGACCCAGAACTTCTGCCTTCCACAGTCCAACCCTAAAGTGATACTGGTTCATTGTTACCATGAACTCAGTGTGTGGAAAAAAACCCACAATTCATAGGTTTTGTGGTTTAGCAATGATATTCATCAGTTCAATGCTGCCACTAAAACCATGTGCTGCTTAGTCCCCCTCCACCGCTGTGGCTGCTGGAGAGGGTAACTGGGGGCACAAAAGGCCAAGATGGAATGAGATGAGAACAATTTACTAGAACCAGGAATGAAATAGGAAAGTGAACAGTAACAGCAACAACACTAATGACAGAAGGTACAAGAAAGGAACAATTCATGTGGAAACCCCACTCCCCCCTCCCCAATGATAGACAATACTGGATGGCTCTTTCTTCCACTATGAGACCGGGACCTAAACCCCTTCTCCCCAGAAGGGACCCCTTCTCCTGCCCCTGATGATGACACGAGGTGGTATAGAATAACCTCCGGGTCCTAGCCATGTTCCCTCCTGCCTACTGTAAAACTTAACCTTGTCCTGGCTGGGAACAGGACAAAAGGCTTTCTTCTTGAGGAGACATAAAGTGGCCAGCTGGTGATGCTAAATAAAGGGAACATCTTGAGCACTGGTGATTGCTAAAAGGATGGTAATTGCAGTGTGAGCAGAGAACTGCCAGATCAGACCCAGAGAGATGGCAGGTGGCGATGGTGAAACTGATGGACTTAGAAAAACCAGGGACAGAATAAAATCTTTTGCTAGTACAAATGTTCTGACTGTTCTACTTAAACTTCTTTTTTATTTTTGGATGGCAAACACACTACATAATGCCATTCTTTTTTCTTGATAGCCAATTATTTTTGGGAGCAGTGTTTGCCAAGCCTGTGAAACAACTAGAAAATACTTGATAAGCCTGCTGGAAGTCTCAAAGGTTGGCAGAATTGTCATGTTATTTTGAATCTCTTGGGTATACAATTGCCCTTCCCTGATGGAATGCCCCAGTGCTAGTTTGCAATTTGCATGGCATTTTTGACATCATCAAAGAGTCCTGGTGCTTATGTGCTATGACTTCAGAAAAACCAGATCTTCACACTGCAATGTCTGCAGTGTGCTGGGAGGACAGAGTGCACCTCTGACATGATTGTCTGGATAATCTCCTCTGATCTATGCAGCTGGAGTAGCATTGATAAGTGCTCTGAAATCTCTAAGCCTCTCTGATAAACCTGCCTTGTAGCTGAACTCTCCTATTGTATAATGCAGTGGGGATGATGAGGAGTCATTAATTAATCCCATTATAAGAAATCTTTAATGCTTTCATCTGGCACTATCTCACAGCTTGGTAGGGTAGTTTCCTGGAGGGAAAATGTCTTTTGCTCATATTTATGCGTGAATGATTATTGTTGACCTTTGACTTCTGCCCCAAGAAATGGCAAAGCATTTCAGAGATTTTCCTGGTGAATTCAGCAATGGGAGGGAAATAAAGGTTACTTTCCTAGGTCAATGGTAAAGTCAGTTTCTGAGACAAATGGGTGTTCAATTGCAAAAAGCTGGAGTTTTGCCGCTCTTTCTGGAAGCTGATGGATCATGTACTTTTGAGTGTAACTCTAAGTTCTTTTTGGATACATCCTCTTTGAGAACTAATTGCCCTTGTTTTACAGTGTTATTCTAAACTGAGTGTCATTCACTCTGTCATTAATTTTCTGTGATGTTGTAATAGGCTTGCTGGAAAATGTTAGTTTTCAGGACTAAGGCAGGCTTCCATTAATTTAAAACTGCACAGTCTGTTTTTCATATCTATACTTCAAATTGTGGAAATATCTACCTTAGATTATTTTTAAATTATTTAATATAAATTTTTCCCAAGCCTTAAACACAGAAAATTTGTCTGTTCTTCATTATGGAATTGTGGAATTCTGGCAGCAAATGGGGCAGAAATAGCTTTAATGACACAGAACAGAATGAAACTTGGGGAATGCAAGAAACTTCTGCCCTTTGGTTGGGGTTACTAGGAGGAACTGCTGGTGGCTTTCATGTAGTAAAGTGAGTAATTTAGTAAAGTGAGTAATTTGCTCTTAATCATAACTAAAAAAAGTTAACAGAAGCATTAAGTATTTTCAGAAACATGTAATGTGTTACTGAGATACAGTTTTAAAGAAAGTCTTCATTGCTCCTACTTTGTCTAGTTATACTAACATTCATGGAAATAATAAATCAATTTTCATTTTCAAATGCTGCTGTTTATTTTACATCCATGTACAATGACAGGCAGTGAGATACTCTGGGCTTTCAACCAGTAAACATGACTTTTACAAGACTCTGAATTTTTTAAGGGAGTGAAAAAATTCCCTTTTGACATGTACTGGATTTTGATAAAATAATTTAGTCTGGAATTAAGAATGTTGTTTGGTTTATCAGAAATTGATGCATGTCTTCCTGCTTGGGAGCAATGAAATTTTCTTGTTATGTAAGTAAAAGGTTGGACCTGGCATACGATTTCTGAGTGCTTAGGCTCTGAGTCTCAGATAATGCAGAAGAGTTTAATTAGGTCACTGCAGCCGTGGTTTGGGAAGCTTCAAGGCCCATATGCTGCTTAAATTAGATCAACACAGGTGGTTGTAGGCAATTGTAAGAGTATTTAAAGAGTAAAATTTTAAGTCAGAGTTCTCCAATCATGATGATCTACTGGCATAAGAACAAACTGTGGAGAGAGGCAATATCCCTTATCACACAAAATTCATATGGTTAAAAAACCCAAACAAACAAACTGGTATTCAAACTGAACTTGTTAAATTCACTCTGAGGTTCCCCGAATTATCTATTTTACCATATTTGTCATTCTTATGGAATTCTGGCCTTATTACCATACATGTACTATAACCATATTTTAAACTTATACTGTTTGAATATCATATATGAAACTGTATATTAATGTCAAATACATTATACAAATACAAACACTGTGTGTTTATTGAAACTGTCTAGAGAATAAAACAATTAATGAGGAATATTTGAACCATGAATCATTTCAATTAGGCTGCAAAATTATAGATGATACTGAATGGAGAATAATAAAGGTAGACTACGACTTCAGCATCATGCACATAATTTGAATTTATGAATAGTCATTGAAAGATTTAGACCAAATTTTGGGTTTGATAAAAAAAGTGATAGAGCTGTGGAGGATAAGTAGAAAATATAAGGAAAATGTGGCATAAGTTCTGTTGAAGAAGACTTTTTTTTGTCATGCTCTGATAAAAGATCTGTGTTGCTTTTCTTTCAGGCTTAAAAATGTGATGGACCTAACATCTCTAGAGCTTACTGCTGGGGAATATGTCCAGTGCAGGCAGCTCAGTGAGCAGCTGCAGTGCAAGTTGCAGGTTGTGCTCTGGGTGGGGGGAAATGGCTGGAGCCCCCAGCAATGAGCCATGACCGGGCATGGACCCTTTGCCTAACAAAGGACATAGGAACCTGTGGGGCTGGATGGCCAGACAGACAGACTCTGTAGAACCCAAACAAACAAGGAGAAGGTCCCAGGCCCAAAATTGCCATTGGAATATAAGGCACATATAGGGGCCATGAAGTGAGGAACATGTGCTCACACCCTAAAGGTACAAAAAGCCTGGAGGCACCCAGCCTAACCTGTAATCATGTTACTGCACCTCAGTTAAATTCCTGAAAGGAACCAGACCTCTGTGACTCTGCTACAGGAAATCTGGGACTGAACCAGTGAGGGAAACTTGTCTGATTACGTATAGTGGGAACCAAGCAGGGCACTGGAGCTGCTCACTGGAGCTTCCTGCTGCAAAGCTGCCTTGGTTCCAGCAGTAAGTCTGGGGTGGTGCAAGAGGGACTCCAGGAATGGCTCCTGGATGGTCGGACAGGGAAGTTTCCTTAACAGTGGGAAAGTGGCAGTACTGACACTACACAAATTTCTCTGTCATCCAGATGCACACTCAGATTAGTAAGATCACAGTTGTAATAGAAAACTTCACTGTCACCAGCTCAGTTAGTGTCTGTCTTGCAGCACCATACCACTCAGGCTTTAGTGATCTTAGGGAAACCTTCCTGACTGACCATTCAGGAGCCATTCTTGGAGTCTTGCACCACCTAAGCTGGGACTGAGGCCCCTTCCCAGCTACACATCCCACACTCACACCATCAGACCAGGTTTCCTCACTGGCTAACCCCAGGTTTCCCTTATAAGTCTCAGATGTCCTGATCCTTAAAATAATTAAATTGTGGAGCAATGACAAAATAACAGCTCCAGCTGTGTGCCTCCAAGGAGGGACCCCAAACAAAGGAACCCTATGGCTTTTATACCCTCTAAGTCTATGGGTGGGAAGGGGTCATTGGCTCCTGAGGTGTCTGGTCCCCTGGCTGGGCCACAGGTCCCCAGGCCCTTTGTTATGCAAAGGGTTGACAGGTTGTGGCCTCTTGCTTCAGGCTGAGGCTCAGGCTCAGGCTCCTGCCCCTCCAGAGCCCAACCTGCAGCTCACACTGCAGCTGCACACTGAGCTACAGGCACTGAATGTATTCTTTAACATGGATTTGATGTTCAGCCTGTGAGCTCAGCACCTAGGAGAAGCAAAGTTTATTCAGCTGTCCAAAACCACAAAGGAACAAAATGTGAATTCATTAATGATGCTGGCTTATTCAGTGCAAACCCTACTATTTGGGAGCTTCTCTTTTCCTGCAGGACACCTTGCTAAACCAAGATCTGGCAAATTAAGCTGTAAGTTAATAGCTTTTCTGCTTCCTGGTTACTTGCTGAGACAAGTTGTCTTAAAAAGGTATGGAAGGCAGTTTTCAGAGTCCTGTTGCTGATCTAATGCATTTGTCTTTTGAAATATGAAAAGTGGAAATAATATCTTCCAGGTTTCTCAAACAGAACACTGTTTTTTGAGCATGTTGTCCTGTTGTCTGCAGCTGAAGGACATTTTTATGTCTTATGCAGGAAAGTATTTAGGTTCAATCAGCCACTTGAAAATCTTAATGAAACTTATTTTTTACACTTTTTTTTTCTTTTAAATTCTGCTTTATTTTGTTGGTACTTTTTGTTTTGTACTTACTCATGAGGTGTCCCTGGGCTGTCCTAAAATACCTAAACTGTGCTGCTGCATACATTGTATTGCATTCTACTTCTATTAACAGAAAGTAATTTTATGTGATCTGTTAAAAGTCACAGAACTAGGCTTCTGCTGAAAAGATTTTTTCTGATTTTATGGATCTTTAACATTTGTGCATCAAATACATCATGGTGTGTGTAGTAGTGACTTTAAAAATGTTATCTTCATGAGAAACTGTACATGTGTCTGTTCTTAGAACATTTCTCATTTGTATGCAACAGAGAAATGCTTACTTAATTTGAAAAGAATCTCTTATCCTAGTGTAGAAGTACCCAGAGGAAGATCCTAGTCCTTTTTATATACAGATGAATAAAAGTGTAGTAGTTCATTAGCTCTGCCATTTTTTTTTTGTTTTATTTGTTTTTTCCTTGTTTTCTCTTCTGAAGTAAAATGAAGGACAATTTGTTCTGCTGTGGAAAGCCGTTTAAGGTCACTAATTGCTTGAATAATGTATATAATTTTTGCTATAATTTTTCTGCTAGTATGTGAAATTTATGTAACATGAACACTTCTCAGTCATGAGAAGTTCTGGGAGGTAAACTGAGTTACCATTTGAGGAGGAGCATGAGAAGACAGGGATGGTGTAAGCAGTAGGCAGGCAAAGGTGCAGTCTCTGGGTATGGGTAGGAACAAGCAGTGTTTCAAAGACCAGAGTGGAGGCCAGTGAGGTGAGAAGGTGGCAGGAGAAAAGAGCACTATGAGCAACTTTGGGAAACTGCTTCTCTCAGCTGTAGTGTGCCCCCTGTAAATCAAACTGTGTCAAGGCCCTGAGCTGTCACAGAATCACAGGATGAACTAGGATGGAAAAGACCTTTGAGATTATGAGGCCTACCTGTGACCTAACCTAACATCTCCTCATCAACTAAACCATGGCACTGAGTACCACATCCAGTCTCTTTTAAAACATGTCCAGGGGCAGTGACTCCACCACTTCCCTGGGCAGACGATTCCAGTGCCCAGTCTCTCTTTCAGTGAAGAATTTTTTCCTGATGTCCAACCTAAACTTCCCCTGGCACAGCTTAAGACTCTGTCCTCTCGTTCTGTCAATGGTTGCCTGGCAGAAGAGACTGACCCCCACTTGGCTGCAGTCACCTTTCAGGTAGTTGTAGAGTCTTCCCTGAGTCTCCTTTTTTCCAGGCTAAACAATCCCCATATGTGTCATTGCACATATGCTGAGTTTAGAATTGCAGGCAAGAGTGTAAAGAGATGGTGTTTCAGACAAGTTGTCTGTAGGGCAATATCAGATTATGTGCAATTTTTAATAATGTTAAGTGGGACCATATTTTTTAATCCAGGATCTGAAATTAGCTGTGACTTTATGGAGTAGAGGGCATCCTTGTTTATGAAGTTTATAAAGTTTGTAAGACTTGGGGAGCAGACAGCAAATGTTCTGAGCCTGAATAGAGAAAATGGCTTATAAGAGTAGAAAGAACACTTCTAGTTAAGATTTAAGGGTGATAACTAAGCCTTGAAACTACCCAAAACTTAGCTCTCCAAATAGGACTTTTACACTGAAAAGTGTTTACTCTGAGAAAAGATTGTGATGTATCTCTGAACCATGTCACGTTTTGTTACATAGTTTTGTTTCAGAAGCTCTTCATTTCCATTACAAAGCAGGGCTGTCTTGGAGATGTAGCATTTGTGAATTTTATTTACACTATGACAAAAATAGTAGCAAATTACTGCAACAGAACACATCTGAAAGGTTAGAGGAGGGCAGATAAGAAAAATGTGTCTCCAAAACTCTGCCTGTGGTTTTTTGCTTGACCTAAAGCCTGACACTGCTTCTGACACAGGGCAGTAATTTTTTTCCTGTCTTTCAAAAGTTAAGAAGGATGTTAGATATATGTTAATTATATTTGTGTAATTTTATAAAATCACAGTGAATTATGCTCTTTGCACCTCGAGAAAAGGTGAGAAATTTTTGCTTTATTTTGTTGTATGCTGAAATTTCTCAGAAATTATCTGTCGTAGTGAATCACAGAATCATAAAATATTCTGAGTTGGAAGGCAAACACAGGGGTCACTGATGTCCACTCTGGGCCTCCACAGCAAAGCCCCGAGATTCTCACCCTGTGCCTGAGGGCGTTGTACAAAGAAGTCATCATTCAGAAAAACCGAGGAGCCTTGATTGGATTGTGGCCGTGGATACACACCTATAGCTAACAGTACAACCTCACCTGATACATTCTAGCATGGTATTTGTTTTTCTCATGGCTACTTTATTCTGGTAGCTTATACTTATCCTTGGCTAATAAATACGTGCAAATCCATCTCCTCTTCAGTTACTTCCTGTTGAGAATGTTACTGTTTGTAAGTCCCTTTATACTAATCTCTTAATAAAAATTTTGCATTTCATAAATTTGAACGTTCAGCGTGCCTTACTACTCTCCTCAAGGTCCTTTAATTCTTATACTGCTCTGGTCTTTTTCCATGTTATTGATTTCTCACTTGCATGTAATTAGTACTTGCCCATTATTTTGGCAGAGCTCTTAGGGAAAATGGTAGGTAACATCAATCTCAAAACAAGCTATTGAATTATTCAGCTGATGTGATTTTCTCCACTTTGATACTTTTCCTTCTAGTATATTACTTACTTTTAGCAAATTTATTAATTATTTGCCCTAGAATCCCTTTTGTGATTCTGTTTTTTTTCATTTTTATTAATAAGACCCCATGCAGCAGAGAAACAAGGACTTCACCATAGGTAAGTTGTTTCACTTGTCTAGAAAGCAGATTCTGCTATTCTCCTAGAATTTTACCCTGAGAGAAATCTCTCAAACCATCACTTCCATTTTACTTCACTGAAGTTTGAGTTCTAAACCTTACAGAGATCTGAAACCTATGGGTTTGTCTTGATACACAGAAAGTTCAAGTGCTTTACAGAATACTTAAATAAAAGTAGCTGTAATTGTAAATCTTAATAGAGCTTAAGAATTTGTTTTACATCTTTGCAGCATTCCCACAGATAGAGCTTAAAATTTCTAAAATTGCTGCTGCTTCTATTAAAATAGTAGTTTTAAAATGTGCCAAATACTGTGAAAAATTTTTTGAAAAAAGGTCTGAAATTTAAACTGCTTGTAAAAGTGGAGCTGCATTTAGATTTTCACTACCGCTGTTTCCTTTTAAAAAAAGGGATGCCAATGATGATCAGGATTAACAAGCAATTGCACTGTGTTTTAAACAAAAACCACTTTTTCTCCTCCAGAAAATGAGCAACTTTTTCTGCTCATTTCTATTCTATCTCAGGGTCTTTACCTGATTGTATTCTCTTTCTGCTTATAGATCACTAGCGGCAACCTTCTCTTAGGTTGATTTGAGTTGTGTCACTCTGTTGACCATTCCTTGACATTTTCTTCCCTGTGATGAAATGTGAACCAAGAGAAATTCATTGTAGGTTTTGCCAATGAAGCTTCTCCTAAAAGAGCAATCCTAAATATCATAATGTAATGGGTCTATAGTTAGCCTTATTAACCTATGGTGCTCATTAATTGGTGCAGTAATATGATAATATTCTAATTCTTTATTATATTTATCTCTGGATTTTCAACTTTGACATTCTAAGAGGGGATGACAGGATTTCAGTGCCAGATTTATGAGAAAAATAGGCAAAAGAATACCTGCTTTTGGTATCTTTATCCACAGGCTTTCATGAATGGAGGTAATTGTGAGTATGGACTGAATTTTTCTACTGCGTTTTGGCTTGTGGGACTGAGGCGATAAAGGGCTGAGGGGCTATGCTGGGTCTGCTGGAATCAGCTGTGCATGGCTTGGGGCAGCCTGAGCTTCTTCTCTCACTGAGGCAGCAAGTCCTCTGTTCTTGATGTGCTCTCTCTGTCCTCTGAAGTTACCTAGAGTCATTCTGCTGGCCTCAGCACCCTGAGGAGGGCTGCAGGTAACAGGGGGACCTTAATTACGGAGCTGTGTACCACAGTAGTGCTGGAGCTTGCAAAGCCATTTGTCTGTCTTTAAAGGTCCACAAAGATTTCTCTCCCTGGTGTATCTAATTTCTAGCATACCATACCTCATATTTTATTTTGTTTAACTTATTTATGGACCTCTGTTCTGTAATTAATTGTTTCTGTCATAGAGAATCCTTTGTCAGCAGTTTCTGGTCACTTTGGAACAAGACACCAAGTATGTCACATACTTGTTGACCCAGTGAGATATCAGGAGAACATTATTATACCTGTCATATCTATGTATGCTTTTCCATCAAGCTTGCATGACTTACTGAGTACTTCCAAGATTTAAAAACAGCATTTAGAAAGGAAAACCTGTGCTAAGAACATTTTAACACAGAAACTTTCTGAAGACAGGGATGGTTTACACACTCTGTTTCTATCTTGTATAAATGAATTTGTGCTTTTAGCCTGAAGTTTAAAATAAGGTGCTCTTGTCGGTAGAAATACTGGGGTTGGGATGTCAATGATAGTGGCCTTAGAGTGATGGATACTAAAAATCTGGAAAATGTTTTCCATGCATGGAAATGCTGCTCCTTACCTGGCATCTAAAATATTTCTACAAAATATACCTTTATACATATGTAGTATACGGTCTGTCCTAACAAGCATTCAGAAGTATCTATAACCCATTCTTCCCTTTCCCTCTGACAAATTGTACATACAAAATCTGGCCTACTGCACAAATAACATTTGCAATAACTGTGATTGCTCTGACTAGTCAGAGCATTAAATTGTATGGATGTTTGAAGCTGAATTGGGTTATAAGAACAAATCATACTCTTTTGCTTCTAGTTACAACAAATCAAATAATGTAACAGCTTCCCTGTATAATTTTCTTATATGCTTATTTAAATAGCACAAGGGAAATTTTTGTAGCTTGGTGTGTTTACAATTTATCACCAGCTGCAAATATCAGGAGCTGTGCCTAAGAAAATCTGTTTTCTTACATATAGAAAGAGGAGCGAGAAAGAATGGGGCATGTGGCTTTCTCAGAAGCAGAGTAAGATTATAAAAATCTTACGTGCAGTTAGTTGTGGACAGAATAAGCAACCGCAAATATTTACTTCTGGATGTTGCTTAAAGGGCTTCCTGGAAGTGCCTGAAAAAAAAATCCTTATTACCTATAAATTAGGGTCAATATTAAAGGCAAGCCTGGGTATAGTATGAAATCAGTTTTATGCATAGATTAGCCAAGATTTGGTATCAGCTCTCAGATACTTCCCTTTGCTTCCCACACTCAAATGCTTGGCTTCTACTTCAGATTTATCGTTATGGACCCTGAAACTCTGGCCAAGGCATAAACAAACGAGTAACCACAGTAATCTCTCTCCTTGTCTTCTCTTTTAAACTGCACTATAGGATTGTAGCTATGTTTCAGAATATATATTCAACATATCTGAAAATCTGTCTTGTTTAGTTCTTATAAACCAGACAGACATAAAATGCATTTTTTTGCCATTTCCCATGGATTCGTCTTTTCCTTCCTAATTTTTCTTTATCCAGCAGGCAGAATATTTCAAACTACCTAGCTCCTAACAGCAGTTCAGTTTTGAACCTCCAAAGTCCCTACTGACCTTGAAATAGCGCTTTAACACATTGTAGGAAATGTTTCTAATCCTCAAGTATTTTGAAGATGCTATTTTTTTTTTTGTTTACTTGAGTTGCAGGACCATGTACAATTTTCTGTGTTGCCGCAGGCAGAGAGACAATTACTGATTTCTGCTGTCAAGAAAGTGATGGGTAATCTCTGTTCCCCCTGGGCTAACAGACCTGCCTTCCCATGCAGCCAACAGAGAGAAAACAGAGCCAACTTCTCTCATCCTGTAACGCTGGCTCTAGCTCCCTCATGCAAACTGCATAACATCCTGTCTTGTTATGACCCCCAGCTCACTGCTTTCTTTATACAATGGAGAGAAAATCCACCACAAAGATTTATTATGACTTAAGAAATGTGATCCTGGAGAGGCAATTTTTCCTGTTAAAGAAATTGGGGCAGTCTAGCACTATTTCAGAATTGAAATAGTTGAGTCTTAGAGTTTTGCATAGTCATTTTTACTCCTGCTTTTTAACAAACTTAAAAGGAAAAAATCCTTTATGAAACTTCTGGTCAAATTCTATTCTGATTGTGTGATCTCTTTTACCTCAGTGTGAGCTGAATTGTTTTTTAGAGTGACTCAAAGTGAATGATTTTGAATTATTAGCACCTATAAAAATAGTTTTAATGGGTGTAAATTTACCATTAATTCTGGTTACCATTTATAGTGTTGACCTCAGCATTGTGGGAAAGCTGGAGAACAGCTTTGCAGAGAAGGACCTGGTGGGCCCTGAGTTGACAGTGAGCCAATACTGTGACCTCAGAGCAAAGATGGCCATATATATTGTCATTGATATTATCTTTCTCAGGGAGAAGAATTTTTGGAGAATAGTGGGGTAGATGAAGAAAGTGTCTTCATCTGTAATTCCTGTAATCCTTTTAATCTACACTAGCACTGCATACCATATAAGTATTTTTGCATCTAGCTTTCAGGAATACTGATAAAGTTACAGATCATGCAAAAAATTAAGGTCCATATATAAACACTAATTTTCAGTTGATTCAAATATATAGTAGAAGTGTCTTATTAGCTCTGTCTTTACCCAAACCTCTTGCATTTTTATCCAGAGAGGTTTGATTTAGAGCAGTTTGATCTAGCTTTCCAGGCACTTTTTCTGTAAGTACAAAAGGAAGCAGGACTACCTTTTGCATTTAGGTCTAGAACCATTTTGGTTTATGTTTTTACTCGGGCCTCTAAAAAACTTGCCGTCATAAAACAGATTAAAGAATCATTGTAAGTGTCAGATGACATGCTTACTATCCTGGATCTGGACTCTGATTTATTTTTAAACAAATTCTGATTTTTGAAACACTGCTCTAAAACTTTCTGACAAGCCTATTCATAATATAATTTAGATTTCTTAAATTGTTCAGGCTTTAGGAAAAGGTATTGGGAGCCATTGTTTTTTATAATTATCTTATTTTGTGACACCTTATAATGAGTTAAATATGTCAAGGTAAATTTTTCAGTTTATCATATCCAGTTTCTTTTATAGAAGCTGTAGCTCATTTTGGCAATTTCCTTGTACATTTGAACTTTGCACACACAGTATGCAGCAGTTTGGTAACTGAGGTGCAGCAGCCCAAAAGCCGTGGTGAATAAAGTCATCTTCTTAGAATGCCTTCTTTTCATTCTCTTCCATTCAATAACACATCAAATTATCATTTTGACAAGACTTTTATGAGACTGAAATGAAAAATGGCTATGGCATGTGATTAACCTGAGGGTCAACTTAAATGAGAATTACTATTTGCTTAGGTATTTGGAACATGAAAACATCATAAATTTGTTTTTGTAGAGTCCTTACAAAATTAGGTATTCATAATAGATGAATGAGCCTCAGTCGTCAGTATGCTTCCTCTCTGCTGCTTTTCAAATTCCTAAAATGGAAGGAATCCTAATGGATGCATTAAATTAGCTGCTACAACTTTGCTTCAAATAAGCCATAGATAGGCAATTTCATTAGGCACTTTCTTGAGGGTATTAGCAAAATGTAATTATGAAAAGAAATACATTTAATACATGCTTTTCACCAAAACCTAAGGCAAATGGACAAGGTTTTAAGCTTACTCTAGGTTAAATCTGGGCTACGTAACTTTTTGTTAAAGAAATCAAATCTTTAAGTACCTATCCTCATCAGAGAGTAAATTAGGAAGGAAAGCAAGCCCAGGTTTTTTTGAACCCTAAACAGGCTGCTTTATCTTCCTCTGAGATTAACAAAAAGAAGTAAGATAACCTGTTGTTATGCTAATGTAGTATGATAAAACCCCAGATGCATTAATTCTGATTTTATAGTGTGGAAACTATGGCAGATTAGTTCAGAGGAATACAGGTGCCTTTCTAGTTTAGTGTGTGGCATGTAAGGGTAAGATGTCAGCTAGGAAGGCTTTCTGTTATGCAACCAAGGAAAGTTTTATTTAACTAAGGGTGTTGATTAGGTCATTATTCAGGAATAAAATAATGAACTGTCTCAAGTGAGTCGTGAGAGGAATACTAAGTGACCAAATTAAAGTGTGAAACATCATTAAGACTTGTACTAGGAATAAATGAGCAAAGCCATTAAAATTTTCCTGATAAAAGAAGAGTTGTTTCTGTGAGACTTCAGGAATGCTGTCTCAATCCTGCATTACAAATGCACAAAACCCTGAGGTTTTTTTATTTATCTGAAATATAAGGAGTCCTTCACAAGTCTTAGACTATCTTGAAATATGTTGCCTTTATATTTAAGTGCTAGTCAGAAGACTAGTAGTGTAGGATGAAACAGGAGAAAGTGTAGGAGGGTGAAGTGTAGAGGTAATGCAGGAATTGTTTGCAAATATGTCTTTAAATGCATATGGCAGGTTGGAATTTGTTAGTTTGTAATTGGATGATGCTAATGATGTCTGCAATATAAAAACGGGAATATGGTGGACTCTGAAGGTCCTTTCTATTGGAATTGCTGTAAATTGTGATGCTGGCTGGGCAGCTTATGCCTTGGCTTGGATTACTAGGGCAATAATTATTTTGAAATGAGGAAATTAATTTTTTAAATAGTTTATTATTTTTAAGGTAAGGTGGTTTTAAAATTAATTTTATTTTTTGCGATTTCACTGTTAAATAGAAAATTTCTGAACTTGGCACATGAAGGCACTAGTTTAATAATTATAATTACCTGGTTTTGCAAAATAATTGGGATCACTGTAAACCTTGAATATTTTCAGAACTATGATGATTTCCCTGTAGAATATCAGTTTTTTTGTTTCTCCGTTCCTGATGTAAAAAGGCAGGGGTAAAACAAAATTACATTCTAGAAGAAGAAGAACATGAGTTCAAATAATTAAATATTCTTTCTTAGTACTCCTTTGTCTCTTTTGCAGATACAAGGTTTTGGGTTTTTGTCTTTAAATGATTGGCATTTCTGCATAATAATATTTTTGTATGCAAAGGAGAATCTGCATCTTTGTTCCAGTCAATCACCATCTCTGTTGACTAAGATGACACAAGTCATAAACAGGTGCATGTACAGAGGATTTTCAAATGTAATATAGAACACACAGATGTGTCATTTATGTACAACTCTTTGAAGAAGTAATGATGACTGAATGACAAAGAAAACTTAAAACAAATTTCAAGTCCTACTTTTTCTCTGGAGGACTCTGAAATCCCTAAACTACAGCACTCTAAAACTAATGGGAGATTCTATTTAAATTGCTATGCTACATATTTAGTCATCATGCTGAGCTTTCTTAGTTGCAACAATTTTCTCTTTCTTGTTATTCATTATTTGGATGTGAACTGCTGCCATCAGACATTTTCAGTTGGAAACTAAACAGTAGTGCAAACTCAATCACATCTCCAACTTTTTTCTTTTAACCAGTACACAGACCCATGGGAAAAGGAGAGAATGGAAAAATAGCTCAGTTTTAAAAGAAAACTGGATGTCTAAACTCCTGGTTTTTGCCAAACCCTTGTTGCACTGAATCACTCATCTAATGAAAACAGGGAAGCACTAGTATCGCTGTTGGGTTGTTATGGGTTAACCCCGCCATGACAGAGAGCTGTGTGGTCGAATCGCGTTTCTCTCAATGTTATCTATAAAATCCCGCGGAAGGCGGGAGTGTGGGGAGTTTTTTCCCGGCCCAGGGGTGGTGGCGGCAGCCACGGTCCCACCGGGCCGGGCCGGGCCGGGCCGGGCCGGGTGTCGCTGCCTTTGTCCCTTCCCGAGGCACAGCCCGGACTCTGCTGGGGCTCTGGGGGGGGCGGCCCTCGGGCTCCCTCCGGCGCGGCCTCTCCGGGACGGGCTTTGTTTCCCCTCCCGGGACAGCGGGGCACTGACGGAGCCTGCAGTTCGCAGCTGCCAGCACACACTGCACGGCGGACTGAAGGAGGCAGCCCCGTATCCAGCGGCGGAGCGGGACGGTGACATTTTCCACCATGGTGATTCCAAAGCCAGANACGAGAGGGTTTTATGGGAAAAAGAGACTTTACATTACTGCAGATTTCTGCTGTTTTCTGTTGCAGGAGGTGGCAGTTTGGAGAACCACGTAAAGCAGGAAGAAACCCTTTTCCTTTCTTGAGAACTGCACATGGATTGAGGGAGAGGAGAAGGAGGGGGAGGGAGAAGAGGAGAAGTTCTGGCTGTGTGTTCTGATTGGTTTTTTTTTTTCCTTTTCTTTTCTTTTAGGCCAATAAACTTTATCATAGCATATAAGTTGTGTGCCTGCTTTGCTGTCTCCTGATGGTTTATCTCACAGAAAAGAAATCAGGGAACAGTGCATAAATTGACCATAAAACCACTACACTAAAGTTTGGTGTTTCTGCCCGGTTATGCAAACTAAACCCGTTACATGGGTCAACTCAGGAATAAAGTGGTAATTTTTGTAGGGGAGAAAATATACTCTCTTAAGACAGGACCCAGTGTTGCTAACTGTGCACAGCTTCAGAGGCCACACTTTCCCATGGTCCTGCTGGATGTCCACATTCAGTTTGGACAGAGAGCCTTCCAACTGTGTGCTGGAATCTGGTCATTGAATAATAGCGAGTCGCTCTGCTGCTTCGTAATCTTTCTCAGCTAAAGCTGCAAACCTCATTTCTCTCCAAAAAGCTGCAGGATCTCACATGCCTGAAGTTACAGATATGGGTTGCAAAGTTAAAGTACATTCATAAAGCAGGCTACTATTATGGATCCCTAGCATGGATTGTTTTGCACCATGTACAAAAGGATTAGTAGTAGCAGACAGCGGGGGTGCGGCAGCAGGCAGTGGGGGTGCTGAGGGTGCAGTTTCATTCCCACCCTTTCCATCACTGTCTCTCCACCCAGCTGGTGGTAAAGGTGGATCAAAGGAGGTCGTGGGGATAGGACAGGGAGAAGTGGAGTGAGAAGCAGGGTTGTAAGGGTGAGGAAGCAAAGCCCTCCGTGGCTTAGGTATTGGAAACAATACAGGTTTTGCCACACCAGCCTGTGCCCCACCATGTCCTCCCACTGTGATGTTCCCAGTCCCACCAGCACTGTTTCTCTTCTCTAATGTGCTAGCTGCTGCAGTGTCTTGTTCTTTTTACAGTTCTTTCAAAGTGTCTAAAACTAACCTCCATGTCGTCATAAGTTCTTTAACAGTATCATCTCCATGAGAAGCAAGGTCCAAAAAATGCCATCCCACTGTTTGTCTGTATGCTAAAAGTGTTGGCACATGTCATCTCAATCCCTTGACTTTTGCACCACAGTAACAGTCTTTGCAATATCAACTTATCATAATTTATGCCATGTCATTTTAACATCAACATCCATACATTAACTACTGATTTTTCCTCTTGGAATGAATTTGCACCCATTCTATTCTAGGTAAAAGGTGTTTTTTATAAGGGCTTATTTTACTTCACATTACCCTCCTCTGATTTTGTCAGTAATAAAGTCACTTCGTACCTCTAAGCTGAGCCTGTTTTGCCCTTGGGGTGTTTTCTCCCAGTCCTTATCTCAACTTCATTATATTTTTCTCTCCTCTGTCCAGCTGTGGCAGGGGATGGTCAGTGAGTGACTCTCATGGGTGCCTGGTGTAGGGACAGTGCCAAACCACGACAGCGACTCGTGGCCCTGCTAAGCCCAGAGCCCTGCGTGGGACCTGCATTGACTCCAGGATGATTCCAAACTCAGGGCAAGGTTTGTTTTCCACAGCAGAATCTGGCCTTCAAGTGTCCCATCATGTGCAGCTCCCATTGCTCCAGTATCCCATTGAAACCCATCCCTGGGCTGGAAAACACTTTCCAGGTATTAACTGACTAATCCATCCAAAGTGATCCTCACCTGGCACACCTGGAGGCCAATCCCTTTCATTCCATCCCTTGTTCCCTGAGAGCAGAGCACAATCCCAGCTGGCTCCAGCCTTTCTGGGTTCCAGCCAGGAACTCTCCCACGGGCAATGGCGCGGAGCAGTCACTGCTCCCAGGGCAGTCCTGAGACTCATGTGGAAAATGCATCAAGGGCTTGGAGAGAGGAGAAGGGAAATCTGGTGACTCTGCTATTGTGCCTCACGAATTTTATTGGAAAAAAGAAAAATCCTTCAGGAATAGGACTCTGTTCTATTCAACCTGTTGTGTATTCGTGTTTTTATATATTATACTGCAATATAAATACACAGTATGTGTAGCAATTGGGAAAAAAGATTACATACCACCTTGTATGTCCGAAAAAGATCTGTTTATTGCCAAAAATCGCCCCTCTTTACACCTTTAATCTCAACCAAACACGATCGAAACCAAACAACAGCAGAAGGGCACCCACTGGCTGCCACAGCTGCAGTGCAATGGGTTCTATTACCCAACCAGCTTCCCGCTCACACGCTGTCCAGCGTTCCTCCAGCCCATCACCGTCTCACTGCCAGCGGTCACTCAGCCCACTCTCTCCTCACTCCAACTGCCTCTCACCCCTCACCCAATCTCCAACCCTCCAGCCCGCAGCTGGGCTTTTCCCACAGGGCCTTCTGGTGAGCATAAGCCTCGACCACTTTAACAAATGGAACCCCATGTTCTACAAATACGGAATAAAGAGAAATTATTTGCAAATCTTATTTATTTACTAGATTTTCTCTTAATCTATGGAATTCTAAATTATTCTTCATATTCTCCTTATCTTCACTATATTGCTTCTTCTTTTCTTCTTCTACATAGTTCTACATTCTTCTTTTACTGATACCTCTTCTTCTCATATGGATTTTAAAATCCTTATTACTATCCTTCTTCTATAGATTTTTAAATTCTTATTCTTACTCCTCTTCTATGTATTGCAATATTCTTATTCCTATCACTATTCTAAATCTTCTATGTATCGTAAAATTATTCTTCTTCCTCTTCTTCTTTGTCATCTTTGTCATCTTTGTCATCTTCATCTTCTCCATCTCCATTTCTTCATCATCTTTATCATCTAGTCTTCATCG
>VXAC01000193.1:0-10550 GCA_013399225.1 Rhipidura dahli | reverse complement strand
AAGAATGCACTTTTCATTTTAATATTGACTTCAATTCTGGGGTGGTTCACCAGACTCAAAGCATCTGTTGGGGTGCAAAGAGCTGGGATGATCTGGGACCTCTGGACATGGGATAAAAAAGGCCTTGGATGTGTTTTGGACCAGTTTTTAATGAATAAGAAGTGCCTTGAATGGGATTGGTGACAAATTTTCAGGAATAAAAAGGCCCTTGGATGTGTGACCAATTTTTGAGGAATAAAAAGGNGATTTTCCAGGAATAAAAATGGCCTTGGATGTGTTTGGCGAGGGATTTTCCAGGAATGAAAATGGCCTTGGATGCGTTTGGCGAGGGATTTTCCAGGAATAAAAATGGCCTTGGATGCATTTGGCGAGGGATTTTCAGGAATAAAAAGGGCCTTGGATGCATTTGGTGAGGGATTTTTCAGGAATAAAACTGGCCTTGGATGCGTTTGGCGAGGGATTTTCAGGAATAAAAAGGGCCTTGGATGCGTTTGGCGAGGGATTTTCAGGAATAAAAAGGCCCTTGGATGTGTGACCAATTTTTGAGGAATAAAAAGGGCCTTGGATGCGTTTGGCGAGGGATTTTCAGGAATAAAAAGGCCCTTGGATGTGTGACCAATTTTTGAGGAATAAAAAGGGCCTTGGATGCGTTTGGCGAGGGATTTTCAGGAATAAAAAGGCCCTTGGATGTGTGACCAATTTTTGAGGAATAAAAAGGGCCTTGGATGCATTTGGCGAGGGGTTTTCCAGGAATTAAAATGGCCTCAGATGAGTTTGGAGAGGGATTTTTCAGTAATAAAAAGGACCTTGGATGCGTTTGGCGAGGGGTTTTTCAGGAATAAAAATGGCCTTGGATGCGTTTGGTGAGGGATTTTTCAGGAATTAAAATGGCCTTGGATGTGTTTGGTGGGGGATTTTTCAGGAATGACAGTGTGCTGGGAAGGGAGGGGCAGGGGCAGGGGAAGGGCACCCACGTGATGAGCTGAGCGTTGTCGTTCCTCTTCCTCTTGAGCAGATCCGCCAGGCGCCACTTGGAGAAGGCGTTCAGCGTGAAGCCGGCGTTCCTGCTCAGGGGACACTTGTCCCCATCTGTCCACACCTCCAGGCCAACCAGAGCCACGTGGGTGTTGATGGCTTTGTAAACCTGCAGCAGGAGGATTCATTAAAAATGATTATTCTGTTAAAAAATTCATCTGTTGTAAATTAATCCATCAAAAATTAAACTGTGGTATTGAAAAGCGATCCTAACCCCACAAAGCCTCGTCCTGGTGCTTGGGTCACTTCTCCACTTCCAATATCCACCCCAGACCAAGCAAAGCTTTTCCAAGCTTGGAATTCCAAAAAATCCTCCCCAAATAAACCATGAAATCTGATTTCCCACCACGTTTAAAGCAACTTTAAAACGGGGGTTAAAATACTTGAAAATTCCAGCAATTTTGGGAGAAATTTGCCCAAGAAATCAATTTATTCTTTTTGAATCAGTCATTCATTGACAAGTGATTAGCAAATGCCTTAAATTATTGGTAGAAATAATTGAATTATGAGTAGAAATAAATAAAGTAGCAGCAGAAATAATTGAAGTAGGAGTAGAAATAATTCTTATTAAAAATCTCATCTCTGAAGGCAAAGAATGGGACAACATGGAGAGATAAATTTGCTTCCCAAATGATAATGAAGTTGAGTTTTCATTCCTTCCTATTATTTCATAATAATGAAAATTGATGATGTTTAAAATAGAAAGAATTTATAAATCACTTGGATTTTGATGGTTTTCAATAGAAAAAAAAAAAATTACTTGGATTTCCATGGTTTCCAATAGAAAAAATTATAAATCATTTGGGTTTCAATGGTTTCCAATAGAAAAGAAAATATAAATAATTTGGATTTCAATGCTTTCCAACAAGAAAAAAAAACATAAATCTTTTGGATTTCAATGGTTTTCGATAGAAAAAAATATAAAATACTTGGATTTTGATGGTTTTCAACAGAAAAAATTATAAACCACTTGGATTTCAGTGTCACTTGTTTGCTCTCACCGTGTTGATGTAGTTGACTATTCCAAATATCCTTTGTCTTATTTTTTTAACGTCTTCATCGTATTTCTTGTACTGAAGAGGCAAATAGAGCGTGTCAGGAAAAGGAGAGGGGAAAAGGGATTTATCAGGAAATAAATATCCACAGAAGATTGTTTTGCAAACCACACCATGTATAAAAATTATAGTTTGTATAAAAAAATTATGTTTGATGCAGGATTCTATCAGATTTCGAGTTTCAGTATCCACCCTTTCCAAAATGGGAATTTCTGTGGAGGGTGCAGAGAAGGAGTGGGACTCAAAGATCCTTGTGGGTCCCTTCAAACTCAGGATATTCCCTTCAAATTCAGGATATTCCCTTTGAATTCAGGATAATCCCTTTGAATTCAGGATATTCCCTTTGAATTCGGGATAATCCCTTTCAAATTCAGGATATTCCCTTTGAATTCAGGATAATCCCTTCGAATTCAGGATATTCCCTTTGAATTCAGGATAATCCCTTTCAAATTCAGGATATTCCCTTTCAAATTCAGGATATTCCCTTTGAATTCAGGACAATCCCTTCAAACTCAGGATAATCACTTCGAATTCAGGATATTCCCTTTGAATTCAGGATATTCCCTTCCAACTCAGGATATTCCCTTCCAAATCAGATCATTCCCTTCCATCTCAGGATATCCCCTTCCAATTCAGGATATTCCCTTTGAATTCAGGATAATCCCTTCCAACTCAGGATATTCCAACAGCACGATCACTGCGAGGTCTTTTCTAAATCCTTGTCACCTCCAGGTGGGAATTCCAAAATCATTCCCCTTCTGGAATCCCTTTTCCCAGCCAGGTTCAGTGGAACCTTGTAGCTTTTGTAGGAGCCCAGGAATAGGAGTTGGGATACCCTGGGAAGCTCCTCTGGAGCTGATCAAACACAAAATAAGAATTCCCAAACTCACCAGGGCGTTGTCTGCAACGATGTAGAGCTCCAGGAACTTCCTGGCTTTCAGGTAGGCTTTCATCTAAGGGAATCATGGATTTTAAATGACTTTTTAAGAGCTTTTCCAATCCCAATCTCTGCAGTTTCAAAGCTGTTTATTGATTATTTTAATTAATTGAGGGGATTTCTTTGGCCAGATCATTCAGAATGGGACTGGTTTGGGTTTCAATGATGAGGAGTAGGCTGGGTATTAAAATTTTTATGCAGCCACGGGAGGTAAAATAGATATTAATGAGTATTTAGGTGTTAAAGGTGCACTGGGCACCTGTCAGTAAAGGCAGGAGGGTGGAACTCAGCTGGTGACTCAGAAATCTCACATTTGGAAGATTTTCCTCTGCTTTTTAAGATCTGACCCCACTCCCCTGAGTTTAATCAATCCTTTGTGGAGGTGCCACCAAAAAAAAAAAAAGCGGGATTTGTGCAATTTAGACTTTTCCTACAGCCCCAAATTCCCTTTTTTGGTTTTTTCTTTTTTTTCTGATGGGATAGCCACGTCCTCACCTCTGGGCTGTTACTGGATTTGAAGATGTCGTTGATGGGATCACTGGAATCCTGCTCCCAGGAGTTGTTGAGCAGCCCACAGGTTTTGATGGGTTCCTGTTTCAGGGCCTCGTATTTATAAACCACGTGCTCCTCCCCGTCCGAGGCTCCCAGGGGCTCGATGAGGAACTTCTGGCCACGGGTCTCGAAATAGCCACTAAAAAATGGGTTGGAATGTGAGGGTTTGGATCAAAGGAAGCATTTATCCCGAGCATGGAGACCCTCGGAATATTCCAGCAGCCTGGATGGTCTTGGCTGCATCTGGTGAGCGATTTTTAAGGAATGAAAATGACCTTGGATGTGTTTGGTGTCTGCTTTAGAAGCAGAAATTGATTAATTAATTATTGATGAGTCAATGGGATGATTTGGGTGCTCTCAGTCAAAGAGGAGCTGGGTTAGGAATTAATTTGGTTTAAATTTTGGGGGGTTTGTGCTGACAGATGTGGTTGAAAAGTGGATTTTGTTCCAGCGGGGAATTTAAAGACATTTTCATCCTGATTTGAGGTGAAAAGCTGAAATATTGTGAAGAACTAAGAAAAACTATTTTTCTCCCTTCCCCCTCTGTTTTCCTTTGGGAAACAAGTTCCCAAGGCCTGAACAAAAGATCACACAACTTCTTTCCATCCTGACTCCTTTCTGTTGGAACATTTATCCCAAACCATTTATCCCAAAATCCCATTCTGCCCTTGGGATCCAAAGCCCCGCTCACCTGAGCCCTTTGCAGGTGCTGATGCTCGCTGCAGACTCAGCATCACCCTCCACGTGGCCTCCATAGAAACAGTGATCCTGGTGGGAAAAAAAAAACCCAAACAATCCAGGGTCAGGCTGGGCTGAGGATTTCAAAAAACAAATTGGATCCAGGGATTTCAGTAAACTAATTAACCCATCTGAAAAACACAATAAACTTGAGGAAGTCTCTCATTAGGAGATTCTTAAGACGAATTTTAAAAGTTGGTAACCATTTCCACTTTTGGAATTATTTTTATTCTCCAACGTGGAGTGACCCAATTTGTGGCAAATCCAACAATTTTGGGCTCTGGTCAATGCACAGCACGAGGAAAAAAAGGAATATTCCCACTCCAAATCTGCTCATTTAAAGTCCACATCAAGTGGTTTCCTTGAGCCCAGATTTCAAGGATAGGCTCTTTAATAAGCCAACAATTAAATTTTAATTTCAATGAGATTAAAATACAGGCGTTAGATTAAACATGGGCAGGGGAATGAGTTTGGGGGCTTAATTGGCTTAAAGATTTAAGGTTTCTGTTTCTGTGTTCAAAGAGATTTCAAAGTCACTGAGGGGTTGTGGAAATTTCACCCACAGAGTTTTCCTGAATGGAATTCCTAAGATCCTGGATCCAAACCCTCGTGCCCTGTGCCTTTTGTTTTCTTGTGGATTTTTGGTTCCACTTTATCATTTATTTGTCTTCCTTCCACCACAAGGAGTCAACTTTGTTACAGGGGAAAAAGACATCCACAAAGGGAAAATTATGGGGGGAAAGTGGAGGATTTATCTCCATCCTTTTGGGGATACAAGAGGAAAAACTCCTGATCTTAATCCAATATCCGTAGTGCAGCAATTCCCTGTTCAGCACAGGTAGGCCTGGCTGAGTTTGTCTTTATCCAGGTTTTTCACAGGATCCGTTCAGGGAGTGAAAATAATTGGAGCAATCAGAAAAAAAAAAAAATCCCCCCCAAAATAACCAACCCAGAATTATTTATGCACATTTATTTCATTCAGACTCCTCCTAACTGCCCCCAACAAAAGAAAAATGAGGCTTTGAAATGCAGATTGTGCTGTTAAACCACATTTCATGAGCTTGGAGGAGAACTTCAGGTGGGAGTTTTGGGGAAGAACAGCTCAGAGTTAATGAAAAAATCCCTTCTGCAGCGGCTTTTGTTTGTGTGGAGGTGCAGAACTGATTTGCCAGGGCTCAGGGGAGGCAGCTGGGCTCAGGTGCTGCGAGCGTGGCTGGAAATGTGATCCAGGAGCAAATGGGGCCTTATCGGGCTGGGATCTCCTCGGGACCAGGGCGGACATGGAGTCACGGGGCTGGGCAGCAGGAGCAAAGTCTGCAGGGCAAAGGAGGAAGCCTGACAGAGTTGGGATGGCCCTGACTCCACCAAAAGGCTGGAATTTGACCCAGGAATTGCTCAGCAGCCACTGAGGTGGTGCCTTCCTGGAAGCCAAAATGTGGAGTTGATTCCCAGCAGGCACAAGGGACAAATCCCAACTTCCCCGTCCCTTCAGAGCCACCCAGACTGGCTCAGAACCTGCAATCCAAACCTTTCCTTTCTGCCTCCTATCTCCCATGAGTTCCTGGGTCCACGAATCTCCTCAAGACTGGAAGCAAAAGGGTAAAACCCTTCCTGTGTTACCTTGATCCCAGGAGTTGTTGTGATTCGTTGGCCGTCAGCAGAATAAAGAGTTTCAGAATAATCCCCAGCCAGGAGATCCCTGCAAGGAGCCAAGGGCAGTCATTATTCCAAGGAAATTGTTGCCAGGTGGAAGTGAGGTGATGACACAGCACACCAGGCACGTGGGGAATTCAAACAATTGCTCAGGTTATTCTTAGTATCGGGAGAAACTCGGGAAGCAAAAGCTGCAGGGAGGGGAGCTCTGCTTGTTCATAATCCTTCCTCAAACAGACTTTTCTAAAAGAGGAAAGCAATTAAAGCCTTCTGATTTCACTGGGATAAACTCATCTCCTGGCAGGTCTGGATGTAAATGTACAATTAGATATTGATTTTTTTTTTGGGGGGGGGGGGGGTCCTTTTTACATCTTCCTAAAAGCAGCATTTCTGCAGTGACTCCTGTTGGGGCAGCTCCCTCCCACTGCCAGCATCCCATTCTTCCTCAAAGAACAGCATTTAATGCAACACCATCTCCCTCCCCCCAGTCCAAATATTTAGATTAGATTAAAGCAGGGGCAAGCAGTTAATTACAGTCTATATTTAACAAGAATTGATTATGGTACTACTGTATTTGCACAGCCTCTGCAGCAGCAGCCATTACGCCAGGCTTGCTGCAGCGTGTGGGAAATGCTCTGCTGGAGCCAGACTTCCAACTTCCAGGAAGATTTTGTCAGTGCCAGGTTAAGTTTGGTTACTCCAGGTTCAAAAGAAGCAGTGCTAAGATAAATATCTGTATCAATGTATCAGTCTGTCAGTGAACAAAACAATCAATCTATCTATCTATCTATCTATCTATCTATCTATCTATCTATCTATTATCTATTTATCTATTTATCTATTTATCTATTTATCTAGTATCTATCTAGTATCTATCTATAATATAGAGTTATAAATATACAACCACTAATTTATTAAGGTTTGAAAACACCTATTATCTATTTATCTATTGTCTATCTATTATTTATCTATCTAGTATCTATCTATAATATAGATATATATAAATGCACAACCACTAATTGATTAAGGTTTGAAAACACCTCCAAGATCATCGAGTCTGTCCCAAAATCACGGAATGGTTTGGGTGGGAAGGGACCTGAAGGATCATCCATCAAGGCAGGGGCACCTCCCACTGTCCCAGGTTGCTCCAACCCAGCCTTGGACACTTCCAGGGATCCAGGGGCAGCCACAGCTCTTCTGGGAATTCCATCCCAGTCCCTCCCCACCCTCCCAGGGAAGGAATTTCTTCCTGATCTCTGATTTAAGCCCTCTCTCTCTCAGTTTAAAGCCTTCCCCCTCGTGCTGTCACTCCAGGCTACAATTCTCTAACCCACAGCCTCATCACGGTCACAGAAAACTCGTGAGGTAACAGAAAACCATGAAATATGCATTGGGTTGAACAATTTAGGAAAGAAATGGGGCAGCAGAGGTAGCAGGATGGGAAGTCCCCCCATCATGGCAACACCCCCAGGGCTTATTCCACGTTCCCAAAACACCCCCAGGATTCTTCCTCTCCCCTCTCCTTTCCTGGCCACCGACACGTCGGGTTTACCAGAACACTTCTGCTTCACAGGGCTCTGTAAATCCCTGGGGGTTTTTTGGCACCCTGAGCAGCCTGCCATGGCTCCCAGCAAGGCAGGAGCTGAGCTGGACCTACCGATTCTTCCGGAGCTGCAGCAGCACTTCCTGCCCATTGGCTTTGATCCCGTACCTCAGCGTGTCCTCGTATTTGCTCTGCAAACACACATTGATCTGTCAGCCTGTGCCCTGCTGCGGCTCCTGGCCTCAGCAGTGGTGCTGTTGGAACACCAGCCGGGTTCTTTTCCTCCTCTTCCCACCAAAAACTAGGCTTCTGGCAAGAACAGGACAAGCAGGAGGTCGCTCTGTTCGAGGGGTTTTAATCAGAGGAGCAAATTTGGCTTTGCAAGTTCATTTCTAGCTCCGTAAGCACAAACCCTGCGTGCTTGGGAAGTGCTGAGGGGGATGTTCGGGTGCAGACACTTCCCTAACACCCTCTGGAAGTGCACCAACCACGGTTGGTTTTAATTACTGGTTTAATTAAATCCAATTGAAGGTGTCCACAGGTTATTAAAAAGCTGAGCAGTGTTGTCTTGGCAGAGATACAAAGCTCAGAAGAGCCAGGGATGGCCTGAGGGATTCTCTGCACGCTGAGCACACCTCAGCTCCTCTTCCCAAAACACAGGATTTTCTCCAGGTTTTTAATTTTGGAAGGGCAAATGAGTGTCCAAATTCTCTTACCCCTGAAACCCAAGGGTGTTTTAACTGCAGAGAACCTTCCCCATCCCCCAGAATGACCCCAGAAATGATCACCTTCCCTACCTCCGAGCTCCTTCCCGCAGCTCTCCTGTGCACCGAGTGCAGTTTCCGCGGATAAACGATTTCATATCGCTCAGCTCCGGGGAACTTCCCGCTGCTGCTCCCTGGGGACAAACACATTGATGAAAACACAATTTTAATTGATTAAAAACCCCATTTCGTGGCTGGCCAGGTGGTTCCTTTGCACTCTTGCAGCACCTCGTGCTCCCCTGCTTGGCCTCCACGGCGTGACCCAACACCGGCGGTTTTCACACCCTGGATTTTGGAGGAGTTGCCCTCCAGGATGTCCAAACATTTCCTGCAATTCCCTTTGGGTTTCTCCCCTCAGCTCTGAGTAGTTCAAGCCCCAACAGGCCAGCCCAGCCCTGCCAGTGCAGCCTTTCCCCTCTGCATTTTCCAGCGGCGTGAATTCCATCGTTTTGGGTTTGTGGAATGAACGATCTCCAAACTTCATCACGTGGCAGACAGGCCCAGACTGCCCCTGGAGCTGCAAATAAATTGCACAACGCAGAGATCTGCAGCAGACTCCTGCTTTGGGAAGCTCTGGCACAAGAATGATTGGGGCAGAACTTTAAGAGAGGTGCTAAAATAATAATTACAGCTTGAAGCTCTTAAATTGGGTTGAGGGAGGGACAGCAGAAGGATGGGGGAGGTGTTTGGACACAGCCAGGTGAAATAATGGGAGATAGGCAGGAAATGAGGAAAATCTTGCAGGTGGAAGGAGTCCAGGAGGTTCCTTTAGTGCCAGAACGCTTTTGAGTGGTCCCATAAGGTCAGCAGTGGCTGTAAAGGGCTGGGTGAGGAAATGCAGAGCTGATGGGAAGAATTTCTTTTTCTTTTCTGCTCTGAACCTCAGCAATTCCAGAGCAAAGTTAATTCAGCAGCACCCTGGAGTTCGCCCTGCCAGGTTTTTGGGAAAACAGGGTCGTGCAAGGGACTTTGGTTTCCACCAAGGCAAACCCTGAGCTCTTTAATCTCCTACAAAAGGGAATTTCATCTGAATTGGTGAATTCTGGAGGGCCTGTATTTGAAAAATAAACCAAGAACAGCAACAAAAACCCCCTAAACTCACCAAAAAGCCAACAAAACCCTACAAAAACAAAGGCATAGAGCACCTCCCATGGTAATTCCTGCCCCAGGGCCAGGTTTTTCCAGGAGCGAGGCCTCCAATTACTGTAATTTTCTCTCCCTGGAGCAGCAGAGCACATCCTCGTGCAAATTGTCGCAGGAAAACAAACAGATCCATTCTTTTATCACTGATTTATTTGATTCAACCCTTTCCAGAAGTAATTGCAGAACAAACCTGGTTGTATCTTGATAAAGATGTTGATTTAATGGTGCAGAGGGATCCCGTGTCAGCTGAGCTGCTACACCGAGCACGTGCTGGGAGCAACTACCAAGTGTAACTTTACTACTGCCATTCACAACGGGGGGTTTATATTTTTTTTTTTTAAAGCAACTAATTTGGTTTATTTTCCAAAAAAAAAACCTGCTGCTTTTCAGATTTCTCCCCACAGGCCTCAAGTGTGTTGTTATGCAACCATCCCAGGAATATTTCAGGCCTCTTGGAACAAAGATCCCGAATTTTATCTCTCCACACCCTTGGTGCAACTGCAGCCCAGAGAGTTTGAGTTCAGGTGAGGTTTAAAGGGAGACTCAGGACTGAACTCATCCCTTCCCTGCAGCCTGATCCAGATGGAATTTCGAGGAAAAATGGTTGGTTTTGTTTGGAATGAATCCTTTCTTCGAGGGAGTTGTTTTTTTTTTTCTTTAATCAGCTCATTGTCTTTGCTGCCTCCAGGCTTTTTCTGGAGCTTGGAGGAGGAAAGAAATTCCTTGGGCCTCGTACAGCAACTTGTAACAAAGAACAAATAATTGTGTGCTTTTTCAAGCAAAAAGAGAAAAAAATCATTGGGGAGGATTTTATTGACAATGAAGTGGTGGTTTTGTCAAGAAAAAGAAGATAACACCTTAAAATTGTGCACATTTTCAGCAAATTTGTGCAAAAAAACAAATGATAGATTCGTGCCTGAATGCTAATTAAATGTTTAATTCTGGATATAAAACCTGTGCGTGTCTGTGCAGGCCAAGCCCTGAAAAAGTCCCTTCCCCTGTTGACAGGAACTGAAAGAAGTCGTGTGAGTGAGGAAAAAAAAAAGTGGGGTCTGCTCAGGTGAAATCACCTGGATATAACCTGAAGCATCATGCAGATAAATAAAAATAATGATAAAATAATAATGATA
>VXAC01000189.1:0-16991 GCA_013399225.1 Rhipidura dahli | reverse complement strand
GCTCCTCCTGGGGCTGGTCCTGCCTGGGGGACACATCCACAACTGGGAGGCGGCTGTGACCCCTGGGGTGGGCAGTCTCTCCTGTGGCAGCTTCCTCCACCTCCATGGAGACTGCAACACTGCTGGCTGGAGTCCCCATCTGAGAGCTGGAGGAGCTGGAGCTGCTGCTGGCTGCTGGGCTGTCATCCACATCTGTGTCAGCATGGGAGCGCAGCAGCCTCTGGGCCTCCTCTCTGCACTGGCTCACAATGATATCAATGGTGCCATGGACCAGTGGCACTGTGTGTTCCTCCAGGACACCCTGCAAACTCTCAATCATGATTTCCTGGTCTGGCCCATACACACAGAGCATGTTCAGGATACAACCCTCTGCCAGCCACCACCTCTCCCCGAACAAGGTCTCTGTCCTTCCACGCAGCCAAATCCACACGTGGTCCAGAAGTCGTGGTTGTTGACAGAAGAAGTCTGCCCAGACCTCAGGCAGGATACCACCAACAGCTCGGGCTGGTGTCTCTTGAGGAGAAGAGGGATGGGGCAGCACAGGGGGATGGGGGCTGTTCTCATCCTGGCTGCCAAGAACTCTCCCTGCCTGGCTGGTGGCCCCTGGCAGCTGCTCAGGGGCCGTGATAACAATATCCAGAAACTCGCCTGTGCTGTCAGAAAACCTGACAGTCTCTATTGCTCCTCTGCAGAGTGGGCACACGGGATTTATCCGTGCCCACTGCAGGATGCAGCCCCGGCAGAAATGGTGGCTACAAGGCAGAGCAGAAGCCACATCATCCCAGGTGTCCTGGCAGATGGCACAGTTGCCACCCATCTCTGTGGCCATATCTGGCCTCTGCAGCACATGGGGAGAAATGAGGATCAGAAGCTGCTCTCCTTTGCTGGTGTCACACACTGCAGGAGAGGGGAGGCTCAAGGCACTGGAGAAGGACACCCTCCCAGCCCCCTGAGCCCCATGGCCACCCCAGGGGGATGTTTTCCTGTGCAGCTCACCCTCAGTGCTGCAAAGACCCACACTGCCCGGCTGCCCCAGCCAGACAGGGCTGGGGAAGCACTGCTGGTTGCTCAGGGACTGGCACTGGGACTGACATGCCTGCTAAGAACAGGCACCACTCAGCATCAGAGAAACCTGCCTTGATCCTCCACACCTCACAGTCACACTTGGTACAAGTTCAGACCAGAGCCAACAACTCTGGTCCCCAACAACTATGGGCCCCAACTCTGCCCATATCTGAATATAAGCAGGGAGGGATGAGATGTCACAATCTGCCTCTCGCTGATGTCACCCTCCATCAGCAGGTGATGTCCCCACCAGTTCATGTTGTCAGGAGAAAGATGAAAATATTTTTTCTTGTTTTCAATTTCTGCATTTCCACGTTGCTCTCCCTCGGCCACCTGCATCCTGTGTCCATGGCTCTGTGTCTCATACCTGCTCCAGATACCTTGCCAAGGTTTTCTGTGAGGAGCAGAGTGGTGGGACCAGTCAGCAAGAACTGCCTGTGGCTGGACAATGTCTCCTCCTGTCACTGCCTTTCCCTGGGCAATGCTGGGATTTGAAGAACCTGGATGCTGGTGGCCAGGCCAGGGTGAGAGTCTCCTGCCCCTGTGGGCTGTGTCCCTGCTTTAGGGACAAGCAGAAAGGAATATTTTGCTCCAGCACCATCCAGTTCCACTGGGACTCACCGACAGTGCCAGGTCCCAAGTCTCTGTATTTCTGGAAGCTGGTGCCTTTGTGCACCTTCCCACGGCCCCGGGAAGGAGCTGGAGTTGCTGTCCCTCCAGAGTGGGGTACAAGGGCCAGAGGATCCCAGTCATGACTCAGGAGACCCCAGGATCCATCACCATGTAGGCCACACTGTGCCATCATCCTTTCTTGCCTCTGGCTGTTGTCATCACTGAGAGTCCTTAGCCCAAGCAGTTCTTTTTTCATTTGGAACTAATTTCTCCTAGTTTGAGAGCTGAATGGTGTGAGTCAAGGATGCTGTGTGCAACCATCATGTAGCTCTGCCTCAGGGTGCAGAGATCTCTCTTCAAACCTGTGCAAATGGAGGATGGCCACTGCCACACTTTGGTGCTTAACAATCCACATGGAAAAAGATGAAAGTTTGTTCATTGGGACTTTTTCATGCTGTTATTGAGAGGGGTTTTTCTCTTTGCTTGAGTAAGCTCCTCCTAAAGTATGCCATTTATATTCCTTTTCATTTGGAACTGGACTTTTAAAGGTGTAAATATGCAGGCAGTACCTGGAATTTTGGAGTGCCAAGATATTCCCTCTTTTCTGTGGAAACTAAGGCCACAAATACTCAGGAGATGCATTTCATGCTTTAAGAGGACTCTTCCCCAAGGTGCTGTGTTCATCTTGAGTTCCCTGCACATCTATACCCCAGAACATCCTCTCTTAACTCGCTGCCATGATGACATTTCATTTCTTTCCCCTCCTGTCCCATGTACCCTGAAATCATGAAATGACAGAAAGAGTCAGGATGGAAGGGATCTTTAGAGATCACCTGGTCCAAGCTCCCTGCCATGGTCCGGGACACTTTCCAGCAGACCAGGTTCATCAGACCCTCATGCAACCTGACCCTCAACACTACCAATGATGGGACATCAACAACATCCATGGGCAGCATGTTTCCATGTTTTACTGGTCCAGAGGGACAGAATTCTCTCCCTTGACCTGCTGAACATGCTTTTTCGATGTAGCCCAGGGTACAGAGGGGTTTCAAGGCTGCAAGCACACAGTGCCCGCTCATATCCAATGTTTCCTTCTCTAGTATCCCCCATTTCTTCTCCACAGGGCTGCTATCAATCCATTCATCACCCCTGTCATTTTGCTACATTCTGGAATGTGCTTTGATAAAGAAGAGGCATTTCACAAGCTGGGCAAAAGTTGTAGGTCTAAGGAAAGGAGGCCAAGCCAAGTGGTGGCATTTAAACATACGTGGGGTAGATATTCCTCCTTGATGAGAGGAATGGTTTGCAGGTTTGGGGTACAAAATGTAGCATTTGGGGAAGGAGAAAAGGGCACCGAAATTCAGGCTTTCAGTAGCTGAGAAGTGGCAGTATTAGAACATGTAGCAGATAGTGAAAGCCATCTCTCTCATTCAGGTTTTTTCTGTGTGGGAAGGTGGTGCAGGTTCTGGTGGGTGCATTCACCTTTTGCTGGGAGGATGATGTGTAGCAGGGGAGAGCAGAAAGCTGCCAGGGTGAGCAGAACATGCTCAGAGCATGGGGAGGAGCAGCTGAGGCAGTGGAGCCCTGCAGAGAACAAGAAAAGTGGGAAGACCTGGCACTACCTGGTACATGCCAATATAACCCAGTCCTCACTGCCTACCAGGAAAAGAGACCCTGGGGCTGTACCTCGGTGTTGCTGGAGGGCAGCAAAAATAAAAACCAAAACAATCCTCTGACTGAATTGTGGCACCTCCATTATGGAAAAGCAAATCCAAACTTTAAACTAACAGCAACACTTCTGTTTATCTTTCCATCACAAACACTGCACACTACAAGCTTTCTGTCGAGAGTTATCATGATATTATGGCCCTTACTCAGAGCAAATGAACTAAACCACCTAATCATCTTGTGGCAATTTTGCTAGTACTGTATTTGTCTAAGCTTGTGCCTTTATAAAAGTTTATTTGTAAGGTAAAATTTACAGAAGTTTTCCATGTATAGCTCCCACCCCTGTCCCAGCACACACATGTGCACAGACAGACACATAACTCACACCCTTTAAGACTCACACCTTTTTATAAGAAGCATTTGTTCCTGATAAACCTCTTGTTGGACACTGCAGTTTCTCACTACATGAAGAATGACAGCAGAAGACATTTCCAATATGCCCACTAGATAATTGTCTTGTTGGGATCAGACTTTGCAGAAATTACTGTCCCTGTTTCCCCATGTTCAGCCTTAGGGAAGTCTGAGCTTTGTTCACTGAGGATGGGGCAGATGAGTGCAATGCAAGGACTCAAAAAGAACGCTAAAAGAGTTGCATTTTGCCCATAGGTCTGTTACATTTTTAGCTTCAAGGAAGCTATGAAGATTAGGCTCATTAAAGTAACTCACAGCTCAGAGTGTGAGAGGGACTGCCTTGTCAAGGTAGCAGAGATGTAGCATCAAAACTTCAGCTCCTGCACCAGTCTTCACCCTCACAGGACAATCAGAGCACATTGTGACTCCTGGGACCTCTTGGCTAGGCTCCTTCATGCCCTTTGTTATAATTTTTGTCACCCCTTTCCATGGTCATTGTTCAGGAGATCTGTAAAAAAACTGCCTGTTACAGGTCATAAGCCAGGAGGTCTCAGCCAAGGGTCTGTGCAGAGAGGGCTTGGAGCTCTGACGGACTCTGTGCACACTCCTTGGCCTTTCTTTCCTGACTGGTGTCCTTATAGAATCCCTTCTTCTACTCTTCACATCCTTTGCCAAGTCCAGTTCCATTTGTACCTTGGCTTTCCTGACCCCCATTTGTACCTTGGCTTTCCTGACCCCCTTTCTCCACAGCCAAACAATATCCTTGTTCTCTCCTGTCTTTGTTTAAAAGGCAGGTGTCTGCCAAGGAAGGCAGGAGCCTCCCTTGAAATGAAAAATGCAACTCCCTTCCCTCCACAAATAATTAAAATTTTGAAATTAAGGTGCTTTCGGGCAAAGCTATGAGGAATAGGAATAACAGTTCTTTACTAATATATATATATATATGTATAACAAGGCAAACAAACAGCAATAACTANCGGCAATGGCGGCTCGGGGTCCCGGGAAGGGACGGATGGAAACTTCACAAACCCCACTGGGCAGCCGATCCCGGTGCCTGGACGGACCCTCGGGAGAAGCAGGCTGGAACAGCAGGGACGAGCACAAATCCCGGGTGGGAGGCGAGATGTACCAAACTCCGGAGCTGCAGCGGGAATCCCGGGAGGGCTCGGCAGGCTGGGTGTGCGAGGCTACTGAGTAGCACAGGCTCAGGGCAGCAGCAGGGGCAGGGCGGCCGCAGCCCGGCTCCCAGCGGGGCAGAGAAAGGCGGGCTTGGGAATCCCGGGGTTTCTCCCTGAGGCACCTGAGCAGATGGTGACCAGGTCTCTCTTCTAGTAAGGTGGGGTGGTAGGGTCCCAATGCAACAGCCGCTCCAGTGAGCCAGCTCCACTCACAGTAGAAGGAAGGCAGCCGAGAAGCAGAAGCCTGCAGTGCTGAGGAGCTCCTTCTACCACGATGGCAGCTCTCCCTCCATCTGCCCGCCAAGAACACCAGCCCGCCCGAGCTGTACCCCACGCCCAGGTGAAAAAGAGTTGCCTCTTCGACCCCTGTCTCTGTGGTCAGGTCTTTTGTTTCTCCCAAGCACTCAGCAATTTGTTGCCCCGGCAACATACATGGGAAAAATTCCTCAAGGGAAAAAAAACAGAAGGGGAAACTCCCAAACCCCAGCAGAACCTGATGGGCATTATGACCTGAATAATTAAATGGCATCATTATCTGCAACCAAGAAACTGCCTTTTGAAATGAGCAACAGTTTTTCCAACCCTAACATCAGCTCTAAGATGAGCAGCTGGAAGAGAAAGAGCTCCCTACAAGGTCTTCAGGCTCCACCAACTTCTGCTCTAGAAGAAATCCGAAGTTCTCTCTGTCTCCTCATAGGTCTCACTAATTTGGGGACATCTAGGCCTTTCTTTTAGTTACCAGGTTTGTGAATTGTGAATCCTTTGGCTTCATGTGTTCTGCTGCTTGTTCATCTTGCATGGCTCAGAATAGATACCAGCAGACTGGTAACAAACTCTGTCAGAGATTTGAGAAAAAAACTTGGACTTCTACACTGACTTCATCGGTTTGGTGTATTTTTCCCTGTTGCTTCAGTAGGGACCTCATTCCTTAGTGTTGTCTCTATAGAACTGTCACCCTTCAGCAAACACATCGATGGATAGCAGCTCAAAATTGTGCCATCCACGTTTATGACACAACTTCCAGAACATCAGGTTTTATTTACTAATCTAATTTACATCCTCTTCCACCAAGGGGTAATTAGTATAAGCAGATCTATAGAAGCATGTTGGTAAGTACACTAGAAGGTTGCACAAGTGTTATATTTTAACTGAATGCACAAGGAAGCACTGGGACTGCAAACAACTTAAGTATTCTGATCTTCCCTTTGTGTAATTTAAGTCAGGCTCAGAGCAGCTGTCTTGGCAATCTCTAGAAAATACTAGAATCTCTTCTTACTTGGGACCTTGAGTTTGAGGGAACTTTTTGTGCAGCAGTGTTTTACAGAGGAATCTCTCTCTGCACAGAATTCCTTCACAGGTTGAGTTCCTGAAGATTCAAAGATGACAGCAAGATTCTCCTTAAATAAAAAAAAATTAAAAAAGAGAGAGGAAACCAAAGATCACCCAATATTTTCTTGTATTGCTTCATGGACAAATTACAACTCTTCATCTCTGTAGTATATGTTGCAAAGTAAGTAGTGCTAAAAATTAAGGCTACAGCATTTTTTTACTAAAGCCGAGGGGAAATACAGATACCAAGGACATGTAGCTGCCTCAAAAGATGTGCATTCCAAGGGATTTTTCATCTGAATGGACCCCAGCAAGGTGCATCCCGTATGCATTCCAAAGTAGTGTATTCTGTATTCCGGAGGATTTTTCATCTGGCAAGGCTCCAGCGATACGCATATACAAGAAGATAATACGCGTCGCCAAAAGGCTTATTCCAGCAGCGAAAGATATACATCTACTTGTTCCAGGAACTGCCATCTGACGCATCAGAAAGACAAGAAAAACTACATTAATATGCTAAAAAGGGTAAGATTAACAAAGCCCAAAAATGTATAAAAAGATACCCCATAGAAACAGCATTCGTGAACTAGAGGGATTCGGAGCAGATTGAGCCCAACTTCAGTTCACCCAGTGCCCATCGCCTGGCTCGGCACTGCTTTGCTTGTGGCTTTTTCAAAATTTATACTTTGATAATTAAATAAATTCTCTTTAATTGAATTGGCTGATTCGTTTATGACATTCTCCACTGCAAAAGGACAGCAAAAAGATGGGAATACTACCTGGATAGTTTATATAAAGCCTAGATGCTTTACACTGCATCTGAGACTTGCAATTTTGTACACAGGTGTCCTGGGTACAGAGAAAAAAAAAGGGGTATAATTTCTGTGTTCAGTTCCACACCATGCATATCATCACTAGAGGCATGATTTTAGCAGAAGACACTGCTCCCAGGAAGAGGAAGACACCAAAGCTGAAAGGACAAAGTGTGCAGTTTTTGCCTGGTTCTGGGGGAGAGGGTCTGGGACAGTTCCACCGCTGCGCTGCCACTGCTGCTGCCTCACCAAAGAAAGATGCCCTGCACTGGGACTATGCTACTGCACCAGACAGCTACAGTGGGGCCCGAGCACTGCCAGGTACCACAGAGTTGGCACTTCAGCAGCACAGTTCCTCATTGTAGTTTTCCATTGTTTTCAGTCTATGGTGGGGTGGGGGAAGGGGGTAAGTTTAGCTGTGGAAGCTCTCTTTTGGCCATATTGCCTTTGTTGGAGAGCACGCTGAGTGCTGCCTGTGGGGAGGTTGGTGGTGAACACCCTTCTTTGGGATAAAACACCCTCTCTTTCTGATACACGCTTGGTTATTAGTATTGTTTTGGGTTTTGTGATTTTCAGTTAATCGTTATGCCAGTTTATAATCTTTCCTAGAGTTCCTGTGTTATCAGAAGGAGCGGGGGGAAGAGAGCATCTGGAGTGGGTTTAACTTCCCAGCTGTGTTTTAAATCACCACATTTCTTGCATCCAGTGTGGGGATTGGGAAAAGACCAAAAACTCTCATCCTCCAGAGGTAACTCTTGTCAACTGTGAGGGAAAGACACCTTTGCAAGAAGACCTTGCAGTACACCAAGATATTGGAGCAAGGTATCCGGTACCTGAGATTATCAGATGTGTTGGAGATAATCCTTTCAGATAACAAGCAATTCCCTAGTAATTCAGACAGCATCCAGTGTACACAAAGCAAGGCAGAATTTCCTACTGAATGCACTAGAGTCATGTGCCAGCTCATTGGGAGTGGTGGAATGGAAGGAGGAGAAAAAAAAGCTGGGTATTTTGGTTGGCAGATTCTAAATATATGAAGAAACTATCTCCAGCCTTTTATGGTCCCTCTCCCATCCATGGAAAGAATTACCAAAGATTTCCAGTATTTAGAAAAGGAAATTAAAGAGGGGCACCAGAAATTTAAAGAGGAGATTAAAGAGGAAATTTTCCTTAACCCAGCAATACAACCAGAGTCTCTGCTATTAGGAGTAGACACCCCCTGGGTGGGGAGAAAAGGTACACTCCATGAGGTAACCTGTGGTTTTACCTGCATGAACATGGAGAAGACATGAGGACATGGGATGGAAAACTCGCCTCTGCAGTAGCAGCAATGAGTGCGTAAGTTGAGAGGAGGAACGACTGCCACAGGAAGCTCTTTGAAGATAAATGCTGCTCCAGTTTTCTGTGGGCAAGCCCCAAGGCAGAATAGAAGAGATAATGTTAGGTTCAACACTCCTGAAGGGATCCCCAACTCATATTTCCAGGGAATGAGCAATGAGTACCATGTCCAGGACTAGAGAGGCTCAGCCTCTACCCAGATGGAGGAGAGGGATAGTCAGATCTGTTGGATTATGTGGATGTGGTGGCATGGCACATCAGAACCAAAAAGAATATGAGGCTTTAGTTGACAGCAGCACACAATGTACCCTGATGCCACTGAGATATGTAGAGGCAGAATCTTTATTTCTGGGATGACAGGGGAATCATAACAGCTAACTGTACTGGAAGCTAAAGTGAGCTTGACTGGGAGTGAGTGGCAAAATCACCCCATTGTAACTGGCCCAGAGGCCCTGTGCATTCTTGGCACAGATTACCACTTCGAAGTGGGTATTTCAAAGACCCAAAAGGGCATCACTGGGCTTCTTGGAATAGCTGCTATGGAGGCAGAAGAAACCAGACAGTTGAATACCTTGCCTAGCCTCTCAGAAGACTTCTGCTGTGGGACCACTGAAGGTTGAAGAACAACAGGTACTGATGTTGCAACAGTGCAGTGTTGGCAATACCTCACCAACCAAGACTCAAAGATTCTATCTATACTATCTCACATAATTTTCTGGGGATGGGGGAAAGGGGTCTCTTCCAAAGAAAAGGGGTTCCTTGTTCCACGCCAGAGAAAGCAGTTGGGGTGGTGTAGCCACAGCTCTGTGGTTAGCCTTCTGCATATGAATCACTCTCCCTTTTATGCATGTAATAATATTGTTGCTGTTACCCTTTACTTCCTCATCTCATTGCTGTTTACAGTAAATTGTTCTTATCTCTGATCTTTACCTTTTGTGCCTTCAATTCTCCTCCCCAGCCACCTGCAAAGGGAGGGGAAGGAGGATGGGAAAGGAAGGGAGTGAGCAGCAGTGTAGTTTAGAGTCTCAGTGGGAGCACTAAACTGGAGCATACCATTCCTAAACTGCAACAGCTGTGTACACTGGACCTCATATCGATCTACAGGGGGTTCCTTGTTATTTGAATCCTTATAGATTACCTCCAGCACAGCTAATTCTCTCAGGGACCAGATAGTTTTCTCCATGGCATTCCACCTGCTTGGGTGTATGATTAGATCATCCTTGAGAGAATACCTTTTCCTCATACTTGACAGGAGTCACCTCCAGAGGCTGAATGTTTCTGTCCTGTTCCCAATCCCCTGGTCCCCTGTCCTGGCACAAAGATTCCAGTTACTTGGCTTCATTACCATCTGGTTTCATTTCATGGGCTGTAATATCACAGCATTGGAGCATCCAGGTAACCAGGGGCTCACCTGGCTGGTGGCTGAAATCTATTTACATAAGTCAGAGCTCACCCAAGGATAGGGACTGGGTGATTATCTCTGGCCCTGACTCTTGCTCCTCTTGTGAGGGCCCTACTTCCCTCTTCATCCATCTCTAAGCAAAATGGTCTTGGATTTCTTCTTCTGTTCTCAGACTGCTACCAGCCTGAGTTGCTCCTCTGGTTCAGCTGCAGTTTGGGAACAGTGCCTGTTAGTATGCTTTCCTCCTCTTGCCCCTGAGAGTGCTGTCTATTATTGAACTATGTCCAGTAAGGAGTAGCCAGGACCCAACATACTGAAATAAGTTGCTCCTCTCCAGAGTTGCTACACTATTCTCCTTGCAAGTATTCTGTCACTTTATCAGGGTAGTTGCTCAGGGGTGAAATTCCAAACCACTGGAGGAGAGAAATCCTTCAAATACTGGCCCATTTTTTCCCACATTCCATGTCACTCATCACTATCTACCCACAGGGCAGATATCTGAAAGGCCTTCCTCAAAATCTCTTTCATAACTCTAAACGTGATGTGGACTGCACTGGGGAGACCTGGTAAACTTAGCAACAAGAACATGCCTTCCTTGACATCCAAAGGGAATTCAAAATTCTTAAAAGCTGTTTTAACAGTCCTGAAAAGAGGAAAAGGGGGTGAAAAGCTGGGGGAAATCATCCTGCCCTGTTCTCCTCACAGACTGGATACTATTATTAATGAATCCCAAGAACTGGCATCCAAGGCCAGGGCAGGAAGGCAACACTAAATACACTGACCCCCATTGCCCTTGATGCCCTTGTCATAAACAAGTGTCACAGAGTGCAGCAACAAAGCAATCCTGATCACTCTCCCTACATTGAAAGAGAACATTGGGAATACGTAAAGGGCTGGGTACCGCATCCACATGAACAGACCAAGCAACATTGTGACCAGTGGCTCCCAACTTAATAAAACAAATGCTTAGATCAAAATTGTTTCCAACCCGCTCTGGGTAGATCTGTTGTATCTCAATCTTTCATGCCTCCCATTGAGTCCCAAGGAAGGCTGTCTTGGTTAAAGACTCCACAATTTAATGCTCCCTCTGAGACTCTCCAAACCATGCTTCCTGACCCACCAATTACAAGGAAACAGCAAAATGGCTATTCAAAAGTTTAAATGGATTTAACCCTATTAAAAGAGAAAGGTGTATGTGGAAAGATGATTTTATCAGTAGGTGATTGCTGAGTCCACATCCCAAATGTTTCAGTGCACTGCATGAAGAGATGGACAAAATTAAGATGATGGCTAGAGACAAAAGGGAGATTTCTGCTGCACTGGTAACTAACTGGCTAGCAGCAGTTCTCAAAGTGCATGGCTAACTAGACTCTTTCAGACTTTGATAATGACTATAATTGTGATTATTTTAATTTGGATCATTATTTACTGCATTAAGAGTACCATAATGGTATCAGTTTCCATGGTAAAACCCCCTTAAACTTCACCTGTGACATCAATGTGCCCTGAAAACACACATATGCAATTAAAATTCCTCATCTGCCTCCTCTCCACATGTTAGATGGCCCTGTAAAATCCTTAGATGGCACCCCCATCCCTGTTTGTCCATTGCTACTGTTAATTGTTCCTATGATGTTGCTTATTACCGCATGCTTATTGTTGTTATTGTTGATCGACTGTTCATTGCTAATGGTACTTGGAGAATGATGATCTACAGTAGGCATTGCAACTCAACAACATTGCACCTGCTTTTAACTTTGGAGGCACTACCAGTCCAAAGATACTGGTCAGATCATGAAGGTGGTTCTGGGCTAGAGTGTGGCAGAGGCACCCACTATCTGCTGTCTTGGCATTGTCACCGGTGTTGATGCTTTGCTGAGGTCAAGGTCTTCTGGACTGTGCTTGTACTGTCCTTTTATTGTGTGCAAATGAGGTGACTTTGATGTGGTGTGTTTTGTCTCCCCCTCTCTTTGGACTGTAGGAAGGAAGGCCTGTGGGGAGGCTGCAGTCTGACCCATTGGGACAAATGTGAGAACCCTGGAGGATGAAGACACACTGGCTTGAGAAAGGATGAGACAGAGAATCCAGGGTAAGAACATGGTTGGAGACATTCTCAAAACAACATATGCCCATAGTTTTGACCTCCTCTGTATGAACATGATCTCTCCATCAATAAACATATGTTCATGGCAACCACCCATCATGATATGGGCACTGATGCTTGGATGGCCCATGCCACGGACCTCTGTGTGACCCACTGTGATACAGGCACTGCCAGTTGGATGTCATGTGTCACAGGGCCCTTTGTGACCCACCACAATATGGGCACTTTGTGACCTGTCTCTGGTGCCAAATCATTCACCCACATAACCCCGCAGGATACAACAGGACAGGAAGGGACAGAGCGGGGCTGCAAGGAGGCCCTGCATAGCCACCTTGTGTCTTGCTCACCCATATCTTCAGCACTTTTCCAGGATATCTCCCATCCCTGTGGCTGAAGCCCTCATAGCCCAAGCTCCAGCAGGATGGAACAGAGAGAACCACCAGTGGAGAGAACCCCAAGCATGCCCAGATTGACCTCAGGGAAGGGGAGGGAAAGGGAGGAGGGGCAGGAGGAGGAGGAGGATGATGAAAGCTCTGGGGCTGCTCCAGCACAGCAGCCTGAAGAAGTGGAAGGAGTCCAGCTGCGGCAGGCAGGTGAGTGGCTCAGCTGGGCTCCACTGTGGACATCCCCAGGGAAGAAGGGGACATGGGAATGGGGGTGATTCTCCCAGTCACCCTGCTCCATCGACTGGGCACCTTCAGCCCCAAGCTGCAGCCAGAGAGACAGGGATTGGTGTTCCCACTAGCCCTTGTCTGAGAGCGGGCCCTCCCTGGGAGCGAAGGGCTCATCTGTGTTCTCCAGCCTCTAATGCAGTCCCTCAGCTCTGACTGTGCTTGCTTTTTGCCAAATCCAGTTGAGGAACATCCAGAACAGGAGCACACCCATTCCCACTTCCACAGAAGTGCACAGGTACTTGCAGACTTCCCTGCCTGGGCTAGACATGCTGTTGCTGCTCAGCCAAGCAGTGCTGCAGAGCACTGGATATGATATCCCTCTTTTCCCTGCTCTGAGATGTTTCTGGACTTCCAAAAGCCTATTGATCATGAAGACAATACTGTCTTGTCCCCTGAGGGTATGGCAAATGCTGACTACTATAAAGTAGAGGACTGTACTTCAATGCTGGATGAGATCATGGGGAGTGACACCTCCAAACTGAAGAATGTAAGTTGTCTATGGCAAGGGCTTGGCCAACCAGCAAATGTGTGCATTCTCAAGATGGGTCTGCTGGGCATCCAACAGACTTCTAGGACAGTACACTGTGCTAGAAAAGGAAGCACTTCTTGGGGGTAAGCTGGGGATATGGCTCACTCTAGTGGCACTGTAATTCCGTGCCATGTCTCCTCCAGGTGCCGACCATTGTGAGGGACATTTACCAATGGCTGTCATTCATCACGGATGTATCTATTGAGCACAGGCTGGATAATACCCTGCAGGAGATGACACTTGCACAGCCACATGATGTGGTGGTGACCCTCCTGCGGTGTGCCCCATCCTGTGACAGGTACAAGGACCACCTGGCTGCAGGGCTCAGAATTTATCAGCCTTAGAGCCCATCAACCTGTAGACCCTGCCCCATGTGTGCTGGCAGAAAGGGGAAGAGGTTTAGGCTCCTGTGACCCCTCTGTTTCCCAGTCATGGCATGTCAGCCTGAGAGCCTGCTGCCATGCTCCTTCTCTGCCCCTCAAGGCACCAGCGCTGCTACCCACAGGAGTAGTCTGGCTGGGTGCAGCTGGAGAGGGACAATGGGCAGAGGCAGAGCTGATGACCAGCTAGGGACCATGCAGCTGCCCAGGCCATGGTGTTGTGGCCAAGACCCCACTGACACAGCATTCTGGGCGTGCAGGGCTGCTGTGACCATGTGGAGGGTGATTGTCTCCCCAAGCAGAACTGCGGAGAAGGTGCTGCCAGAGCTCCTCTGTGTGCTGGAGGACTGGCCGCTGCACAGGACATCCACCTCTGATAAGGATGACTCAGATGTCTTTTCCCTGGCTGTGAGTTTCTGGACTAGACCCAAGCACATCCTCAAGGGCTGTCTCTCTGGCATCTCTCCAACCTTTCTCCCCCACCACTGCAACCCCTGCCTCACACGGTGTGCTTTCAAAACCTGGGCTAGTGGCAGGTTCAGAGGCAGCCTGGTCAGATGCTCCCTCTGTGTCTGCCCTGGCACAGAGCAAGGCTTGAGCCTCATCCTCCCACGGGTGGACCCTGCCACAGAGATGTCTCGGTGCTGATCATGGTCTCTGGCTGTTTTTGTTTTTTGCAGGCAACCAGAGCACTGTGGGAGATCATTCACCTGCCCCAGTGCCCAGAGGTATTAATTATATATTTCCCCCGCCTCTTTGTGGCCCTGCTCTTCCAAGTTTTCTCCAGCGCAGAACAGATGCCAGTGGAGGTCAAGGCCTTCTGGAGGCAATGCCAGCACAAGCACCGCCTGCCCGCCAACCACAAAAGGTGCTCCATTCTGGTCCTCCCATATCCTCGATGCCCTTGAAACTGGGGCCATGACCTGGGCTTTGCTCTGCACACAGATTTGCACTGCTGACCATGAAAACACTGCTCTCTCATCTTGACTATGAGGATGTGGTGTCTGAAGTTGAACGTGAGTGTGGCTGGGACACGCTCCTCAACACTGACAGCCACCACTCTACAATGGGTCTTCTGGCCAGGTGAGAGCCCCATTCTCCCCACTCCACCCATTATTTCTCCACAGCCTCTACATAGTCCCTGTGATCATGGGTGAGAGGGACTTGTCACTGATGGATGGTGCAGCAGAGTAAAAAAGCCTTGAAGGGCTTGGATGTATTGGAGCAGTCACAACCCAAACTGCCAGCATCTCTTCCCGTGAGGCCTGTGTTGATGGCACAGAACAGGAGCTCAGTCTGCAGACAGCCTCACTGAGGACAGCCTGCTGGGAACAGGGAGGTTGCATTGAGGGCTAATGACAGCCTGGGGGACAGAACTCCCCTGTGGGCAGAATGGGTGTTTTTCAGCCTCTTCATTCCTGGAATGAGCCTGCTGGTGTTCAGCTCCACCTTTCTCTTTGCATGAGGTAGTGGTGAAAGAAGAGGCCTCTGTGAGTCAGTCCCAGGAGTGGTTTGCCTGCTCTGCGCAGAGTCGACAATGTCTTTTTTCCCCTGCCAGAACAATGTTCAGGGTCTCGCAGTCCTTGTGTTACCGGATTGCGCGCTACCTGTTCAGGCTGCTCCGCAGAGAGGAGGCACGCTGGGAGATCTCTGCCATGGCCTTCCTTGTTGAGGTGAGCCTGATGGCGAGCACTGCCTTGCCAAGCTCTGTCCCACCACTCTGCCTTCTTGGAGATGTAGCTGCAGGGGAGTCCATTTGGTGAAGGAGGGCCAGAGGTTGGGCTCTGCTGTGTGTCCTCTGTCCCTTGTTGCTGGGGTGACCCTTATCCACACCTATTTGCGCCAGTTCCCCCTTTTCCATCATGCCTTCTGAAGGTTGAGATACTGGAGGCTGCCAGGACCTGGGAGACACACAATGGAGCAAGTGAGCAACCTGCGCAGGGCAGTGGAAGCTCAGGGGTGCTCTGCAGCCTCTATTACCTTTGGGCTCTACTGCCTTGGATCTTGCATATGCCCTTGTCACTGTCTGTACCTAGATCTGTGCAGTGATGGGGTTGTATCAGCTGTGCATCCCTGTCACTGATTTGTGTGTTCCAGCTCTTACCTTGCCTTAACATAAAGGCATGGGGTGAACGCATCCTACAGCTTTTCCCAATCTACCTACGGAGGGAGTGCACAATGATGCGTCTTCTGGTGCTCAGATGTCTCATGGTGCTCTGCAAAAGACCCTCTACGGTGAGAAGCAGTCAGCCAGCTGAAGCTGTGCAGGCAGTGTGGGGCCGAGTAACATAGTAGCTTGCACTTGGATGGGCTTCAGAAGATTGGCAGCTGCTTCCAGCTCATCTGACTCCCCATTCATCTACCATACTTCATCGGGACAGGCCTTTGGCGTCTAGGCTCTGAGGCAGCAGCATGCGATTGAACTGCTTGAGTGGTTCCAGCAATGCAGCCTTTCATGGCTTCACAACATTGCATTATGTTCCACACAGGCCAACACTATGTGGGCCCTGACTGACAGCCTCACAGAGGTGCTGAAGGATGAAGACAAGGAGGTGGTAGGGCTGACCCTCTCTGTGCTCCGTGAGATGCTCCTGAACAGAGATGTGCCAATTTCCAGTTCCCTTGCACTGCAGCTGGTTGAGGCACTCCGGCCATTCTTTGACAATGTAAGGCTCTGTGCCCCTCACCACAGATGCTGCCAGGAAACTGTTCCCATGTGGAGTTTCAGTTCCATGCCCAGGTGAACCTGGAGCACTCAGTGTTGAGGTTCTTGTTCTCTTCCTTTTCACTAGGATGCCAGCCGCATGCAGCTGCTCTCCATTCGCCTCTTTGAAGCGGTGATGGACTTGGTGGAGGAAGAGGGAAAAAAGCCCCTAGAGGGAAATGTACACCAGAGCCTGTTCTCACTGTTCTGCCACTTGCATGACAAGGACCAGTTTGTGGCAGAGGTTAGAACTTCTGAAAAGATGGTGTCCAATTTGGAGGTGACTTGGCTGCCTCCTGTGCTGATGCCATGTGGAGCCAATGGCGCCGGCATCCTCCTGCTCTTAGCTAGAGAGCAGCAGTTCTGGGTTACCTCTTTTCGGCTGTCCTGGCAGCACTGGGCGCATGGGATTGGAGTTGACCCATCACTCTATCCAGGCACCAAATCCTCTCATGGATATGGTTCTCCAGTTGCTGCATCTTCCCACTAAGGGCCAGGAAAGACCCTGAGCCTTTCCCAGGTGCAGGGGATAAAGGTTCTGTGCTCTCAGCAGTGGCTGAATCTCCTGGTATCTGCTGTCGTACAGGCTTCTTGGGAAACTCTGCTTCAAGCTAACACATTCCTCCAGGAAAGAAAACTCAAGGATTTGTTGGAAGGAAAATGGAAAGGTGACAAGGGCTTGGTAAGGATGGACTCAAAACCCCAGACTCAACCTAGACAATGTCTTTTAAGGCCACCACAGTGTATTGCAAAGGGAAGCATTTCTTGGGGGTAAGCTGGGGATA
>VXAC01000187.1:628186-769096 GCA_013399225.1 Rhipidura dahli | reverse complement strand
GGGGAGACAGACAGCGGTCAGCGCGGCTACTGACACCCGGGCGGCTCAGGGGAACGGCCCCGAGCCGCTCGACTCGGAGGGATGGGGGTGTGCTAAAAGAAACGGCAACAGAGACAAAAAAAAAAACCCCAAAAAACCAAAAACGCCCTCCCCACCGCAAAATGCCAAATAAACAAAAGCGAGCCCTGGTGACTCACGCACATCTGTCTGGCATTGAGATACAAAAGGCAAAATGCTGGCAACAAGCGTTCTGGGCAGACCCGGGCACCACGCATCACGTTCCCGACTCACACAGTGCGGGGGACATATCTCGGGAAACAAAGCCCTTGCTGCAAGTACCAGCTCCGAGTTTAAATTAGAGGTGGTAATTTATATGTTGATTATAAAATTTGCTTTAGCCTTATGTGAAGTAGTGACTTGGTAATGCAATTATTTTGTGTTTAGTACAACTTACTTAAATCAATACATTAGAATAATAGAATCACAGAATGGTTTGGGCTGAAAGCAACCTGAAAGATCATCCACTTCCGATCCCCTGCCAGGGGCAGGGACACCTTTCACTAGACCCGGCTGCTCCAAGCCATGTCCAGCCTCACCTTGAACACTGCCAGGGCTGGGGCATCCCCAGCTCCTCTGAGCAACCTGTGCCAGGGCCTCACCACTCTCACAGAGATTAATTTCTTCCTAATACCCAAACTAAACTCACTCTCTTGCAGTTTGAAGCCTTTATAGAGCCTCTGTCTTCATTCTGTAGATTGAACTTCCCTGACAAACCCAGAGCTTTGCCAATGCTTTCACCTCACAGTTTTTTGACCCCACAGCCCCAAGCCCAGCACAGTCCTGGGCAGGGAAGGTTTGCCTGCTTACAGCCATGGCCTCTCCAGCCATCCCTTTGCCCGAGGCAGGTCCGTGTGGCCATGTCAGAGGCTGTGCAGCTGCACCTGAACAGGAGCTGAGGAGTGGGAGCAAGGCCAAGGCACGCCCCACACAAGTGCCTGAGTTATAGGCACTGTGGCAGGGCTAATTGAATAAGTCCTGTGCATAATGCATGAGACTTGACAGGTCTGAATCATTCAGCCAGTGGATTTATGTGCATCTTCACCTTGTATAAACACAGCTACCTGCATACATCTCCATACTCTCATCACATTATCCCCATGGCACTCTCACAGTACAGAGCAGGGGTGAGAGATAAAGCCCACCAAGCTGCTTTCTTCCCTTTCTTCACATTTTCCTGCTTACACAGGATGTGTGTAAATCTATATACCACAGAGAATAGCGTTTCCAGTTATGTCAAAAGGTGTTTGAGAGGATTCACTGTCAATTTGAGGGCAGGAGAAGAATATGATTATGGGCACCCTTAGAATTGTTCTCTTCTGCAGTGTCAGATCCACACGAGATTATCAGAGATTTTGCATCCCATTCCAAGTGATTGTAGTAGTGGTCACAAATGGCCCAGCAGTGGCCACACACTAAATGTTGAAAGAGTAAATGTTAGGGGTAGGAGAGGCAAAACACTTCTCAGAAACCACCATTTGCAGTTTCAGATAATAATCACAGATAATTTCTGAATGCAGGGAATCCATTTAAATGTGGCTGATTCATATGTGTGATGGGGCTGATTCTAAGCCCCAAGAAAACAAAAAGCACCCCCCACCCCCAGGATCCATCTATCCCATCCCCTGGAAATGTCTCAGCACACAATCTATGCAGAGTTTAACATCTGTATTTTTGACAAAAGCAGCTGGGGAGCAAGACAGCTTTCCTAACACCGTCTTCCCCTGGGCATACTATGGACTAAGCTGATCTCTAAGAATAGTAACTAAAATCAGGAGACATTTTGTGTGAAGAGGGCAGTTGTCAGATTTCTTATTCATGATGAATTTGCATATTTGGTTTCTATTATGTCAAAATACCTCACAAAAACAAACAAACAAAAATCCATTAAAGCCTCTAGTATGTTAATACCAGACATGAACCTGAAAAGGATGTTTTGCAAAGAAACTACTTACAATTTATTTTTACAGAATGTTTAAGAATCCTCATAAAATATACCAAAAAATTGTGGGATCAAATAATCTATTCAATTCCAACTTCTTTGTCTTGCCAAAATAAACATTTTAGAAGGCTTTTCCAGTCCAATCTCAAGCGACCATTTTTTTTTTTTTTTCCAATACAGCAAATGAAACTGAAAAATCATTCACAAAGCTCAAACTCCACAAAGTTTCAGCTTATCCAAACTGTCCCCACTGAACAGAGACAGCTGTGCTGGGGCTGGGACAGCAGAGGAGCAGCTCGGGGCATGTTTGTGCTGTCAGCAACTCCCACACCCTCCACAGGCACCAAATTCGGCTGGACCAGCCCCAAAAGCCAAGGGTGCATAAAGATTAAGTGAATTTCAAATCCCCAAAATGAAATCAAGTCACAGAGGAGAATTGGACTTTTGTGTTTTACACTCTTTGCATGTCTATTCAAAGTTGCCATTTTTTAAAATTTTATTGCAAGCGTAACCATAAATGTAGGTCACCTGCAGAGATGAAGGCCTGCTGCTTCAAGTGTGAACCAGTCCTTACAACTGAGAGATAAAGAAATCATAACTAATAGTCTGTCCAAGAGAATTATAGTTGCTACCTTATAATTACCAGGTAAATTCAGACAAGGAATTATAAAAGATCTTATTAACATGGTATTAAAAAAAACCTGTGATCCATCTGCTTCCAAGCACACCATGGTTTCATTAATAACTTCATTGCTCTGTGTTTTAATCATAGATGCACGTTAGGTAGGAGCAATTAGAGCTCCTTCCTAACGGGGTAGGGATTTGCATTTCTGCTCCATCCCTCACGGAGACTGAGCATCTCCTGCACAGCTCACACATCCACGAGGTGATCTACAAACTTCCTCTCAGACAGCTGCAGTCACAAACATGAGGAGCGTTCACCTTGCACCAAGAATGAGTTGAGGAAAATGTGCCACAGGGGCCTGAGGGGAAAGCTCAGTGTTTGCATGGCGTGGAGCAGAGCTGACTGGCAGCCGAGCAGGGGGAACAAGGAGATACCTTCTCTCCACTGCTCCACAACACTATGAGATGGCAAATTTAAATGATTAACCTTTTGTTCTGTTAATCAAACAAAATGCCTCCAGCAAAGGAATAAGTAGAAGCCCATTTAATTAGAAATGTGGGGATCCACTCAGAAGCTGAGTGCATGTGTCTCGGAGGAGAAATTTGGGCTAGTGACTTTGTGCCTGTTTGCTGTTTTTTTCTGTTTTTCTTTTCTATTTTGAAACTGACTTTTTTTTTTTTCCAACAATAATTTGTGTATCCACAAATTATATTTTACAGAGCACTTATAGGTATTATTTTTATGCATTTGCTTCCCCCCCCCAACATTTAAGCATATTTTCAAAGTTCTTCTTTCTGATACTTGATTTTCAAACACTGAGCTTGTCAGAATTTATGTGGTTTGTTTAACACATCTAGTAACTCAGAACAGTGTATTTATATTCTGTAAACCATGAGAATTCAGGAACATTACATTTTTAAGTAAAACTTTTGAGGTTTAGGTAAAAAATAACAATCAACCTCTCCCACTCAAGCACCATACACATACAGAGAGCAAAAGCATCTGGAAGCTAGACCTGCCTGCCCAGCAAGAACAAAAGCAGAGACCTAGTTCATCACTCCAGGTGGCAGAGCTGCCAAGGATCACTCTAAGACTTACATAAGATAGAAGTTGCAAGAGTGAATCATATGTTATTTTAAGAAGTCCCAAAAGGCACAACAAATCCACAGAAAATTGATAAAACTTACATGCAAATTACCTTGAAATTCTCTAAACTCAGTAGTGTCCTCACATTCCTCTCTCATTGGTCTTCTCTCATTCTGGCCATGAACCCACTGCCCACTCCATTCAGAGTTTGGTCTAAAGGACAATGGTTTCCAAGCTCACAAAGCTTTCTGTCTTGTCTTTGTGCTCCTGTCACTCTTGACCTTGTACTTCTAAAAGGAGAGACCTCTGGTGTCTCTGTGAGCTGGAAATCTCCCTGTAGTACAACTCAGAGTCTGCCAATAGGCAGAGCAGAATGAAGCTTTTCACTTATCCCTTTACTTGATGATATTCTTTCTTAAAGGAAGAAATATGCAGACTAATGACCCATCATTTTCTCAATTCCTTCTGCATCTTCCCAGTTAGGGTCTATAAAATACACTCTGCTTTCTTGTTGGAAAATTCAGTATTCCCTAAGCAACTAAAAAAGATGGGAAGATTATACAACTGAACAGAATTAAGAATATTTCCATAGTTTAATTTCCAACTACTCATGCTTACTAACCCCTGAATTATCGTCATCTACAATGAACCCACCAAACTGACTTCACTTTGTCAGGATCTATCCAGTGTTTGTCTGCAGCAGGCCAACCTCTTTTCATATGAACAAGAGATCACTCCATTATATGACAAACAACATGAACAAATGAACACTACAACACTTTTGCTGTTCAAAGGCCATTGTGTTATAGGAGCAGAAATGTTCAAAGTTTCTTTTCCATCCACTCATGAGGTGAACATGAATGATGCAACTCTTGTTATTTATTATGTAGTTTTCAGCAACATCAAATTAATTTCCAAGCCAGGTCTAATGAATCACAGACATGACGAAACAAAAGGTTTCTACCTAATAAATCTTAGAATAATGTTAATTTCACACCATCTATATTCGAAGACCTATCTGCACATCTATTTTTTTATTTCATATGGTCTGAATAGTCTTTTAATGCACCACAATATCTGTATGAAGCAAAAGATATTTAGTGTTTTGCACTTCTGGGTGCATATAGATGGGTACCCAAACAACCTGAAAAGAATAAATGTATACCCCCCCCAAAAAAAAAAAAAAATTAAACTTTATTGCATGTTTACTTGTATTAAATATTACTAAGCTGAGACTCATGGTCCTTTATTAGTTACTACTTCTTGATCAAGCAGAAGAACTTGAGGAACACCAGAAATGAATCTTACTGATCTCAATTATTATTCATAAAATAACAGTTACTTAAAAGATTAGAAACACAGTAATTTAAAGTTCTATTGTTCCTCTGGAGAAGGAGGTTCAAGTTCAGCCCGAGCCACAAGTGAAACGAGTGCATTAGGCCTATTCCCCAGTGATTGCTTGCCCCCATTATAGAATGAATGCACAATCCATCACAGCTGACAACCTCTCAAGAGATGCCTGAGAAAGGAATAGCAGGGGGCTGAAAGTCAGGAAAGAGCAATGGGGGAGCTACATGGGAAAAACCTGCACAGTGCTGCAAACACTCTGCTTGGTTCTAACTAGTGCTTTCAGGACTGCTCAGGAGCATGGATTCTCAGCCGCTACAACAGGGGAACTAAGAAGCCTTCCCCAGCTCCTCTCCTATCTGAAGAGGTTGAAACACAGTTCACGAACACACAAACAAGCAGAATTTACTGAACTAAACCTCAGTTGAGATCCACACTTTGCTAACATGTCTTAAAATTAACGGGCACTGAACACAGAGGACAGGGAGGCTTGGTTGGATGGGCAGCAAGTGTTTATGTACAAGGAATGTCCCCATGGGGGACAATCTGCAAAAGCCCTCTCCCACAAAACCTGGACTTGGCAACAAATATACTAGACAAAGATTTCAATAAATCACAGATGACTTACAGTGGCTGGCACCACCCTCTGCTCAAAAATTTTGTTGGCCAGCCTTCAGCCAAGTTTGCAGACGGAGCAAGCACTGTCAGGATGAAGCTGGGATGGGACAGGAGTCCTTGACAAGGGCTGAGGGAGGTGTCAGAGAAAGCTCACAATTACAGCAATGCCCTTTTATATTCTGCTACTGGCAGAAAGGGACAGTGTCTCCAGGAGCTCTAACCTGCAGTTCACCCGTTAAACATATATTAAAGTGCTTGAAATACCATTACCAAAGAATATGAGTATTGCTACTTAAAAGGAGCAGTCTTAAAATAAACAACGTGAGCAAGTAGCACCTTTCCTTGCTAGAGAAACAATGACGTCTCTCCTAAAATTCAGAACTGTCAGAACTTTCTATTCTTCCTTGAATACCTCGTGTGACTGTGACAAGGATGCCAGAGTTCTCCTGAGGGTATCCAAGAGATGTCACACAACTTGATCACATTCCCACGCCTTGTTCTAAAACAAAACAAAAGCCACATGGCTTGCTGGGTGGACATCTGCCACTTTTGATATATTATCTACAGGAAAGTTTAAAGCACGATTTTAAAAAATCCAAACCTATCATATATGTGATAGAACTCCAAATGGAAAACAGGCCATGCAGGGAAGGGGGCACAGTCTGCTGCTGATAATGCATTATTCAAGAAGAGGCCTGACCGAGAGCTGCACAAGGACATAAAATAACTGAGCAACTGGGCCAGAAATTGGCAGATGAAATTCAAACCTGTAAAATAATGTTTGCTGGAGAGGAATAATTTTAAATCTATGTCTAAAATAATGACTTCTGACCTGACTAATATCAAACAGAAGGAAAATTTTGGGCTAGATGATAATTTCAAGTAAATAAACATTGAATCATTATGGGAAGGGTAATGTTGTTATGCTACCACACCTCCTTTCAGAAAAGACCGAGAGTGACCAGAGGTTGGAGGATGAGCAAGGAAAAGTACATACATGATTTGTTCTTTTTACAAGATAACAATTTTTGGGTGCTGGAGACAAATGAATGCATAACTTGACCTGTATCTAACCCAACACACCTGCTCCTACACACACAACACTCCAGAGTGTATCCACGAGTCCCAGTGTTTCCTGAAGTGTTTGATACAGGTTTGTCCCCTACACAGTACCACAGCATGTCCCTACCTATTGACCAGACCAGAAAATCCAGGGAGTGTTTGGTAGGACACGTCACAGGCAAACCCTGGGATTTTTATGCCATAAAGCATTTCCTAGAAGCAGCTTGACTTTTAGGCAGAGAATGCAGTACATCAATGGCAATTGCTGATGTGCCACAACATTTGTGCAGGTGTCTCAACCCAGTGTAGCTATTCATCAGTACAGTGGTAAATACCCTAATTAATAGCTCAGCAGATTCAGTTATAATTATGAGAGAAGCATTTTCAAAATATCTTGTTGGAGATCTCAGGGACACAGCAGATAAGGATTTGACTTCTACAGGGTTGATAACAGAGTTCAAAGATCAGCTAAAAAAACCCTCTGATTCCCCTAAACCCCTAAAATTCTCTGAACTACCAGTACTTAGGGTATTTATGAACTTGTGTTGTAATATTAATGACTGAGAATCCTGCAGAGCTCATATAAAACATTTGGATGCATTCCTGGTTACATTGCCTTTTCTATTTGTGGCCATTCAATTGTTTGTAGTCAAGGTTAAAGTAGCATTTCAAAAATAGATCATTTGATCTAAATGTAATACTGCTTTCATGAAATATATGCAAAAAGTCCTGCCTATTGACTGTGACCATTGAAGCTCAACAACAAATAGAAGGCTTACTTTCAAGGTCATTCATTCTCAGCAATTCATCTTAATCATCAGTATGCTATTTGCTATGCACTACGTTTTACTAATAAATTTAAATTAAAAGTTCATTTTGCAACTCCATATAAAACGCTATCAAAATCCACAACTTCAAGAATTTACAGTTCCCACTATTTTCAATAAAACAACTGGCCTTCCTGTATTAGACTTAGAGAGCAAAATAAAGAACCATTTTGCTGTCTTATTTATCCTGCCCATAACAATGAACAAGACCTCTCACGTCTCAGAGTCACTTTTTGTAGTTTACAATGCTGAAAATGGAAAATTCCATTAACTATAATGGCACTGCTACATACTTTTATATCTTGGTGCATGGTTTTTTTGCACTTCTCTATCAATTGAATTAAGCTCATATTGTTACCCACATACAAGCTTCTATATGTCACCCAGCCACAGGTTTATACTCTTGTTAATTGTGCCTGAGCTCTGCAATAGTTTTATGTTTAAAATATCAACAACAACAACAGCATTTTGTAACTTTTGAAACAGAAAGACAGTGTATTTTCTGTGTTCAGGAGGAAAGCCATGAGGACAGTTTAACCAGGAGGTTTCTGAAACAATCAGTGTAAGGAATCTCAGGGCTATCATTCCTGCTGGCCTCCTCACTGCTGCAGAGAGAACCCAGCTCTGGGCTTCTCTCACCCAGAGAGTTCCCATAAAAACAGACACAGGAAACTGGAATTCCACTAAATTTCTGGGACACAAACCAAGGGAGAGGAGGCAGACCCTCAGCTTTGGACAGTTCTTGCTCTGGAAGAGAGATGAGCTCAAAGTCAGCCGTGCTCCTTCTGCTCACCAGGGAAACCCAGGACACATTGTGCCTTGGAAAACACGGTGGAAAGGAGAGATGACTTCTCACAATCTTAAACATCAGAAAGAAATCCTGAGGCATAATTTCACCCTCAGCATGTAAGCTCTTTTAGACAATAAACTGTTTAGAACAAGATGTTTGCTTTAAAGCATCCAACCAAAGAAATGTTTTATAGAAATACCATACAGGATCTATGAGCGAGCATATTGCTGTCAGCAGCAGCAAAACTTCTGCTAGGAATTAATTGCTTTCTTTTGAATAAATGTTATTAAAGATTGAAAAGGAGATGAAAGAAAGGCTAGAAGATGCTTCATTGTCACTGTGTTCACACAGAAGAAATAGGTGGACCCTAAAAAAGTAATTTTTTCTTTTTTTTTCCAAATTGATCACCACCCCTCCCCTGCAAGCTGACTGATTTCTTTCCCTGTGCATGTCAATAAACAGAATGGAATGGATTTTCAAAGCACAGCATGAAAGATATACCCGCAAATCCCATTAGGAGTAATGTGATTTGTGAGCTTATCTGCCATGCAATGCTTTGAAAGTTCATTCCTCTACTTCCATCTTCAGTTTTTCTACTTCCAAAAATAGTTGGAAAGCTTACACACACTTGCAGCTACTTTGGGGGCAGGGAGAAGTGGGGGATGCCCAGTTCCCAGGATAACACCAGGCAAGCAGACCTCCAGCCCAGGAGCAGGAGCTGTACCTTGGGAGGTTGTTTGTTCCCCAGTCCCCACCGTGAAGGGATAGAAAGGATCCCTGGCTTGGGTCTCGACTCTGCTCATCTCAGTCCTCTTCACTGAAATGTTTTGATTTTGTGCCACTGTGAGCAATCTTTTTGTCACGAGAAGGGTAACAGCATTGCATGCTGCCTTCAGAATCTGGAATCTCATGACAAAGACCTTAAAAGAGAAGCAGAATACAGTGCACTCCTCATTTATTCTCATGACAGGCCTTAGATTGTACAGAGCGTAGAGAACTGGCACATGATTAATCAGTTCCTGAGACTGTGTAACGTGAACTCACTTCTTATGGCAATTTCAAGAGTCAAGGCTGCAATCTTTTTGGTCTTGCATCTGAACTAGATGGCTGCAACTAATAAGAAAAGTGTATATATTTTTATTTACCCAATACAGCATCTTTCAGCCTGGAGGATCCCAGATCACATTATACAATATCCACTTTACCAGTGCTGCCAAAACACTGCCACTTTTGAAACAGGCTTAGAAGAGCAGAAAGGGATGCTCTTAACTCAATTTTGCTGTATTTTTGAGCAATTGTGAGCATTCAGTGTTAATACAAAGCAAATTGAATCCAATTTTAATTTCACACCTAAAAGACACCATTATCATGAATAAAGTACCCAGCTTGTCTCTATTCTGTTTCCAAGAGGAGGAAGAACCTAGATGAGACTTGAAACTGGTGTTTCAAGGAACATAGACACAAATATACTCTTGAAAATCACTGAGGCCTGAACTTACAAGAATTAAAATAACGGCTTTACCTTTAGTACTGATCATAAACCTAAGAGATTGCATGTCAAACATTTATTCAACCACGTTCATCTTCTGAAACTGCAACTACCCTAATTTCTACATACATGTTGAACAAGATTTTCATAATCTCACTGTACCAAAGCACTCAGACCTTGACTCAACCTCTGTTAGCCACACTGATAAGAAAATAGTTTTTACCTTTATTACTCCTTTGCATACACTAAATGAAGTGAAACTGCATTATTATGAATGGCCAAATTTCTGTCTGCAGTACAAAAAAAAGTGTAATTTCTTATCGTAAAGTATATTCTTCCCTTAATAAATGATACAAAATAGCTTAATTTAATCACCTGATAAAATCACAATTTAAAACACTGCATGAATGATTAAGTTTAAGGTTTTACTCTCTACGCAAAGTAATTACTGGAGTTAAAAGTTCCTTACAAAGAGGAAGTAAATCCAAAGATGAAAAGCAAATATGATTTCTTCTCCCAAAGCTTCTCTTTCATTTTCAACACTAAAAGCTGTTTATATTTCTTTCACAATGTGCTTCAAAAGGTGTATATATAAACCTAGCCTAAATCATATCTTGATACTGACATGAAGGCACAGATTATATTTAGCATCTGTGCAGATCGAGACTTTCTATAAGCCTTGAAAGGCTGACATTATTAATGTATTGTGATTTAGCTGTCCTACTGAGCCAGAATAGAAACCCGTGAAAATAAAATGTACAGATTTGATAAGTATCTTATATAGTCAATCAGTTACAGCCTTGTAACTCATATTCCTTTGTGTAGGTTGGTTTTTTAGTGGTAATTTTGAAAGAAATAAGCAATTATCAAATTGGACTTCAGTTACATTTTTGAGAATTTTTTCCCCATTGTCCTTACATTATTCCTGTTAATCATTTTCTGTAATGAGTTTACTATAACTATTTTCAATCTTTTACCTCTCTTATTCTGAAGTTTGCTCATATTGCCTTCACTGGAAAAACAAGTTTTATAGTACAATTTTATAGCTTTCAGAGACGAAAAGCTGGCCCTCCTGCATCTGTGCCTTGTCATCTAGAATTGTAGAGCTGGTAAGGGAATACAAGCTGCAAGTGAGGACAGGATTTCTGTGTGATCACACCAATATGGAAGTACATGAGAAATCAATGAGGGGTTTCACGGTGCCAGGATTTTCATTTCGGATCACTGCTTTATTTTGAAGTGCCAGAGTTGCAAGTTTTCAGACTGCAGCAATAGACATTTCACAGGGAATTCCTCTGTGTGTGTGTTCATATATGATTATGAGCTGCATCACCAAAACATCTGTTACACAATTTCATCAGCCAATACAGGAACAAGAGCTTGCCTATGCATCTCAAGTCCCAAGAGTCACCATGACAGCACACCAATCTGCCTAAGTCCACTTCAAGCACTGTGCACCATCAATAATGGAAAACATTCTTATTTAATTTGGACACCTAGATCCTGATTAATCTAAGGAACATCATAATATGCACGTAAATATTAATATTTGTATTAATTTTTTTTAATCTCTTATGTCTCAAATTGCCTTTGAGAAGATGGGGGTTTAAGACTAGCTTGGTTTCATCTTGCTGTAACAAAACTAATCGCTGCAGAGATTGCAGAAATCACTGCTACAGATGGAGCTGCTGTCCACAACAGAAAAATGATGCCAGTTTAATGTACAGAGCATCTGATACCTGATCACTTTAATGAAGCTTTCTGTCTTGCATACGAAATGCTGCAGGAGCCACCTGCGCTGTCTGAGGTCAGCAAAGCAGAATGCTCATCATCAGCCCATTTAGAGCTGGTTAAAATCAAGGCCTATTGTAATCAAGGTCAAAATTGTCACTGACTTCAGTGGCGAGAGCTTCTCTTCAGAACTCCTCTATTTAGTTTAAGCTTTTGAGACTGTGAGTATCATAACAATGTCTGAAAAAACAGTGTTTTCTACAGGCAACAGCAATGCAACCCATCAAAACTTCTGCTCTCTAAAGTCAATGGTTTAAACTGCACGGTGAGTTGGACATGAGCTGTAACACATTAGCATATGCATCACGGTATACAACTAATTAATGAATCATAGGATAAAATACAAGCTAGATTACACACGCTCAGAAATCCTTGCCTTCAATTACATGCATTTTGTAAGGCATAACTGAGTTATGTTAAATGATTAATACAATGAATTTTAATGTATGTAATAACTTTACTTAGTAATATCAATAAAATAACCAGGAATTATCCTTTGAAGAGGATAGTCACACTACAAGGGATAGAAAATAATATATATATGGTAGCTAGAACTACACACTGGTACTTCATTGCTAACACTCAAGTTGTACTTCTTGTTACAGCCAGTTGGCTGGCAATCAAACCAGGATTATATATCTTCTTTCTTTGATGGATGAAACAATAAATACTATATTTTAAAGAAACCCCCAAACCTACACTATATTGACAATCTATCTAGCATTTCAGCTTCACTCTTTGCTATGAAATTTATTTTCCTTTTTTTTTTTTCCCTTTCAAGAATTTGCTTCAGCTTGAAAGCACGTATCAAAGCAGCTCCTCGATATCTTAAAAGAAAAATGACTAGGAACTCCTCAGTGTCACCATATCTGACAAGTTTCTGCAATGTATTTACCTTCTGCTTTCAGAACACTATGACCATTAAGAACCCAAAAAGTGCCACATCTGAGATTTTTTTTCCTCATCCATCTTTGATTTGAAAAAGATTCATTTGATTCTATGGTCTAATAGAGAAAATCTGCTTCTGCCTGCTGGAAGTGGCTGTCTGTACTAATCAGTGAGGAATAAAATGCACACAAACTCTATTTTGCTAGGATATAAACCAAAATGAAAATAAAGATACTACCAGACCTATTCATAAATCTTTAAAAATCTCACCTTATAGGACAGGTTTAAAAAACCACAAACAACTCAAAAACAACCTTGAGGTAACATCTACACCAATTTTTCCATTTAAATGTAATTTTTAAAAATTAATAACTGCATTCTTTCAACAATAACAATGTCATTATATGACTGGCATATAAATGTAACTCGGGATTGCTATCACTTCATAAAATTATTTCGGAAATCTGTTCACATCCCATGGCTTTGCAGAATTTACATGAACTGCACCTCTCACTTTGTTCTCAAGAACTGTTTTAACATTTGCATTCATGTCCTCAGAGGTAAGTTTTCAGCCGAGATGCAGGGCTGCCAAGTTTCCATGCCTGTCCTATATGGTGGGATTCCACACAAAGGCAGCTCCTTCCTCCTGGGGGTCCCCAGGCCTTTGGGACGTGTGGCCTCTGGAGCACTGCGTTGTTCACAGTCGGGCTGCAGAGAGCCCGTGGAAAAGCTGCTTTCCCTGTGTGCTGGCTGGAAGGCAGCACTGCCCAGTGCAGCAGGAATGGAGCTGGAAGGATCAGACGCTGCTCGGAACAGCCCCCGACTGCACAGTGCCAGGGAGCTCTGAGCCGGCAGCGTGCTCCGTGCTGCTGGATGCTTCAGAGCCAGACCTCTGAAGTTCTTTGAATCTTTACTGAACCAATTTCACACCTGAAATATTGTCAGAACTTGTCTTCTCCGTTTTAGCAAGCTAGACACAACACACTCCCCGGCTCCTGGCAGGGAACAATGGAGGGACAGAGTGTGCAGTGGCTAAGCACTCTCATTGAAAAAACCAGGGGATGCTGCCGTAATTGTCCTGAGAGGCTAGAAAGGAAACAAGCCTCTATGCTGACAGCTTAGCTCAGCGTGAACTCTCATTTTTCACATGGAGCTAATTAAAAACTGAAATTAGTTAAATATGGAAATGACACTTGCAAGCACTTTAGTTGAATCCTGGCGAAATCCCTCTAGAGTGCTGAGACACTACCTGCTGCTTCAAAACTCCCCAACTGAATTTCACAGTTAAAAGGCTGAGCAAAGGGAAAGTTATTACAGAGATTTCCAATTCAAAATGTGTCTGTAAAATCCTAAATTAAATTTCATGGTAGCCCTTTCAGTAACAAGGGACATACTGTGCAGTCCAACGATATGGTGCTCAAATAACGTCCCTGCGTGTATTCTCTGATTATCTCACCTTTAGGCACTGTGCTGGTTGTGCCAGTGCTGTGATGCTCACAAGGATACCAGCATTACAATGCTACAAAGATAAGCCATGTACTGCTACTGAAGGAGTCATTTGGAAAGCATGGATGCACGGCACATAAAGGAATTACTTCCACTGTCTAAGAGCAGAAATCTGAGAAAATCAGAATCTACCAACCAAAATGTTTTATGCCTATGGTTTTAATTTATGTGATGAATACATATGCAGAGAAGAGTCTACACTGCAATAAATTACATGGCCTATATATCTATATCCCCATACTTTACAGGCAATGTAATAATAAAAAGCACTTCTGCATATTTAAATGGGCATAAAGAACCAAGGGACTGGATATGCATAAAAGGTATGATGAGTGACATTAGCTTTTTGACTAAAGCACCATGTGAATTCCATTTTGGTGCACGTGACTTGCCTAGTGTGCATGAAAGCAAGGGTATCTGCCCAAGGGCAAATATGATTTCTGAATGCAATTTAACGAAACCCGCCCACAGAACAGCTCATTTTGGAGCCAGACCAAGGCATTCAGGATAGCCAGTCGCTTTCAAAACCACTGGAGCTTTTTGGGTTTATTGTTTTTCCTACATTCCATTCCTTTACCCTTGAGGCAATCCACTCCCCCTGGCCTGCTGCCACTATTGCACCAACAAATTTCTGTCTAGGAAAGCCAGCAAAAGATGCCACGTAGCACGAAAGCCACTGTTACTCACTCCCAAGTCTGCTGGCAGGGGGTATTGCTGTACCCAGCCTGCCAAAACCTCTTCCTTGGCAGCTATCTGTATAATCTGTACATCACACCCAGGCTTTGCTAGTCCAGGGCCTTGAAACATCTCAGCTAACCCAGCTGGAGGGGATATGCTGCAGCTGCACCATCAGACCCTCTTATTTTATTGAATTTTGAATATGCAGTTTCAAAGCAATTCAAATGAATTTGCCTAAGGCCTCAGATCAGTAAAACTACTGGTACCACCTGCAGCAGGCTTCCTACATTTGAAGCATTTAGAAACAGGTGACAGGATAGGAGCTTTCAGTGTAAGGACTGACTGTCGTGAAAAGCTTGCTAAACAAACTTGGTTATGCACCATTTTGGCAAGGAAGGAACTGTATGGCTTTCAGCCCAATTCTCACAATAGCACTGGGAATAATGGGAAGCCCCATTTTAAATTATTTTTTTAACCATGTATATTTTTTCAATCATGTGTATTTTTTCAGGTTAAAATAAAGCATTTATTTGATCACTCAGTTTCATTTACTTTCAAGCATCTATATGAATGGAGATAAAAAGCAGACTCTGATGAACATGAACTCTTAACAAGAGGGTGTAATAAGAAACCCAGAAACAAACATCTAGCAGGTTGAAGCCTCTTAATGCCATCCAATTCTTCTTCCAGCAAGCAGAGGCAAAAGAGAAAATTTCCCATCCAGCAGTTTTCCACAGCCATGGTCCATCTAAATATGCCTGACGGACAGGTGCAAGCTGAAAAACTACTGGGACACACCTGGCTGGGTATGAAATCAGGAGCCAGAGCCTCAGGCAGAGGAAGCAGAGCCTTTCAGTCAAAGCCCTCCAGAAACAAGAACTCTGTCAAGGTGGTTGTGGTGCTTCTGTCATTTCCTTGTCCTGTGTCTGTAGAGACAACCCTGCCTGGAGCAATGATGGGGCAGATAACCAGTGCCTGCTTCTCCTGCCTGTGGGGTTTAAGAGCACCCACATAATTTGTGTGAGGAACTACCCTACTTGGGTAGTATCAGTATTCTAAAAGAGAGAAATTATTTTCATCCTCTTCCCCTCACTCTGTTGTCCTACCTGAGTACACTCACAGAAAGATACAGCTTGGTGAGTGAGCTAGAGACAGAAAAGGGGAACCTGGGGAAGGGCACTGTCAGATGCAGTCAGGCAGCTTACTCTGAGTAGCAATCATAAGGCAATGATTTGTGCCTTTTAAAAGATCCCTAAAGAATAACTTATAAAGAACTGGCTGGAAAGAACAACATACATTCCAATGAACTTGTGATTGTACTTCAAATGTGCAGTGAACATCCCTCTCCCAAGGCAGCATGTGATGCACATATGGGTAAGCACCACTGGGACCAGACCCAAGGAGCATAAGGGGACATCCACCCAGGCAGCTGCCTTTGTCACTTATGCTTCTGGGAAAATATTGACTCAAGAAGCAAATGAATAGCGGCTTAAAGGTGAGAAATTAAGACTGAGGATTTTCATCTTCAGGCCCTTAAAGGTATGTAATCATTCTCTTATTCTTTTCCCTCCTCTTGCATTCAGAAATATGCAAAAAAAAGTTTAAGAACTTGAATCAAGGAGAAAACCTAAGCCTCCAGCCTCCCTTCTGGCAGAAAGAAGAGAGGAGGGAGCAAAGGGGACTGACAAGCAGAAATACATTATTTATTCTTTCCAAGGCAGCACAGTGGTGTGAGCCAGGGAATTCTGTGCCCAGGCACACGTGCTCCAGCCATCTCTGCCCTTGCAGGGACTATTTCAGTGCTTGGAAGACGCAGCATCCACAGACCCAGCAATGTCATCCTCGTGACATAAACCAGTCTCCATATGCAGAAAGCAATGGAGTGAAGATTATTCCCAAAGCTGTGGCCAGTAAAGGGCTACTGGTTCCAGAAGGTTGGGGACCCAGGTACCCCCAGAGAGTTTACAAGCTGGTTCTTTGAGCCACAGGTGAGAACAAGACTCCTAAGATTATTCAGCCTCTCTGAACTGCTTTCCCGTACTGATTTTCTCTGCAGAGTCTAAAACCATCCTGTGAGGGGCAGAAAGAGTCACTTTCTCAAACACAGGGTCCTCACTAGGAGCTATAGAGGATTTGCCCCATAAAGGGATTCTGAAATTCTAAACAGTCCAAGTCATTACAGGAATTCTTTGAATTGCAAAACTTTTGTCAAGGTCATTTGCAAATGCAAACTTTGAGTTCAATTATGTTTTAGCAGAAGATGACACAATTACAATAAAAAACCCCTGTTTTTAAACTCAACAGCTTTTCCCCTTGGTTATCAATTTTTAAATACAAGACAAGGATAAAAAGTGTGCTTTTGAGAAAATTCTGAACACATAAATGTTTCAGACCTGTTCAACTGCACAGAACAAGAAAATGTTTCCTTTAATAGTGTGATTTGATGTAATTTGCCTTATGATTTTTCTTAAGGTACAGCAAATGCTGAACAGAAAATGGCACATATTTCATTTCAAGAAACAGAGCCAAATTCATCCCTGCATCTTTTTCATGCCCCATTGGTTTAAGTCAATTATTTTCAATGTAGCTATATCAGTGTGGAAGAGGAATAATGCAATCATGAATCAAGTCCATACTATTCTTCATGACAATTCCACTTGAGCAAAGCCTCAGATATAACGTAGTGAACCACAGATCACAGTAATATTTTATAAAATTTATTCAACAAAATGTATTAAATAAACTTACCTTTCTGCCTGTATCTTAGCAACTTAGCAACCCTTACAATACGAGAACGCTGGAAACAAGCCTCTGAAGTCCACAAATGCAGACTTGACTTTTAAGAATAGGTGTGCCAGCACTGAGGGCCATAATTGCAAGAATAAATTTTGGTGAATGGTGCCATAATGCACATTTTCCTGTATCTACACCCAGTCCTTACAGAATTCCTTTATTAATGGTATAATTTTCTAGGCTGTTTGCTAGATCTGTCATGTAAATTCAATGGCAAGGGTATTAGGGTTTCATTACAGGAGATACCAAAATAAAAGTATCCCTCAATAGCTGAAGTGTTCCATGGCCACCTGTCACATGTTTCATGGTTTCCAGTGGTTTCACTAACAGTGCCCAAAGTGAGCTGCAGGAATGGATGTGTCCTGTGGCACTGCCTCCTCCCTTCACAGCAGCTCTGTGCTCTGGGACCAGCCCTGCCCAAGAAAGTCCTGCACCCACACCATGCCTGAATATGAAACATCCCACCTTGTGGACAAAAGATGGGTGGATGTGGCAGCTGTGGACTTGGTTTAGTGGGGACATGGCAGTGCTGGGTTAGAGGTTGGACTTAATGATTTTAGAGACCTTTTCCAACCTTAATGATCCTGCAATTGTGTGAGCCAAGAACGATGCTAACTGGAGTTCAATGGCTGCATTGCGGGACATGGAAAGGAAACTTAAATCCTTGTGGAAAAATGCAAAGGGACTGTAAGAAAACCCATAGGAGCTGGTCTGCACCAGTCCTAGCCATATGTTAGATAGATGACAATAAATCCTTAATATTGGATGGAAAACTGGTTTACACTAATGCAGCCTGCAGTTTTCCCATGTCAGAGCCAAGCAGCAGCTCAGCTCTGCCCAGGAAGGGACAGCCACTGCCAGCTGTGTGACACCTGGGAGAGCACAGAGTCACCAGGGCTGTGCCAAACTGATACCAGACTGAAGTAAGAAATCTGGGGTTAACCCCTGCAGCTGTAACTCAAGAGTGCTCCCTTGCTGCTCACCCCTGCCTGGCAAGGCACTGGCACAGTGGGGGCTTTCTCCATGCTGCCTCAAGCCCTGTCCAAGGCTCCCTATTCCCCAAGAAAAATGGGAGACACATGGGTCCTGGCACTCCAGAAATGGAACCAAACCCCCTATAATAAACTTGGGAAGGAGCAAAAATATTCAGCAAATGTGAACACCAATGCAGCAGATGTGTAAAACATGATTTTAGCAATGTCTCCTGTTAAATGTCCTCATGTTGGGTTCATCAGAAACACTGACAAAGGCTGCAGCCAAAAATCTGAACAGTTCTCAGTGGCCCCAGCAGCACTGCCCAGGTGCACTGGCACCCTGGAGACTGAGGTGGCAGAAAGTGACACAATAAAGCAGAAAACCCCTGTTTTTCTAGAGGGCTAGTATGAATTTGCCATTACTGAGAAGTTTTCTTGACACAAGCACTGTGAAGGATGGTGGCTGTGGCAGAGATGCAGACCCAGTATGCTGAGGGGGGTGGGGACGGCAGTGTGTGGTCCTGGCCTCAGAACCTGGGATTGCCCCAGCACAGAAACAGCCTCTGCTCAGTCACCCCCCTTTGCCAGGGAGAGTACAAGCCAGGGCAAGCTGCTTACCTTAGTTTGCCTTACATTTTCCTCGTGGATGGCTGTACTACACTTTTGTGTGGGCTGATGATTTAGTGGTTGCCCGCTGGTATCAGAGGGAGAAGCATTTTTCCCTTCAGTGCCTGCTTTGTAAATCAATCATTAAATTATGTGCTACTTCATTCACATTTTTTGGGCCTCTATCTGGCATAAGACACCTGCTGTGGTGACAACTGACAAAATATATGGAACCTGGGGAGAGGATGAGGAAAGAGAGGAAGGAGGAGGACTCTGACTGTCTTTGCACATGCGACCTACTGGCAGAAAGGCTCAGGCAGTGGCATACAAACGCTGTAGATTGAAGCTATTGAATTTTTCAGTAGCACAATACACTGCATAACTTTGCTGCGGTACCAGAACACGAGCACTTAAAGAGCAATCTTCAAAGCACTAAAATAAGACATACCCAGCTGTGTTTCCATTCATATACATCAACAAGAAAACATGTAATTTTTACAGTAATTCCATAGAGAAATCAAATAATAAAAAGCTATCCAAAAAGTGAATAAAATTCTACAAACACTAGCAATCAAGAAAAATAAATCTAGTTTTATTAATCTGTATCATGGAAACACAAGTGATTTAAAGCACCTTTGCAACATCTCTGCAGTTTAATCTGTATAAGGTTACCTGGAGGAAATCACAATCATATTGTCAAGATCAAAATATTCACTGTCTTCTCCACAAAGCCACTATTAAAATTTTTAAAAGCAATTTGGGAATGTTGACAGTTGTCGACATCGCACTCAAACAGGTACTGCTAACACTCACATCTCATTATATTTTATCTTTCTTTTTCAAGGCCTAATATTATTTTTTTTTCCAGCAGTAATGTACAAATTGCTTTCCTTGGAATCAGAATGACGATTCCTGCAGATTCTTAAATGAGAAAACACGTTATCACCACTAACAGTAACACAAACAAAACACACTACTCTTACAGCTGACAGCACTGAAAGGAGGAGTGTGGACCATCAGCATTAGAAGATAGATGAGGAAACCAAAGGTGGGAAAAAGCAGATTACTGTTCAGGCAGAGTAATTTTGAAAGCTCTGTTAGGGAATTTGGATCTGTTTTCCAAAAGAAAACCAGAGAACAGAACTAACACACCATTCTTTGTCCTTGTTTTGTAAAGTTCTTTTCATCAAGTTATACTGAAAACAGAAAAAAGCTTATCTTCTTCCTTTCAGGTGGAAGCATTATTGTAAAATATTTTATTATTTTTATTATTTTTATTTAATTATTTTTACAGCTTCTGCCACATTAGATTGCATTTTAACTCTTTCTATTTTCTTAAGTTGGCCCTTCTGCTAATAAAAGACACTGGACTGATGGCCACAGAACCTGATATTTGCCATTTATTCTCAGAATAGGAAGAGCACAGAAAAGTTCCTCAAGTGGTCCAGCTTCTTCTACTCTGAAGAAATTTCTCTTTTATACCTATAAAGGATATACCTCAGCTAAAACAATAGTAAAAAGTGTCTTCACACTGAGTGTGGGCTGAGGGTGTCACACCTGATATTCTGGTAGCAACAATAATTCACTGAACATCACAGGCTTTGTTCCTCCCAACAGAACAAGCTCAGAGCTGGGCAGTGCTGATTTCTACTTCCTCTCTGCTCAGCTTACAGAAGGAAAAGGATGCAGCAATAGCTGCACTTCCCCAGGAAGCAGAATTTCCCAGAAACAACAAGGTGAAGAGCAACACCTTGTCCCACAGGGACAGTAACTTGGGGTCCTGAAATAAAATTGGATCGATGAGGTTGTGCTTGGAGAGCAAGTCCTGCATCCTGAGAGAGCAGAGGAAGGTTTTAATTGATTTGGTAACACCCAAGGCTATAGCCCTCTCCTTGCCCAGTTACCTGGGAAAATCCAATCAGCTGGGAACAAGTGGTTAGGCAGAGCAGGACAGTGGGAAAAGCACTCTGACACAGAGACCCCCAAACTTCTGCTGACCCTCATTAAATTTTAATAGAGTATCAGAACTCAAAAAGTATATACTGATGTTGTTCAGTAAAATAACTACTAAATGCTAACTATTCTCAAGTAAAGGTGTTGAGATGTTAGCCAGAGCAAATGATTTTGCCTGCCATAAGGGAAAGTGATGTGAAAATGTTGCTCCACATGTGATGTGAACGTGCAGGATTCTTTGGGAAGTCAGTAAAATGCAGCTCACATTATCATTCCGTGCTTGGTGAAGAAGTCTCTTAATTATCCACACACACAAACACTCAAACACACAGATCTCTCCTCCTGAGCTACCTGGAACAGGCATGAATTGCCTGTCATGCTTTGCTGTCTCAGTAGGCACGAATTGTCTATCACACTTTACCACCTTGTGCTGTGATTTCTTTCTGACACCCAGTGTTCTTCCATACATTTAGTTATTATGTTACTTTTCAACACCAGAATATAGAGCCTGACCCTACTCAAAAGACACTCAAAACCAGCAGACCTAAGATCCATTTTTTACGGTAATGTAAAATATATACATTACTGAGACTCAATTTAGCCATCTGGAATGCAGGAATAATAACATTTACTTTCCTCACAGTAAAATGCTTCTAAGCTAAATTAGCATTAACTATTATTCATCTCAATTCTGCAAAACAGTGAATCATAGCCTTAACTTCAAGCGTTCTGTTTAAAAAAATGACCAAGTAATTTCATTGAGCAGAAAATAAAACTTTTGTCTTTCTTTTCAATTCCTCCAACTATCATTATTTACCAGATGCTAATTTAGCCTATTTACAGAAAAATCAAGTTATTTTTTGGCTCCTCTGTGCTAGAATTAATCAGAAGCAGCATGATACCATGTTTAATTTCAATCACAGCAGCTATCGTTTTACAAATAAATAAAACTTACAAAATTTTTTACTGCTTTTAAATCAGATGCTGTGTTTTTTTTCTTAAGGAAAATAAAATTAACAATACTGGCTTCTACACAAACTTTTGTTTAATTATGAGAGCACCACAGAATGTGGGCTTTTGCTCAATAAAATCAAAGGGTATAAATAAAACTGCATTTTCTTAAAATAAACAGCAATAGCTGGGTCATAAAGAAGATGTCCGGACTGTTAAAAATTAAAACACCCTTAAGGAAATGCAGTCTGGGGGGTAGAGGAAGGGAAAAGAAAAAAAAGATTAAAAGAAATCTATCAACCTTAAGGCAAGTGCTATGAAGTGGTACATGGAATTCTTTTCGTGCATCTGGGACTGGCTTATTTCAGTTTAAGTTGGAAAAGCTGGATATCAATTTTCTAGCTAGATTTAGTGAGAGGACAACAGAATTCGCCCCATCTGTTAGTCCTTGGCTAGGACAGCAGTGCTATTTGTTTTCCTAGCATGGCATCCCAGCCCATACAACAGATTGATGGTGCCAGAGAGACACCGTGAAGTGGCGCCTGCTCCACTGCCAAGGGCAGGCAGGGACGGATGGTCACATCCAGATGATCTTGAATTAAGGGACGAGGAAGTGAAAAATCTGCACTGCCTCCTGCCTTCCCCCACCCCTGGCTCACGGGAGGCTGCATCTGACCTTCAGCCAGGGAACAGAGAGCAAACTTGACTTCAAAGCTTCAGAGGTGTCCAAGAATACTTTCAGCTCGAGTTTTGGGCTGGTTTTAAACCCATTCTGTCAAGGTGAGATTTAGAGGGACAAACTGCTTTGTCCGACGTGGCTTTAGATAACTGGCTAAAGACCTTCCCTGGTGACCTCCTTCCCAACAGCCTGCACAGGGAAGGGTGGCTTTGTGCAGACCCAGCTGATCTGCACACCTATTGGGAGAGTCTGGATTTAGTGTTCAGTGACCCTCATGTCACACTAAAACTTATACAACCTGCAGTAACAAAGGGTCTGAGGAACATTTCTCCTCATAAAAGAGTACAATTTCATTATTCATTGCAAGTATTGGTGGCAATATGGACTAGAAACCTTCAAAATACTGAACACTTCAAGACACTGTAAATTTTACTCAAGAAAATAAAACTACCCCCAGTTACTGTCTCAGCCATTTCTAAATTTCTCCCCTGCTGCAGAAAAGTTTAGACAAACTATGATAAATTTTCCCATTCCTGACTTCACTGACATGTGCATTTCTAACAAACTCCAGAAAAATTCTGAAAAAATACTTGAAATAGGCAAGCTAAAAAGTAGGGGAAATATTTTCATAGTTTCTGTCAGCTTGTAGTAATATTATTTATTTTTAGTACATCACAAAGTATTATCTAGATATGACTTAAGAGCATCTAGTAGCACACAACAAAAAGTAGGTGAAAGAAATCAGTAAAATCTCTACAGAAATCAGTTCATTTTGTACATATCAATACACATAAACACAAACAATAAGCAAGCTAGAGACACGTAAAATATAATTCTGTCTCCTACAAATTTGGCCTTTTCATAATCTGCAGCCCAAACTCTATTATGCTCTTGCCATTTCAATCCAGACCTCTGACTTCCACAAAAAGGCTTTAGGGAAAAACTGCTTATATTTAGAAAAAGCTTTGAAAGGTAAAACTACCATAGAATAACATTATCTTTATCTTAGCAGACTAGTCAGAGAGTTCAAACTGAAATGGCATTTCATGCTAAGCAATAATGTCTCTACTCGTAAATGGCATCTGGGGCATTTATACTGCTGAAAACCAGGGATTAATGATGGCAGGATTTCCAGCTCTCCAGCTGACAAAGGGGATATTCTCAGGGAGGTGACACGCACGGGTTCCAGAGGCCTCCCCCAGCCCAGAGCTGGCACTGAGAAATCGCGTGACTTACTAAAGACTGAACACGCTTTGCACGGTGCTCGTTGTCATAAATCATATCTAACAAAGGATACCCCAGCAGAGGGGGGTGGGAGGAAGCCCCACAGTCTGACAGACACTGCAAGTGAGGAGAAAGCAGCTAGGATTGGTGTTTTCCTTCAGCTGAGAAAGGACATGACTGGTTTTAAATTTCCAGTCCAGAGAAACCAAGATTCACCATTACCTTCCACACAACTGTAAACCTTCACCTTTACCTACCAGTACCACGTGCCTGAGCACTGGGATTGAGACCAGCTGAGCAGTGAGCACTGAGAAGAACCAACTTGCTTTCAAAGCCCTTCTCCTGCCCTCTGACTGGCAACTCTTTCATCAGAAGATTATTGTGAGCAATGTTACTAAGCAAAGTGAAAGCCTGATTTTCTGCCACCTCCAAACCCCAAAATCTTAAATTTTGGTGTTGAAGGCCTGTTTTTCCTCGTGAGAAATTACAAAAATCTTTTGTCTCTTAAAATAGAAATATTTGGGGTCACACAGTAAAACTGAATTTTAAAAAAAATTGCAAATTTTGGCTAAGAACATCCACACAGACACTCACTGGTGACTTGTTGTGTTCAGTAATTTACTCATGTGTCAAAGCCCTGAACACTGAACTAAGGAAACTGCTTTGTACAGCTATGAAAAAAAATATTGACGATTCCAGAGTCACCACTATACCCAAGAAAAAGCAAGGTGTGCAGTACATGCAGCCATTACCTCTTTTGCAAACTGCTCTGGGACTGTCAGAGAATGCAAGTCGTAGCACTCAGCAGAAACTCTTAATGGAGAGCATTTAAAAGCAAATCTGCTGAAAGTATGCAAAGGATTGCTTACAGCTGAAGAATGGAAATATGTTCAGAGAACTGGAATTCCTAAACTTTGGGCCCTGAGCTTTGGTTTGGACCTTTCTATTTACACAAGTGAAGATCTGTGCTCAGAATAAGGATCCATACTCGAAATGCAAAAAATAAGATGGATCTTATGAAGGCAACCCATGGCCTTGTGCTGCCCCATTCCTGGGAAATGATCCATGGTCACTGACCCACACTGGTCTCAGGTCCCAGGCAAAGGCACCCACTGGGCAAACTGGAAATTCCAGCAGCAGAGCTGCCAGAGCAGGATTTGCAGCACCATCCACAACCTGTAGTTGATGCTTTTCCTGTGCCTCTGGGGCCTTGGAAAAAGAGTTCCAGAATGAGCCTTGGGACTGCATGGATTGTTCTAGCAGGCTGCACTGCCTGGTGACCTGAACCCCTCAGCTGCACTGCACTGAACTACTCACCTCAAAACTCCATCACTCTGCTAAAAGTAGCCACTAAAAGGTCTCCTCCTTCAGACTTGAATTGAAATGCAGGTTGGGATGCTGACAGCTTTGGTATGGTATCCAGGAATTTCAAATTCATTGAAACAGTGAATTCCATACTAAATATTGGCTTCTCAAATCATGGGCAACACAGGAAAACTGTACATTGAAATGCACACACAGGCAAAGCAGAGAAAACTCTCATTGCTAAGGAGACTACTGTATATTTGGTGCTCTAGGAGTGCCAAAGCAATGTTAAGCAAATTGTACTGTGTTTAAAAGCCTTTTTCTATTCTAGCTGTTTACCGTTTTCTAATGGTAAATATGGGAGAAAAGATGAATGATTTATGAATGCTCACTGTAAAAAGTCAAACAACATATTAAAACAATGCTTCATAGCATGGGGAAATGGAGTTAAGCAGACCACTTTCTTGGTGATTTTTATAGAAAGGAAATGCATAGATTTTTGACAGGGAAAAAAATCTAAAGATGAAGAGAATGGTGTTAAATGTTGTTAAACCTTTATTTATTTGGCCTAAAGCAAAAGATAAAACTCATTCTGTCAGAGATCTAAAATCTAAAGAGATGAAACCCACAGCCTTTTAACTTAAGTAATTCTCCTTTACAAATATTCTCAGATGAGATTGAGTGAAACCCTCCACCCAGCTACATCCTGAAAGCCAAATTATTTCCAGTCTCTGTGTTAATATGAGAGCGGGCAGTGCTGATCAAGTGACAGAAAAACAATTGAGGGGTAGGATGCATCCTGCTGTTTTCCTGAAGGTCTCTGAATTCCCTGCTCCCAGGGACAGTAACCCCCTTCCCTCCTTCCTTGCTGCAGGTCTAATGGATGGCACTTGCCCACAGCTGCTCAGGCAATTGCCCTGACCCAGTTGTTCAAGGAGATAACGAGCCCCTGCATTGACTAAGGAGAGTCACAAGGACAGAAGGACAAATTGGCTAAGGGAGCACATCAGCAGCTGGAGGAGCATCCTCAGGTGGTGCTCAAGGAGAATGTATATTTTAATTTGTAGCCCATTTACTGCAATAGGACAGAAGTTTAAGACATGCCATGGAGGACAAGATGGCAATCCAAGCAAAGAAAGGGAAAACAGCTTTTCTGTACTTCTGAGAACAAATAGCTGTCTCTACCACCACATCATTGTTTTACTATTACCAGCTAATACAACAGCAGACTGCAAGTGCAGCTGCGGTCCACAGAATATTTGGCATTTCTGGCCCAAGCATAATCCCTCAAGTAATGAAAAACCTATTTCTATTTCTGCATCCTCGCTACTCTTCATACTGAAGAGGCTGCGTCTGTCTCCCATTTATTGAAGCTTATTCTTCATCTAGACAGCCAGAGCTGGTTTGTATTTGAAATTAGGTTTTAAATCACTATTTTTCTATTATTTGTTTTAGGATTTTCAGGAAGCCTCCAGGGGTGCAGAAAAATTCTTCTGGTTGGAAAAGACTCAAATACTCTTCATGAACCAAGCCCCAAATCCCTAAACCCTTGTATAAGAACTTTGATGTTTTTAAAGTTCAGATTCTGGCCATGAAGACAGTAGCATGGTAAGAGTTAAAATGACATAAAAATGTTTTTTAAAAAAGTTAAAACTCCCCCTACAAGAGTAGGACTAACCAGATCCCTGAGCTTTTCTTAATGAGCAGACTCCATTATGGTCTCTCTTTTCTCATGTGGTTGGAGTTTTGCATTTCAGCAATTAATGGAGTCTCAAGATGTAAAAGGAGGGTATGTATAAAGAGAGAAAAAGAAGGTGAAATAAATTTTTAGCTCAATAAATCATACAAGCCTAAATTGCATCTCTTTTCTCTTGCTGCTCCCTGCTACCTTGTGGCCAGTTTTAACAGGATTCTCTATTTTCAGGTCCCAGCTCTGCACCACATTTCTACCAACACACACAGGTCTCTCCTTGGGAGAGATCCTCAGTTGCTAAAGGCAGAGTAACCCATCACTGCCAGGCACATGGGGCTGTGGTGTTGCATTTCCTGTCTCTGGTAATTGTTAGTGTGCCTGCTGTGAAATTGTTTAATTTCTCTTCCAGTTTAAGGTTCATTTGCATTTTCCACAGACCAGCAAAGATGTCATAAGTTCATAGCTACTCTTGTATTACCTTGCTATGTACTCCTGACATTTTTCTAGCATTCATTAATTTTCTCAGCACATCAAGCACTATTTACCTCAATTTTAAAGCTTCTAATAACTGAACACAGAAATCCTCTAGTGACAGTACAGTCTGACAGAAGGAATATCTCCTTCCTTCTGCAAAAGAAAACATCCTCACAACTCCAACTCCAACTGTCAGGAGCAAGCCCCGAGTTTTTTGACAAATCACCTGCCTTGGATTGAACAAGCTGCCCTGGAATTACAGAGGAGTTTCATGGTTTCCATGTTTAGGAGACAAAGCTGTAGCAAAAAGATAGCAGTTGCAGAATGACATCTCTTGATTATAGCAGGCTGGCTTTGGACTCACTGTGGGTACAAGTGCACTTCAGTCAGTTTATGTTAAGTTGGGATCCTGAGCAGCAGCAGTGCATCCCCAGCCTTCTGCTGCAGTCAGCACACGTGGGGCTTTCTGCCCACCTCCTGCCCCACCAGGTCATTCCTCACTCTCTGATCCCGATATTAGAGATTTGCAGCCACCTGCACCTCACAGAATGCAGGAAGACTCTTGCAGGAGAAATAAGTGATTTGAGAAAAGATGAAAATATACAGAAAATACAAAAGAGAACTGCAAGAGTAGTGCAGTACACCCATTTTAAAATGAAACAACCATTAACATGCAGGGATGAGCAGAATATATGGAACAGACTGTCTGACCTTTCCAAGAGTCTTGTCTACTCCAGGCTGATTCCTGCAAGGCGAGTAAGGTGCTGCAGACACAGACACACCACTGAGCACATGGGGAACCTGCTCTGCCACAATGGCACCAGGATGTGAAAACATCTTCCCTTCTGTGGCTTTTCTCACAAAGTATTTAGTAAGAAAAATGTTGGAGGAAATCAACTGATCAACCAACCAGCAAATTAAAATAAAGCTTAAAATTCAATTAACTGTGGCACTGTTATGCATTATGTATAATATCTTTTAAAAATTAAATATGACACAGAGGGATAAATCTGGACACCCCAGAGAAGAAAACAAACTAAACCTAGAGCATATTTACAGTTTTAGGTAAGTTTCTGTAAGATCAACATTAGAGAAGGAAATTCCTTTTCCATTCAGGAACTGCATTAATACAAATGCTTGCCTTTTCTAGTAATTATTGAGTAATAGCCAAGATAAAGACATTAAGAGTGTTTCATAATCACACAGTGGGGTTCAATAGTGATTCTCTCATTATCAAATCTGCTCAACATACAAGTCAAAACAGGATTTTTCTAACCAACTACATTCTTCATTTTGGCATTGTAATTCAAGCTTCTGATGTCAGAAAATATTATGAGAAATTAAGAGAGAGTTTGCTGAATATCAAGTATACATGCAGCAGTCCAAAAAGGAGCCTCTCCTTTCTACACACATTGCTCTAATAAATTAACTAATCTTTGGCCTGCCTCTACCCATCATGGTCAAATTCTCTTCTGGAAAACAGACATCCATTCACACTCAGAAAAAGGATTACATTTCTCAGATCACTAGAAATGCTTCTTGCAGTGGTACCAAAGAGGGACTGCCTGGCTGGGGAGCAGCTCTGTGTGAAAGGCCCTGGGCTCTTTGCCCCCAGACAAAAGGGTCTGGCAGCAGCACCTTGGGCTGCAGGAACAGGGCATGGCCAGGGAACTGGGGGAGAGGTTTTCCCCATCCACTCTCATCCTAGGATAACTGCTTCTAGTTTGGAACCTTCCGGTACAACAAGGACATCAATAAACCAGAGCAAGTGCAGGGGATGTCACCAGGACAGTTAGGGGCTGGAGCACCTGCCACTGGGGCTGGGGGGCTTCAAAGCAGCCTGTCAGAACCTACAGGTCATGAAGATGATCAAGCCACATTCAATCTCTGTCCTTGGAGGTCTCCAAGAGCAGAGTGGATGTAAGAGATGACCCATATGGAGCAGAAGAGACATCCAGCACAAATAATCCTCTGACCTTGCAAACCCAAATCTGGAGTGCAAAATTTGTCCCAGGGGTCAGACAGGTTGTCACAGAAGATGTCATTTTTCCTGTTTATAGCTACAAGGCTATCATGTAAGGAATTCCTAACAAGGCACAACATCACATGAATGTGGTGTATTAGGTGTTCAAACTCGCTGACCTTGGCGAGTCAGTGCCTTTATTGCTGGACATACAGAATATATATGATGGCTGGGATCTCAGCAGTGACATGAGAAGGCAGGTCAAAGTGTAATGCAGCAAGACTACATAAAATTAAACCCTGAATAAGCTAAAGCTGAAATGAACCTGAAAACTGTTTCTTAAACAGCTTTTTAATCACTGACACAAATTCATCCCATTATATTACATGGCAAGTAAAGTTTTCTGTCAGTGATACATCATTTCTCTTCCCACTGCTCAACTTCTTTTGCTCTGTTACCCTATCTTATTATGATCACAAGTTGAATTTAATTCCAACTTTTTATTTTGCCTTCCTTCAAGTTCCTTGAATAGTCCTTGAGTATTTTCTTGTTTCTTTAGTGCCCTTAAGTATTTTTGTGTTCCTTTTTTTTCATGGAATTCCTAATGCTGCTTTAAGAGCTGCATTAGCCCCACTTACAAAATCCATGTCAAATCTTTCAATCCTCTATCAACCCATGGAACAATAGTTCCATTCCTAAAGACAAATAAGTACTGCTATACTTAAATAAATAAAATCCATAAGCACACTAAGAGCAAAACAACACAGTGAGTCAACAAAGAAACACAGCAACAAATAATCAATATAAATGAATCTATAAACAATCAACTGGTGATCTCAATCTAAATAACTGCTAAGAGAGCAATGTTTCCCTAGGAAGAAATGAGACATTTTACACTGATATTGAACATTGACTTTTCAGAGAGAATGACCACAGGTTTATTTGATAGGTATCTCTGACTTGGCATTATATTAGCAAAATTTAATCTTCAATATCCCTTATGCTTACCCTTCCCCTGAAAAATGGCCTCATCTCAGTTTGTTGGGCTGGGTTATAAAGCATGTCTGACTAAAACATGTCAATGCTTTTTCATCATTTTTTCCCTGACTTCCTGCAAGTCTCATTTTGCATCTACTTATCTTTGCTATCTCTTTGCCTTGACAAGACTTCATACCTGTGATTCTGGGATTAAATCCTAGACTACGAAAAAATTCATAACATTAGGTATTTGCACTGATGAAAGTGAGAATAGGCTCTGTCACACAGCCACCAAGAAATCCAGCATATTTTCTAGTTGGTGCATGGGATAATGGCAAGGGCACGTGAAGCACAACCTGTACTTCACAACTGAGAGAGAAAAGAGAAAAGCACCTCTGAGGAAGCCATTCTTGCAGCTATGACTAAAAAACCCCAAAGTTTCTCCTGTATAAATAATAACTGTACTAATGAATTACTGATTGTAAATAGCATCTCTCTGTAATGTCTGGGTGAGCCACTTCTGTCACATCACACTGCTCCTTTCTGTGGCACTAACCTTGGCCAAGCAGATGTTTGGAGCAGTGCAGCCACAGCCAGGACAGCGAGCACCAGCCAGAAAGTTGTGTTTCTTTACTCAAGTTCAAAGCAATGCATTTTAACAGCTCCTGGGGAGCATTACCAGCATGTGCGAAAAATGGTTCCTCAGACCCATCCGGGACTGTGCTGTGCAATTCGCATTAACAACCTAACACGTGCTCTGAAAACACAACTCCAGTAACACACAAAAGAAAACATTCTATGATCCTCTGCATGCCCTGTCTCTTGCCAAGGCTTCAGAGTATGTTCAGCCTGGAGCTGAGCAAGGAAGGTTTTTAATTGCAAGAGCTAAGCTAAGCACATGACAGTGCTTTGAGAGTTATGGGAACATAAGCCTCACTCTTGTTTCAAGTGCTGAGGTTTATGGTATGAAAATGTAGGACTGAGCAGGCTGTAAGACTGCCCCTCCACAATGAAATCCTCCCAACCCCCACTGTCCCTCAGATCTCTGCTAGGCAAAACAAGAGCACACTGGCTTTTCTTGGAACAAATCTGCAGATCAAGTTTTTATTTTTGCCTGGGAAAAGCCCAGGAAAATGATACCCAAGTAATTTCATGTCAAAGTCCTCCTGTTCTTTGTGGCATTAGGCACATAGCACAGCTGGAGCACCTTGGCTCCAGGAAAACTGTCTCGTTCACCTAATGAATCTCTCATACCTTTGGACTGTGGAATATGGACACTTGTTAGCTAGAAAGCCACATCTAAATTTCCTGGACACAAGCACCAAAATTGCCAACATGAGCACACAGTTTTCTTATGGAATGAAGCCAGATGCTTTTTCCTAAAAGGCTCAAAACTTCTCAGAGGCAGCGTCAGACAAGCTTATTGAGCTACTACCACGCTTTTCTCACTCAGATTGACTGATAGCAGTCAATAAGAATCACTGAATGTGTGACATTTAGAATATGACAGGCATATTCTAAAATTTAATTATTGCCCCTAACTGACACCTATTTTCAATGCAAATTTAAGAACAGAACCTTCTGTCATCAGCTAATCTTGCAAGATGCAGCGTTGCCTCGGTTTACATTGATTTCAAGTGAATCTGATCACAGTGATTGGCAGCCAGATGCCCTCTGCCTCTCAGAGGTTCCAGCTTTGCATGATTTTCCCTTTTTCAGTCTTGTTTTCCAAAATGTCTAGCATATTTGATTTCAGTGAAGTCTGGACAAGACAAAGGCCGTGGTTTTCTGACTCCACGAGTAAAAAACAAATGCAACATAAGAAATCAAACTAAATGTAAAGTTCCTGTTTGTCAAGTACAACTCAGAGAGAGAGAAAAAATCAATAGGTACATAAGACAGGCACTTCAGCAACCCATTTTGATGAATCCTCATCTGTGGGATCAGAGTCAAAAAGACAACTTGGCTTAGGAGTGGAAGAACTTACACATGAATCAACAACAAACTTCATCCAAGCACTTACATTAGCAAAAATTTGTGGGAAGAAAATAAATTGATATCAACACCTGAAGGATAAAATTTTAAACAAACTGTACCATGTACAGATATGTGCTGCAGAGTGAAGATGAGACTTCTACTCCCAAGTCAGAAATCCTACAGATTTTTTTTTGTCTGTCACACAAACAAATGAATACTTCTGGGGGGTACAAGAGGAATAGCTACATAAATGAACAATTTATTTCCCTATATCTTATGTTGTGTCAATAGCTATTTTTCAGGTTCTAATTTCAAATTTAAAGAAGAAGACATTTTCATTTGCTTAATTAATTGCCAGAGCCTTTGGCAATTCAGTCCTTTCTGTGGCACTGAAGTGAATATATTATTTCAGGTTTATGCAGAAACCTGAAATTTAGCTTAAACCTAATGTGTATTTAAGGTCAAATAACACTGAGGAATAAATGACTAATAATACTTTTATGTGCAACACAGGCACTAAAGGTGCAGTGCAAGCATGCTGATCTCATAGTCTGTTATTTTTCTTTATTTTTTCCTGTATCTTCCTGCATATGACAGTAGATGAAATAGCATCAATATCTAAAAGTTGCATTATGAGTACTGAGATATTATTTGCAAGTGAAACATCTCTAAACCCATCACAGTTTTTAATTTCCACAGGAAGTAACAGTTCAGGTTTTTTTCCCCACAGGAAAGTCTAAATATTTAAATTACCATATTTTTAATGTACTGACATGTTGATGGTCAGATGTTCTTTGATGCTCAAAGATAGATTGGCAGAAATCAGAGCAGCATAGGGGCTTACAAAAACGTGGTATTTATGTTTGGCAGCAATTACTTTGTGAAAAATACAAGGTGACTCTTTTTATGCTCCTTCTTTCTTCTTTTTTATATTTTTCTCCTCCAAGTTTGGCATGAATCAAAAGAGCTAAAAACTAATTTAACATGACAAATGCTTTCATCACTCCCTTAACCTCTGAAGTGAACACTCTGACAAAGACAATATGTGTGGTATATGCTTTCCTTTTGACACTTTATAAATTACTTTCTTGTAACTGGGTTTTACCACCAGCCCAATATCTTCAGGATGTCCTAATTTGAATGGCTGGTTCTATATTCTCCATATGTCACCCCTGGATAACAGGAATAACTCCTGGGCTTTGTGAAATGGCACAAGACTCAGAGAGGACTGTGGGACACTTCCATTTCCATCCTGCATGCTGGAATTTACCAACAGGTTGCACAATACTAGCAACTAATACTCTGCATTTTGTTCCCATCAGGCTATGGAGGAAACAGGGAGAAGTGACAAACCTGGCTTTAAATGGCAGACAGCCTTGTGTACACCATGTAATGGAAAAGTTAACTGAAGTGACTCTCCTATTCTCTGCTATTAAAAATAGAATAACAATCAGCCACAGAAACATCCCTAAGTGCTCTTTCATACACACCATGTGAACTTTCTCCCACTGTCTGTTCCTTTAACGAGAAGACCCAAAGTAGCTTGATTTCTTTTCAGCCTGGTGAGTTTGATTTGTGTTAAAGTTTCTGCAGAAACCCTGCCAGTGTAAAGGAATTCACACACAGACCAGTGTGTCTAAGGTGGCAAAATGTCTGCACACAGAACCCAGCATGTCCTACACAAACAGCTGTCCTGGCACCAGTGCATCGCAGACCTGCAGAAAATTTTTCCCAGACATCAGCCAGGGTAGTTTACAGAGGAAGATTTAGGAAATTTCAGATAACTGTGGTACTGACTGGCCTATAAAGGAAGAGTCTATCTAAATAGCTAGACTTTGATGACATGTTATGACATAAACCATCAATCTATATGTATCTTTAAAAAGAAAGTAAAACCTGAAGTTACCTTCTAACAAGGCATATTGCCATTATTTTGACAAATGTTTAACTTAAAATCTCAGTAGTATCTTTATTTAACATCAATTATGTAGCGTGGCAAAAAGTTCCAAAGGTTATTTATGCACTATGAATTTATTTTTTAAGTTTTAAACATACTGCCTTTTCATTTCATTCATTGTATTTTTAGTTGTGTGTTGGAGGAAAGGCAATAGGAATGGCTAATAAGTTAAATATTTTATCTTTTCTATCAGTTATGAGATTTTTTTTTTGCTTCTCTACTTAAATCACACTCATTAAAAATTTTTCCATGCCAGCCATAATCTTTTGCAGTCCCAAAGTTCCATGTTTAAACCTGTAGACATTATGTTTTCAATGATCCCTCCCTGTCAATTCTCCCATCTCTTTTATGATAGGAAAATTCATTTAGAAATTCTGAGGAATATGAGAACTTCAAAGTACTCTTTCAGTATAATTTACCTCATACTTGCCATCACTGCCTTTTGCATTTGGCCCTGCAAGAGTCTTGATCAGCATTGATACATCACGTTCACACACCCCAGATACACTGATAAGCCTAAGGAGCAGAACAATTTCCTGTAGATTTTCATTACTTTTTCCATAACTCTTTCTTTTAGCTAATGTAACCCCAGTAATGGAACCTCTGCTCTGTTAGCCAGAAATTTTCATTGTGCACATGTAAGGCAAAAATACAATAGCAGCATCTTCAAAGCCTTTCCTTTTTTCAAATCAGATGATTTAGCACCTTAAGTCATACTGTTGGAGGACAGCAAGGATTAGTTTATAGCTGATGGTTTACACCTGCTCTTTGTCATGTGCAATGAATTGTATGATTTTTTGCTGAGAGTGAAGGAATTAATTTAATAAATGGCCTAACTTAAGCACTTTGCTTTTAGCTTTCTGTTGTTCTCATGCATCCAAGGCTACACCACTGCTTTTTTGTTTTTTCTTTTCTCTCTCTTCCATCACTCTAAATTATGATCATGGTGGATCTATCAAATTTATTCATAGGATTAATTTCAGCTATTTTCTGGTTTTGACATATACTTATTCTTTCCTGTGTATGGCATGAAGCTTGTCAGGTAACTTCTCATTATTTAAACCTTGAGCCAACACTCTCTCCTAAACCCTGCTTTGTTGTGTTCACTACCAACTCTACTGTGCTCATCATTCTTTCAACAGCAAAGACGACCTAAAAAACTTCTGTCAAAATGGATCAGTTATGTCATTACTTGAAATGATAGATCATTCATCAATTATTAAGAGTCAATACATTGCCTTACATTCTCTCCTCTCCATATATGAAAGCATAAAAAGCAATAACCACGTTGCAAAGCTTTGCTTAAGATTACAGTAACCTAAATACCAAGGAAAAACACATTTCATAATCCATCACTTCAAAGTTATGCACATGATTAAAATGTTCAACTTGCAGTATATCATTTCCCATGTGCATAATCACTCTAACAGGGAGCTGCTGTATGATAACTGTCAAGTTCAATGAATCATGTGCTTTCCAATCTTTTCATTTATATACCAAACTAAGCTTGTTATTCTTCTGAGGCCTTCTACAGGGGAAATACAGAAAGAAAGTTAGATCTGTAGTATTCAGTATAGTGGGATGTAGGTCTGGACTAAACAGACAGCAGGCATATTCAGTCAGCTCTTTCCTACTACTGTATATATTAATCACATATGGAAGCTCATTAGTATGAAAAATGGGGTTTTCAGGTGTCTATCCTGAAGAGTCAGGTTATATAGGATAAAAAAAAAAAAAAAAAAGAGAGAAAATTCAGCACATCTTTATGGATCTTTTGAGAGCCATATGTGAGAACAGCTTCACAGATGAAATAAATCCCACAAAGAATAGGTCTGGAAAGTATTAACAGAAAATATCGTCAAGCTACCATAATTTTGCCATGGAGTCAGAGAAGCTAAAGAGTTTGTGCAGCACATCACTGTTATCAGCACACTGTTAAAGGCACTGAAAAAGGTGCAAAATGCACTGGTAGTTTGTGCACACACTTAGAAAAACCTCTACATCAACAAAGATTGAGAGAGGTCCTGGGGGAGGGGGAGGAGATTCTAAAGTAATTGAATTAAAAAAGACAAAATCTCAGCAGCATGTTAAAAACATCTCAAAAAACCACAGAATGGATTAGGACACAGTGTGGTCACTACCGATATATGAATCATGGGAAATAAACACAACATTCAGACTTTCTATATTTTTCCTTACAAAATGCTAAGGATGAGTGGAATATGGAAAATAACTGCATGCAAAATGGAACCATCTAATGATTCAAATTTAATGCCACAAGGATTTAGGCACACAGACCAATGCAGACTGAGATCAAATAATCAAAATGATTTTGTTTCTTTTTTTTTATCTAAAGGCAGCATGTGATGCTAATATTTGAATTCATATGCCACTAGCTTCTGTTACTTATGTGAATTCACCACCTATCACTTTTTTTTCTAAACACTTTTTAAGCATATGGCACTACATCAAAGAGTCATTAAATCACTCTGTTTGGACCATCTATGAGATGTGCATATCTGACACCTAAAGTTAACACTGCACAGTAAGAACCCTGAATCAATTTCTTGCTTCCACTGCTCTTACGACAGTGAACGTGACTTGAACATTTGATTTTCCCTCATTAATCAGAATAAGGAATAATAATATTCTTTGCTCACTAAGAACACACATTTGTGAAACACAATGATCATCCTTTCATCTGCTGAACTTTCATTTTCTGACACAGCCATGTGATTTGACAGAGAAAACACAGCCTTACCTATGAAATATGCTAGCAAGATGGCAAGCAGGACTGCAGCAGCTATTGCAGATAAAGCAGCACATTTCCAGCTACAGTACTTGGAGGGTTTTTTCAGCTTGAATGCATTCCTGGAGAATGTATTTCTAGGTAACAGTCTGGGAGGTGGAGTATAAACCGTTCCTGAGGTCAACGGGTAACCAGGGGAAGAACTACTGAACAGCGGAGTAGTTCCAGAAGATGTCTTAAACAAGAAATGCCTGAAAAACATAAAATGGAACAGAGTTGAAAATGGCAAGTCCTGTAGTTAAGAAAGAACATCTCCTACTCCTATACCATTCCAGCTGCCACAGCCTGGTAAATTCAACTGAAAAGAAAAAGGATTTTGTAGGAAGAAATAGGGAGATGAAAATTCTCAGTCTTTTTGCTACCAAATCTTTACGAATGGCACTAAAATACAGTGTCAGGATATCTTTCTTCATCTTTTCTGTAATTAGATGCAACTTGACCACATACTAGCTAAAACACCAGCATGACCCATTAAGTGTCTGGGAGTTTCCTGTGGAATCCACCACTCAAAGTATTCTATGAAAACCACACTCTGAGTCTCATTTCCACTCCTGGCAAAAGCTCCCAGCAAAACCATAAGAACATACTGAGCAAAACCCATTGTCCTGTAGGAAAAGATCTTGCCAGAACTAGAATTAACCATGATTCTGTGATTTAAGAGTACACTGGTTTGGTTTGAACAGCTGAGACAATTACCAAAAGCACATGACTCAGCAGATAAAAAGAGGATTTCAACTGCCTGTGCATTTGTCAGGAAGAAAATAAGGGACAGAATACGCTCTCTAACGAATCTCAGAAAATGCTCTCACCACATTCCAGACAGAAGAAATGGAGAAAGCAAACTGCAAGAGTGCTTTCTTTAGATTAACTTCTCACACTTGGGCAGAAATGACTACAGGCATGTTCCAGCAGACAATGAAAAGAGAAGCACAGAATACAGGCTGTGGTCTTACAGCAAGTCACCTGGTTTAAGATACAGAGCTCTGAAGACTTGCTCCATAGCCTCTCCCTTCACAGCTCTGAAAAACAAGTGCTTCTTGGAATCAAATAAAATGAAGACAGTAATCTCCAAAAACAGCTTAAAAATAACACAGGTCTTACTTCCAATGTAAAATATGCTTAACATTTTTATTCAGATACAATCCAGTATGTCACTCTCAAACCACCTGTTAGAGCTTTAAAATCCATGTCACTCACTGACAACAACAGTTTGGAAATTTGAGGCTGAAATGTGTTTCCCAAGTACATTTTCCAGCCATGATCACAAATGTGCCTACTGTCAAGCACAGAGCAGTGTATGCCTATTCTACACAATACCAGAAGGGTTTTTAAAGGCATCTTTTAAAACATTAGTTTTGAAATAAAACCCAGAGCACAAGAGATTGCACAGAACTTGCACACAGGTAAAAGGAGGGCTGGCTAGGCTCCCCAGATTTCTGGTTAAACATTTCCAGTTGAAGACAGCCTCTGAAAATATGTGAGGTGGTTTTTTTTTTTTTTTTTTTTTTTTAATGAATCAGTGAATAAACTCTATTAATGAACATGATCAATCACTTTGACACTGCCTTGTTATTGATTTTTAAACTCCAGGGCCTTGTACATCCCTTTCAACATTGACCAAAATCTAGTTTGTAGCAGAAAAGAGACAAAGACAATGGCAGTATCCACTGTCATAACTTATTTGTGCTTTGGAGACTTCAGAAACAATCTAACTCAAACAGATTAATTCTAACCAGCTACTTAATAGAAACATTGGGGTTTGAGGAGATTCTAAAGCTGCCCTTCTTTTTTCTTCATCAGAGAGGCATATTAGATGTTAGGATTGCTTCTTTTCTGAACATCATTGGGGATCTATGAGAAAAACCAATAAAGGCAAATGCTTAAAGACTTCCCCTTAAAATTACTCAGCCTATTAAATTATGAAAAACACCTTTCAGTTAAAGGAAAGCAAGAAATAATGAAAGTCTGATGTCTTGAACATTTCATTTTAAATGTTTCTTTACTTTGCAACAGTGCAATTAAAGTAACTGATGGGTAAATGATATTGTGGGGCTTGTTGTGTCGCACCACATCTGTTGATTCTTCTGCTCCTTCTGTCTGGGTAGAACCTGATTAACTTGTCAGCAAAGCAGGTTTAGTCCTTTCTGCTTGCTCTCCAGTGCTGGGAGCACAAGACCACTTCCATGATTGGAGCTAGGGATTGAAATGACATGGAGCATGAGGAACAAGGGAAAGCCAGAAGGAAGACAGAGCTGGTGAGACAAAGGCAGGCAGGAAACTCCTCTCTTATCCAGGCTAACTCTGCATCTGCCTCAATCCCCATGGCAGGAACGACCCTCTTAGGTTTGGGCATAAGGGTCTGTTAACAAACAGTGCTTACCCTCTCCCTGCCCAAAAGTCCTTTGGAATGAAACTGGAAATTAGAGTCTTGGAACTGTCTTTATCTGAAATGCTTTTAAACCCAGGAATTTTATGTCCTCTTTAGCTGAGAAGGCAGCTACAGCACCAACAGAAATTTAAATATAAAGCATTGTTAAAGTAAACTCAGATATATAATGAAACTCTGCTCCCATTAAAATTGAATTAATGAATATCTAGATATGCTTTAATAGAACATGTCAATCACATACTGTTGCATGTGAGAAGTCAAAAAAAGTAGAACAAAAAAGCAGTTCCACCGTGATCCTCTTTGAGATACATAAAGCATATAAAGAAAACCAAAACACTTGTCCATGCAAACAGGATCTCTGTGATATTGTTAAAACTAATCAGAACTTGGCAGAAGAAAAAAAAAGCTGACTGAAAAGGATACATGAGGCGCTGTCATTCTCAAAGCCAAAAAGAAATAATGTCATTGGATAAACCCTGAATTTTGTCCTACCCATGCACTTTGAAAGCTGAAAGTTCATTGTCTCAATATGAGGACCCCTGACAAAGTGGCAGCTATCAGAACACATCACACCATCTGCAAGTACACAAGTTCTGCCTTCAAAACTTATAAAAGACATTTAACTAAAGACGTGTTAAATATCCCCCAAGACACTTGGGAACACTGACAGTGTCTTCCAAAGCTGGGGGCCACATTAGCAGGTATAGCTTAAATCACAGCAAAGCAAACCAGAAAGACTGAGAACATAATGGACAAAAACACTTGGACCCCCAGAGTTTTAAATCTAGATTCAGCTACTAATGGAAATAAATTGACTTGTCTCAACTCTAGCCCTAAACCCAATGATCTATAGCCATATTTTTATGTGAGATTTGACATGGTCTGGTACAACCAATTGTCTGTGGGCTGAAGCTGCACAGAGAGAACATGAGCATTTATCAACATTAATTACAGCCTCACAGTGGTAAGGCTGGGAGCATTGTACAATGCCTGCTTATGAAAAGAAATGATCTGATTTGTACCAGTTCACTTAATTTTAAATACACTCCATGTAAGAATTAAAAAACTGTATTCTCTGTCTTACCTGTTCACCTATCAAACACAATTAAGAAAAACACATTTTCTACCTCACAATTAAGCATTAGCAATTTGAATTGGACTAGGACTAATCTTCTATTTTGAAAATATGGGAGTAAATTTTCTAAATCTCAGCCCAGTCTCCCTAATTTCTGTGGATCAATAAGGCAATTTCATACTGAAAAAATCACAAAACACGGTTGCCAGCCTACGATGATTCTGTAATTTCAGTGTCCTTGAAAAGCTGTGGAAGGAGCTTGGGTGCTGCCCACAGAAGACAAGTTAACCCTGCAGCTCACCCTGTGCTCTCCTCTCCCGCTCACAGGCTCTGGCTGCAGGATTTGGGATTCACCCCCTCTGTTTTCAGCGCTGCTGCTGGGGGGTCACACCCGGGCACCTCATCGCTGACACCACCACGAAGGTGACATCTGTGAAAGTTGAGCTGCAAGGGGACATTTGACCACTGATCTGTGCACTAATGGCAAATGGAAAAAAGCTATATTTTGCTTTCTTCATTAATTCAGAGCTCTCTCTAGCATGTACTTTCCCACAGGTCAAAAGGACCTCTGGTGTTCAGGGAATAGTGGGCTGACAGAGACTGTATTAACTTCCATATTCTTTGAGATAACAATCAGCTTTCCCCCCCCTCCTTTCTGGACAGATTGTCATGGCAGCACACTGCAAGAATAAGTAGAAAAAAAAAATTGGTTTTGCAATGAAAAATTGTAATAGAAAGGAAGAACAAGACATTTTCTAACATAAATTGCTTCTTTCCCTCCTCATACTGTCCTGAACTTACTCTGTATGACAAAAAAAAAAGGCACACAGAGAATTGTAATGCTTAAATTTTCTTTTTTTTTTTTTAATAGGTTTTTTAATATTAATTAATAAATAGAAAAGCTACATGCCAAGAGAATAGTAACAGCTCAATTTAGTTGTTCTAGGACTTAAAAATATCTTCAAGCTGTGGTAAAATCACATCTGTCTATAATTTTATTGGACATTTATTCTTATCAGAAAAGAAACAATGGAATATAGAACATAATATGCTGGCTTTCACTGTGATAAAAAATATCTTCTGCAGTTTTCAAAGTCTGCCATAAAGGTAGCCATGAGTCATTTTATGTCAGTGGAAGCCTCAAAGTGGCTGCCAAATTCAGACAGTGGAGTTTTATGGAAGATTTCTAACTTCCAAACAAAAAGAAACCTATTCTGAAGAAAATGACAAGCTGTTCTTATGCCTGTTATGAAAAAAAAAGAACTCTGAGTGGTAAACTGGTGCAAACTTTGGTTATCTATGTCACAGTCTTTCCCCAAATGAGATTTAATTGCATATTCTCTCAGGTTCTTGCAGAAAACATGGGACTATCAGCCACATTTCCACAGCTGAGGGCTCTCTGATGTGGTAAAACTGCACAGAAGTTTCCTTTTCAGTGCCTAGAACTCTAAAGCCATCAATAAAGCTTAATAAGTGCTATCTATTTGTGTCTAAATTGTACAGTTACAAGAAATTGTCGCAGTCATGTCAAATGTACAAACTAAACTCAGTAAGACAGATTTTTCAGTGGAAAGCTAATTCAAATGAACACTTATATAAACCAACTGGCCATTTTACACACCTGTGTGTTGTGCACCCCTACACCCAAATGCCTGTGGAAACCCCATGACAACACCCTATTTCAGTGATTTTCAGCCTGCTGCAGGTACTGCTGCAGGAACTGAGGGCACTGTTAGGCATGGGAGCAGTAATTCAGGGTGAACACATCAGTATCAAAGCGACACTCGTACCCACTGTAACCTGCTGATCCTTGCAGCAGCCCTCCAGCACCCAGAGCACCTCCAGCTCCAACTCCTCAGCTCTTGAAAGGCTGATCATTCCTTAAAGGCTGGGTTCTTCACATCCCCAGGCAAAGTGTTCTAAAAAACGTGGAGTGTGAAGCAGTGTCACTGCGGTTGCTGCGAGTACCAGGCTGGCTTGTCACCGCCACCGCCACCCTCTAACAAAGACACAGCTGGACATGTGAAGCACAGTAATTGAACACTGCCTGACAGCCAGGCAGGGTGCTGTACAGAAAGGCAGGTGCCAACCTTTGGGCACCTTGATCTGTCATATTATTAAACAAAACCAAGCAGGCATCTCTCACAAAGCCACAAAAGCAAAACACCTGCACTGCACGACAGTGGCAGTGACAGCTCTGCGCTGGGCCCCTCTCCACAGGACACCTGCTCTTCATCTGTGAGACTCAGATACTCTCAGATACAATTTTATGAGCTTCTCTCTCCCTAATCCCACTGTGAGCTCACCCCTGGAGCATTCTTCAGGGGCTCTCACCATGTGCTCCTGGCCGGGCTCTGGCATGTCCCCATGGCACTGCCCTGCCCCAGGCTGCTCAGAAGCTGCTGAGCTGTGACACTGCAGAGCTGTGAGAGAGGCTGTAGAAAGGTAAGGTGGAGCACATGGAGAGGGGAAGGACTGCTGAAATGGGCTTCATGAGCAGCTCAAGAGTTTGAGATGGAGAACACCAACTTGGAAAGGCACAAACCCCAGAAAGGGAAAACCCAGGCAGGCCAGCAAGGGAGAGGAGCTGCTGGCACATGGCTACAGGAGCCACCCACCACCTTCCTGACTGGTGCCTGTGTGGCCAACAAGATTCCAGGAACTCTGCAAGAGTGGTGAGCCCACTCACTCAGGCTGTCTGCTTGAATCCTTTTGTGGAGTTAGCCATTCAGTAACTGCTTTGCCCTTTACATTTATGAATCTCTTTCTTGCACTGTCGTTTGTTCCCCAGGGATGCAGCAATGACACTGCTCGTTAGCTCCCAGTAAAGAGCAACAGGCACAGCTACAGACACAAACACCAAAAATCAGGGTCTTTGCATATGCACTTACATCAAAGTGTACAGGATTAATCAGCAGACCCAGAAACATTCAGGCAGCTCTGAACCAGCTCAACTACAGGAGCTTTCTCTTCTTAAGCAGAAAACCTCGTGTCTTTTTTTGCCATAGGGTTCTGAGTGGTTGTTGCATAATGCCAAATGATGAAGTGCAATAATGCCTCCATTTGTTATTCCACTGGTGAGGATAATGATAACAGTGTTTTGCATTTCAATGGGTCCATGCAGTTTTAACTTTCTACATCAATTAATGAACATAATTTCAAAACACTTCTATTTTAAAAGGCATACATGTAAGCTCTCCACTATCTCTTAATTCAACCACTCACTTAACAAGAAGAAAAGTACTAACAGTGCTATTTCAAGTCTATAAGTAACAGAACAGAATATTAAAACTCAGAACTCTGAGAGAACTTTATCAGCCGACACATAAACTTAAAAGAAGAGGAACCAAAATCATATAACTCTAGACGTTTTTTTCATAAACACCCTAAATGCACCTGTCTCTTTCTGTGCACTCACACTGCCTGTTCACTCTGCACAACCCAGAAGTTAAAAATGCAAATGAACAAGATCATGAAAACATGCAATTATCTGCAATCAGTAAAAACTTCTTTGAGCCTATGTGTACGTGAGTGGGAGTACATCTCGATCGATTTTCTGAACTGTCATTACGTATCCTGCTTTTGTAGCATTTCACTTCACCCTCTTCTCTCTCCTATTCTTGCCTATATTAGTTATGAAAATGATACTCCAGTAGCCTGCTACAAATGACCTTTCTACAGTGCTTTTGGAATTCCTCCAAGTACATGGCCCAAATGTGTTTAAAGTCCTTGGGGATTCTTTTGACTGTGCTTTCCTTAACTCTTAAAAATGCTTTTGATTTTTAGATAGGTTCAGAATCTACCTATGCAGATCCCAATTATTTGGAGAATCCCCACAACCTTTCTGCAACCCTCACATGCAGGAACAAGAGAAAGAAGGAGTCAGTTCTTGCCCCAGCCTTCAGTCTCAGAGGAATAACCTGCTCTAGCACGTGTACCTGTAGCTGCAAGTGAATGGTAAGAGAAAGCCACAAAAGACAAAGCAAAATTAGAGTGAGGACTTGCTTCACCGTTCCAAGTAGTTGTTTGTTATACCCAATATATCCTAGGAATTTGCATTAAAAAAGGAAAAGAAATTTTGTTTCACTGTTCTGTTCCAGAACATTTTGCATCATGTACAAAGATATCAAAATATTGAGACATCATTGAAAATAGGCAGACAATTGCAGAGAGCAGCTGTAGCTTGGAACTTCAACACATTCAGAAACTTCAAGTTTACATATTCAGTTCAGAAGTTCTGCAGCTGATCTTGACACCCAAACATGGTACAAAATATGAATGCAGTATTGAAAACATTTCAGATGTTTAATTTCTTTCTCAAAAAATTAATAATACTGTCCCCCACCAATAAATCCCTCTCCTCATGTGCCCTATTCTTGACTGCCATAGCCTGTGCACAGGCACAGGGCACTGTTCGCTGCTGCAGCTCCACTGTTCACTGGAAGGCTGCAGCTCCAGGAGCACTGGGTGCAGATGTTGCCCAGCTGTGATATCTCATGATTCTGAGTTCAAGCCCTGCATGATGCAGACTGGGATACAGCTCTCTGCTGTCCTCAGGCTCATCCAGAGTGACCGTGCTGGAATCAGACTGGCAAAGTAACAAACACAGCTTGAACCCCAGGAAAAGGCCAATATTTTGAAGAGCAACATGGGAGTTCTTTCAGGGTCCATAGGAATTCTTTTCAGGGTAAATTTTCAGATTTCTCAATCTTTAAACTGAACTTTGCACAAATGACCCCAGATTTGGACCATTGGTCTCATACCACAGCCCACAAGATCTAAAGAAACTGATTTCATAATCACCAGAAGAGTGGCTATCATCCTTTCTCCTGAAACACAGAGGAAGCATTAGGATGTTACAGTCTTCCTTAAAGCCTAGCATCAGCTCCTTGTGAGCAAGCACAAAGAAATTATAGACATAGATGCAATATTATCTTTAAAACGGAAAGATTTGGACTGAAAATATTTCAAATTACGAGACTAATTATGAGAACTGAAGAATAAGAGTAATTTCTATTTAATTCTAGCCTTTTTTTTCTCCCAAATTAAGTGTTATTAATTATAATGGTTATCAATTAATTTTACATCAATATAAAGTAATGAAATAGACATTAATAAATCAGGCAATCTCAGTGAAAAATCCATCCATGCAAGCTCCCCTGTTCTCCTCCCTCACCAGCCATCCCATTACACCCATTCCCCTTGTGAGCTTCCCACACCAGAGGACTCCTGCCATGTGAGGAGCCCTGGGATCCTCCCCTGCAAAGCCATTCCTTTCTCCCTGTGCCCTCGAAGCATGCCCAGCTTTAATGCAGAGTGCTGCCTCTCTGGCTGGGAGAGAGAGAGCCACACTGGGATGTTCAAAGGCAGTATTTTCATCACACATCCCCTTGGAAAGCAATGATTAAAGCAGCAATAAAGGAACACCTCTCAACTGGAGAAGGTAGAAACCGGCACTTTGTTAGGAGGAGGAGGAGGAGGAGATGCTTTGAAACAGACTGCAAGAGGACAATAAAAGTTAAAGAGCATTAAACAGCAGCTCTGAGCCTAAAGGTAAAGCAGCTAAATACTGCAGAAATGAACCATAAAAATAGCACCATAAAAGTGCTACAGCCATGCATTATTGTGTCCTTACTTAGAGATATTTCAACCCTTCCATTACAGACCCTTATTTCAAAGAAAACAACGATTATGTGGCCAGCCTGGGAGCCTGCTGCAGCCATAAAGCAGCAGCAGACTTGGGAAGGCACAGCCCCTGTATTTGCTTGCCTTGAACCAGGAGCAAGCACACTAAAATCAGGCACTCATCACTGGAAGTGTTCCAGGTCAGGTTAGTCAGGGCTTTGAGCAACTTGATCTAGTGGAAGGTGTTCCTGCCCACGATGATCCTTAAAGCTCCTTTCAACCCAAACCATTCTATGACTCTAAAAAAGTACATAGGCATTTTGCAAACTCTTAACTCCACTAGCAGCAATGAGCTGCTGCAATACAGCTAAACATGACTGTGTAAAAAATACAGCACCACAAAGGATACACAAGGATATGGGTACAGTTGCCTGAAAAGGCCATATGAAAACGTGTGCAAGCAGTCAAAGCTTCCTTTACATCACAAAGAAAATAAACCAAATGTGATTAACAATCCCCAAACAATATTGGAACGAGACAGAGAAAGGATATAGTTGCAAAATGTGATGGCTCCAAAGAGTCTGAATTTAGCCCAAACTGCCTAAGACAGCAAAGGAACAAAGGGAAGGTTAAAATATTCTTAGCAGGAAAAAAAAAAAAAAAAAGAAAAGCAACATGCAGACACGTGTTGTATTATTCAATGATTTTAGCACTTGGTACTGTTAGATGAAGAGACATCTGGAATCTAAATTGTGATCTGAGTTTTGTAGGGATGACACAAAGCATTCCCTCCAGACAGCTCAGGTGTCACTTTTTGTTTCATAATCAGTAACGTGACCACTTGCAGATCATTTTCAGTTGAGAGCAGAATCTTCTGAAGACAAACGAGAGATGAAAACTCAAAGTTATGAAACCCTCTCTTGATAAAGCAGGTGCTGTCAGTGCTGGCTTTGCCTCCTGAGCACTCCACTGTGGAGATTAATAAATATATAACAAGATAAAAAAATTAGAGCAGCGCACTGTGAAGAGGCAGTATGAGAGGGGTCAATGTTTTGTAGCAAGTGAAAGCGATAAAGTAAAGGTTGAAGTAAAAAGTTCCCAAAAAGATGTCTTTTGCTTTGGTTTTGGTGTTTTTTTTGTGTTGTTTTTTTTTTTTTTTTTGGTGTCTGGCTATTGGTATGAATGTAGATGAAACACCAGTTTTAAAGTCTAAGAATTACAGGCTAATTCTGAAAGTCTCAATGATCTTACAAGCATCAATTTCAGTCATCTTCTGATTTAATATTCTTGTGATGAAACTTGTCATCAAGCCCTGTCAGGTGTGTAATTTCAGAAAAGAACTAAAATCGATCCTGAAGCAGCTCTGGAATAGACTTGGAACACAGCAATTCTGCCAGGACATTTTCTAATAGCTTAATGCTTGCCTGTGACAAACCTGTCTTCCAAAAGGCTCCAATTACCTGTCAGGCATCCTGCAACCTCCAAAAATAACAGTATTCACAAAGTAACCTTTGTCATCAACATGACACACCCACAGGTTTCATGATAAGAAGAAAGAGAAGAATTGAAGTCAGTAATGGAATTCACAGTCACCTCTGGCTGGGAATAGGTACAAAACCAGACAGTAAAAACCTCAGCCAGACAAAATGCCCACTGCTGTGACTCAGGGATGCCAGTATTATGGCAAAGAATCCCTTTGTGAATATCCCAAGGAATTCCCTCCAGGTAAAGTGACTGGTAAATCGGGACAATCTTGAGCCTTCAGAAAGGACAGATTTCAGGTATTGTTGTACCCAAGAACAATTCCATACAGAAAGAGGCAAACCAGGCACAGAGGTGGACACTCTACACCAGAATTAAAAGTAGGTACTAATCCTGGGCAATGAACTACACAGCAAGAACCAGTCTGGGCTGAGCAGGACCAATATTTCCATCTTGTGACTCTTAGCAATAAATAACAAATTCAGGATGTCCAAATTAAGTTCTATAAAACAGCAGAGCTTCTCACAGAAGCAGCAGCTCAGAGTTGAGCATCATAGGTTTTTTTGGTTTGGTTTTTTTTTTGGCAAAATTTGCTCCAAACCTTCAGTAAGCAAGAATCCCCCTCCTTTGCTTTTTTGGCCGTCTTGGCTTTGGATAACCTGCATTTGCTTTTCAGCACCCCACTTCTTCATGGCACCCATGTTCCCATTTTATCAGAGCAGGACAATGTGAGGGCAGCCCCTTGTGCACATCCCAGCCCAGCACAGACTGGCACAGACTCCCTGCCCTTTCCTGCCTCATTTGCTCCCCATGGAGCTGTAACCAACCTCTGAGTAACCTCTGAGTAGCAACACCCTCGGTGTGGTCAGCTCCAACCCAGCCACACCAGCTCCTCCCAGAGCTCCACACCAGACGAGCAGTCTTTAGTCAAATGCTGGAGTGCCTGGGCTGAGGCTGCGTGGGGGTGTAACTACTCTGGACGTGGCTACTCGGGGTGTAATCGAGCAGAGCAGCCTTACAGTCCTGAGAGGCTGCAAACCAAATGTAACATTCCAGAAGCTGTGGCAACCAAGCAGCTGAAACCCTGGCAGGAGCCAGTGCTCCCAGCAGCCCAGCTCCTCCACCTGCTCGCTGTGTTTATCACTATCTGGGCAAGCAACACCACCCTGCTATTCCAAGCACTTTATTCAGCACCACAATGGCTAATTTTAAATTCTGAGAGATCAGCTCTGCCAACTCTGCTATTTAAAGTGCAAGTTAAATATGTTTGACATTCCATACCCCAAATGACAACAAACCAGAATATTTAGACCAGCAGCATGTCAGGCATTTATTTATTTATTTCTCTGTCAGGCCTAAGTGCTGCACCTTTTCATTTATATGCTGCTGTTTGCCCCACAGGCATCAAGCTGTTAACACGTACAGAAGAGATTAAAATGAACTTGCATGCTGGATGAGGTATAAATTAAAATTATAGTACTGTCAGTCTTGAATCTTGGATTGTTTCTCAAAGTCTCCCAAAATGCATAATGTCAAGTGAGCCACTGTTTGTTGCTTCAGGAAAGGCAAAATGTATAATTTTTCAGCAGCACAGTCAATATGAATTTTAAGTAAGTTGTCCCTGAGCCTGTGATATAAATATGCTTTACTAATCGCATGAGCTGTGGTGTGCAAGGTCCAAGTGAATAAAAGGCTTAAAAATGGGATGTGAGCAGAGTGGTTCACTGTCTACCTCCCAGTGCAAGGCAGACTGGGGCTGTTGGGTGTTCTAATGCCACTCGCTCCCCATGCTGCCTCAGAAAAGCCACCCCTGTCACACAGGACACCGAACCCCATCTCCCAACAAACCAGGGGTTTTCTCTGTGCACCTTGGAGGACCATCAATGGCATCCCCCAGGGTGCCTGTCCACGCCACCCACCTGGTCTCCAGCGGGACGTTGCTGTTGAGCACCCAGCTGTCCTGGAGCTGCACGGACTCGGGGGTGGTGGCCAGGTCATTGGGCGCCGGGGCGGGCGCGTGGATCTGGTTCCGGCGATTGGTGAGCGAGTTCCTGTTGAGGGAGTTGGCAGAGGAATGGTGGTGGGACAGGGAATGGTTGTGAGGAGGAGGGAGAGGCGGCCTCAGCGTTGACTGGCTGTGGTGGTTTGAAGGGCCTAAAACAGAAAAGAAAAACCAATCACAACTGGGTGTGACAACACTGCTCTCCTCGGCATTTCCAAGGGGCCACTGCCTGGGAGAAGAGACGGTGCCTCTTGGACCTGGGGGCATCAAACTGTGGGCAAATCAGATCAGCGATTATTTGAGATCAGCAACATAAAACAGGGCTTCCAGCCTGCACAGCTGGCATGTTGACAAAGACTGTATTTAAAATTTGAAATACTTCTTTATGGATTCTCCCTGGAGAAGGTCTCCTCAGTGGGGCAGCCAGGACAGAAGCCAAGCTTGACCATTCCCTACAGCTGCTGAGAGGAACTTTCCCCCCCGTTCCTGTCAGGGACTTTGAGCAGATGAACCTTAATGGATTAAAAATAGCTTTTGAGAATATGGTCTTTAGGCCTCTATAAAACTTAATCAGAGAAATCAATCTTCTTTCATTCACTGGTATTTTACCAATCAGCTTCAAATGAACAGGATTTGTGCCAGCACAGGAAGATTAAACTCCCAATATGAAAAGAGAGCAACAAGGCAGTGATGGTATCTTTCATGTTTTTCCATGTGGTCAGAATTTGGCCTGTATTTTCCTATTTAGTAATGCGATAAACACACAGAAAGATATGGAAATTATGCAACTCCTTCAGTCTCTTTCATTGAAAAATGATTTTTTTAGTGATAAAGAAGGAATAAACTTTTGTCATTCTTTGAGTACTGACATGTTTGCATTGATAATGAAAAATATTTTTTTCTAACATTAAGGCAAATGGATTGAAATAACGGCACATGAAAAGAAAATCTGATAAGCAGGTGTCATTCTAACATTGTCACTTTTTAAAACAAATGCAGACTGGTAAATAAATTCACATGCAATTCCACAAATGGCAATAATTTATGTCTAATAAAAATAGCAAAAGAATAAAGAAAACAAACACAATTATGAACTGCAAGCTTTAGACATTGTATCAAGTTGTAGTTTTCTAGTGAACATTAATCACTCATACTAGAGAAATGATAATTCTAATGATGCATGTTTGTTTTTAGAAACTGAAGCAAATTCTGTACTTAATGAATCAAATAATGAAAGAAAACATCACAAATCATCATTTGCAGCAGGACTGGTCTTTGTCATATGAAACAAAAAAGTCTAGAAAAGCTGCTGAACTGAGTAATTACTGTCAGTTAATTAAGGCCAATATTTATAAAAAACCCAAAATAAACAAAAAAATCCAAGACACAAAGTAACATCCCAAACCCCAGAGCACCAGGAGGGTATTTCACCGGCATGGAGCCCTGAGCTGCAGCAGCACTTTGGGACATGGGTTAGTGGTGACCTGCCAGTGCTGGCTTAAGGGTCAGACTCGAGGATCTTAGGAGGCTTTTCCAACCCTGCTGATTGTATGCAACACCCCCAGGGGCAGCTCTTTGCTGGCACTGCTCTGCACACTGCCTGCCCCAGGGAGAAGCAGTGAAAGCACCTCTACCTAAGAGCAATACAACCAGGGAACAGAAAGAGAGCAGTGCTTTTGGAGAGAGGCCATTCATTTTCTTCAGCGTTTCTGTGGGCTTGGGGAAGCGCAGGCTGGTGAAGAACAGACAGACTGGTTTACTGGGGCTTACACAGGGCAAGTACAGCTTGCCCTCTGGCAAAAAACTTTAAGAAATGAATTATAATAAATTCTGCCTCCTCCACATGTTGCCTTAAATCTACACAGCAGTTTTTTTATCTTTCTTGAATGCCTGTTGCCCAAATGTGCACCCTGTGGGAATGCCAACTGCTTTAAATACAAAGTCACCTTTCATGAACACATCCTAAATTTTAAGGCCATCATATGTGCAGCTCTCCTCACTATCCTTGGCTATGTCTTATCTAAGCATAAAAAAGACTGTTTAGCCAATAAAGTTTTATATTTAAAACCCCCATTTGGACCTCCAAGAACATCAAATCTCTAATCTATACTAGGTTCTGTGCCATTTCACAAGAGCATGCAGAGCAAGACACAGCAGGAAGAAAATGTGTTTGGACAATATCCACATACACAGAAGCTTAAGTGGAATTACTCCCCTAGTCAGTGTTCTGACTTTAAACAAAGCATGCTTGGATTTCAATAAGTGAATATTTATGAGTGATAAAATACAAATATGTGCCCTTGCATTAATAGTTACTTCAAAAGATTCATGTGCTTCATGTTTTCTCAACTTGCTTTTGATGCAGCTTTTCCTTCTCAAGGATAAGTATGAGAAAGTCATACCCACATAAACAAAACAGTTTTGCTCTGAGAGCCACAGTAGCACCAGTTAAATAAAGGCTCTGAATCTTGTCACCACAATATAATGGAGGCTGTTCTTAAAAGTGAGCCAAGTGCACATCAATAAGAATGAACAGCATTTCTGTAAGATTAAGGAAGCAAGAGCTGAAATCAAATTACTACAAATTATTTAATCTGCCTCAAGACTCAGTTCCCACACAGTAAATGTAAGACACTGTTGAAAATAAGCCATGCAGAGGTAACTGAACACACACTGCAGCTGCAAAAACTCTGAAACCTGGTGCAAGACAAATGTAGCATTTAATACAGAAAAATAAACAAATACTAATATTAACATAATGTAGATATTATATGGCTTATATTAAAACATATAAAAGCTTCTATATATATAAAGTACTAACTAGGGAGCATGCACACACTCGTGTCTATGTGAGAGAGATAAAAGCATAATACGCTGCTTCTTCATAAACCTGTTCAAATGAATCAAAAGCAGGAGCTGAACACTATTGAACTTGCCAGGGGTATGAAATTGGATTCACATCTGAACATCTGAGCACTTCTTTATGAGCATCTTTGCCTAAATTAAAACTTCACCAGCAGTACCTGCAAATCTGCTGAGCTCTGAAGTTTAGAGGAGTAAATCACTTGTCCCGTAATAAAGGATCCGAAGGGATTGGCCCGACGGATCCCACGGCACGACACGCTCGGAGGCCCCTTGGAAATTGCTTTTTATTTGGAAGCTTAAACACAATGAGTGTCTTGATGGAGTACATCTGGCTTTTTACATCGGGAAATAGATTTTATTTTTGATATAGCAGTAGCCAGGATTGGTCTGGGGAAGAATACTGAGGAAATGATGCCTTTTCTCAGTTATTAGCTGAATTAGTCCTTTCACCAGGATACACTATACTAGCTCAAACATTTAGGATTTAAGGAAAGTCTTTTAAAACCGTAATGACAGAGACCTGGAAATCTGCAATACTGGTACTCTCCACACTTTGGCTTTTTAATTTTTTTAATTTCTCATTTAAATTCACAAACATACAATAGATCTAATTCCAATCAATTTTAGTACACACTGATTGTACTGAGCATTTTCAAAAAATCACAGCCTGGTGTCCACATAATCAACCTGATTCTTCAAGAGATCTTACTGCAGTCAAGAATATCAGCAGCACTCATTTCAAATTAGAAGCTGAGTGAGGGCAAATTGTGTTGTAATTAAGTAATCTGAGAATGAAAAGTCTGATCTATGTACCTTCGAAGCAATCATAAGCTACCTAATTGACTTATTTGGGTTTAATCAGAACCAAAATAATAAAAAAAGAAAAAATGTATTTTGCTCAGTTCATTCTTTTATCTGGTGAAACATTTAAACAAACCAGGCTAGCACAGGGGTAACACTCAGCTGAAACGAGATGCAAAATAGCACTTTTCTCCTTGAAAACAAACAAAAAACCCATCAAAACCCTAAACCTGAGCTGCTACTATGGTCTTCCCTTCCCTTGCATGCAAAGAAAGAGCAAAGGACGTGCAGCCCAAAGCCCAGGCCTGGCTGTGCCCTGCTGAGCACAGGGCAGGTGAAGGCAGGGCTGCCGTGGGAAGCAGGCTGTGCATCCTTCAGGAGCCTGTACATCATAACAGCCCTGCTGTGGCACAGCCTGGCAGCCCCAGGGGTCAGGGAGAGCCCCTGGATCTCCCAGCATTACAGGCACATCAGCAATGGCCAAGTGCTCCTGAGCACACGCTTCCAAACATCACTGCTTGGCCTTTTTCACAGTTCAAATGTTGACTAAAATACAGAGCGAAACTTCAGATCTGCTTTAACATGGTCAAATTGTTTTTCATAGCTCTTCCCAGGCTTTGGTACACTCACTTAACACATGCACAAAATCCAAGCAACACAGTGATCCGAGGAGAACAAGTTAATCTCCCACCTCAGAGATGAAATACAAAGCAGAAAAGGCAGCAGCCCTAATCTAAGCAAAGCAATCGCTTCCCTGCATCCCAGTTCTTTGTCAATACTACCTCAAAAAAGTAATAGAGATGGTATCTTTTGCTGAATTATCCTCTGTGGCATTATTAAATGCTAAAGGGACATAAACACCTACTCATCATTCCTTTTTAACAAAAGAACTAAAAGAAAAAACCCAAATATGTATTATTTTTCTGAAATGAATAATGACGCAACTGTTTCCTCGTGCTTTAAACAATACAAATACTGAACGAAAAAATCCCCCAAAACCAAAGCTGATGCATTGAAAGAAAGTAATTAAAAAGCTCACAGACAACCCTTGTCAGCCAGCATTAGAAACTGAGTCTGCAGCACTCGTGGTTCTTTATTCAAATACCTCTGCCACACTGTTTTCTCAAGGAAACCACATCATCTGCCATCACAATGAGTAACGGGTGCTTCACAGAACCACAGGGCCACCTTCCAAGCTAAATTCATCTTCAAAGGCAGCTCACATTACTCTGAGTCAGGGAGAACAGAAAGCACTGGAAAGCCCAGGAGCACGACGGTGTCACAGGAGATGCTGTCCCCTGCACCAGCCTGGCACTGCACCCTCAGGGAGCCTGGGGTGGGACCAGGGCTCCTGCCCAGCAGCACGGACTGGGCTGTGTGCTGGGTCTGCTTCAGTTCTCCTGTTTGTTTGCTTAATTCTCTACGTTATTTTGGGCAAGGCTGCAGCTAAATGGCATTTCAGTGTTTTGAAAATGTTTTCAACACATTCTGTAAAGAAGAAAGTTATCTCACTCCTAACCAGGGATACTATTACCTCTCTCTCTTGTTGTTTCAAACCCAAGACATTTGCCAGGTGTTCCTTCTTTTGTCTGCCTGTTTTTTACACTCTTTGAAGCACGAATAGGTTGAATGACTGGCTGTCATCCCAGACTGTACATTTCAAACTGAAAATTCAGTAAATGTGTGATTTGAAATGGTAAGTCACTTATCAGAGTCTGCCAGTGCATTGAAGCCATGTCCCCAGCACAATATTATAACAGTAGAAAATTAAATGTTGCGGTGGCAAAAAAAAAGAACCCAAAAACAAACAAAAAATCCAAAACAAACAAAAAAAAACCAAAACAAAACCCCAACAAAAGACCCCCAAACCTAAGAAAAACCACCCCATTGCTTATCCACAATATCCAGTGTGCACAATCATGCAAGCAAAGGCAACGTTGGCCCCTTCACCAGGAGGCAAAGCTAAGGGATTACAGTCATATAACCACTTCTCTCAAGTGGGGGTCACCTGCAGAAAGCTTAAAGCTCACTGCCCTACAAAACAGTATTATCTGAAACACCGTGTACTAATTATATTTGTTGAAACACATCACTTAAATATTCATTATTGCACTGCATGAGGTGCACAGGCTGCATAAAATAATGTCTGGTCAATGGCAAATCACAGCACTTCAATAGTAATGCTTTATGGAGCCTCAGCGTCCTGTGGTACTTTTATATATGTATATATGTTTATGTTATACATATTTAAAAAGGTAGGTACACTGTTTCAAATTTTGCCTATCATAAAAATGAGTCACATGGAAGTTGGAGTTTCCTCCCTTCTAATTGAAAAACAATCATTTTGCACCTTTTTCAATCAATCTCTTAATTTAATTTCCCAATACTAACATAAATATAAAGCATATTTCAGAGAGCTTAAGGATGTATTTGTCTTCTGCAGCTCAGGAACATGATTATTGTTTGAAGAAGGCACTGATGTAAGAAGAACTAGAAAGAAAAGCAGGCATATATATTTCTAAGCAAAGAATTTCATTCTCACTGTCATTGCTACCATTGAACATTTTAGTGCAGAAAATTAAATGTTCTCTAGACTTGGTTCAGCAGAATTGGAAAGAGCTGGACCCTCACTAAAGACTCAGACAAATTCCTGCCTAAGCTCACACAATTTGAAGCACTGGGAATCCCACCAAAGTGAAAATGAAGACACAGATTTTTCTGAACAACAGACAGAAATTTCTGAACAGAAATATTCAGGCCAGCAGTGGAACCTGGTGACATTTCCCTGATAGGATTACAGCCTGAAAACTGCTGCTTCTCTGGATGGTCCATGGGGGAGCCTGGTAATTTTCACGGTGACATAAGAATAACTGTGCCATAATTTCCATTAATTGTGAGTCTGGAGTCAGGTGCAATAGAAAGTCATCCCTGAAGCTGTTACAGCAGCACTTGGGATCTTGCATCACCCAGTGAGCTGGAACACATTTGGTTTCCAAGGGGAAAAAGAAATGCCAGTCATGGGTGTTTTAATGCAATGCACCACCTTGATTATTTCAGAAACATCACACGATGTCCAAAACACTTTTTTTTGTTAAACCAAACTTCCTAAAAAAATTATACCAGAAAACTTATACCAGAAATTACTAAAGTAATTGTGTCAGAGAGAAGATCTTATAGGAAACTGATCTTTTTAGTAAATCAGCCTTCCGGGTGCTGCAGATCTTTAAGAGAAGGAATGGTCTACCACCAGAGTAATGATTTTGAATCTTTCTGTTGCTTGAAGACTCTGTAGGGTCAAGTTGCACCACTGAGAAGTTTGGCAGCTGAACTACTAATGAAACTAAATATATTGTACAAAGCTTTCAGCATCATGTAATTTCTCTCTTTCTGAGGCAGTATTATCATGTCTCCCCAGCAGCACTAACTTTTTTCAACTTCTGAGTTTTTTTCTTATTCCATCTTATACTACTGGCCTTAGGACAACTCACCATAATGCACAGTGCACACCAATCTAGATTTTTTTTTAGTTCAACAGCAGAATCAACAAAAATATTTTTATTGTCTAAAATGGGGGAAAACCCAAACTTCTATCTTACTACAATGTTCTTCAATAGGTTTTCAGGGTCTGAGCACTTTTTTCCCCCCAGATACTTACAATAGAACCCCTTTGGCCCCCAAAAAGCATGAAAATAATAATTTTAAAAAGTTTTACTTTTAGGCTGAACCAACTGATAATCAAATGATGGAAATAAACACTGATATATAAGCATCATTAACATGAAGGCTCACTGACATACACCAGTAAATACAAGGTTCCTGGAGGAGCTACCTGGGAGAATTCAATTTCATAGCTCCTGGGAAGCCACTTATTTACTACCTGGACCATCTGTTTCCCAACATGCAGAACAGGTAAAAATAATTTGTGTAGAATATATGGAAAAAGTAAGAGGAATGTTCCATAATTCTCGAGTAAAGAAAAGCAAATATAATGCAATGTACATGCTGCACTGGATCAGGCTTTTCAATGGGTTATTTCTCTTTTTAAAAGCAGGTGAGATACAAGCAGGTACAAGACAGAAACAAGGATTTGTCTGCCTCCAGGGTACTGCAAACTGCAATACTACATGACTGGCATTTCTTTCACAGGCAGTGAGATTTCGTTTGAATTCTTTATTGGTTGTTACTGGACTAAAAAAAAGAAAGTCACAACCATTCAGATAAGAAGTCCTGTTGAAATTTTCTGACTTTCCAAGGTACCAGAGACGTTACCTTCAGCTACTTCAAGTAAAAGGTTCTGTTACTCAGATAAAACCATAGGTTAATGAATAAAATACAGATTATCATAAAGTGGTGTATGAAAGCCCTCACACAGCTCCACTCGGCACATTAACCCAGCAAATCTTATACAATTCTTTACATAGAGGGTTTTTTGGGTGAAGGGCAAAAAAAAGGACAACAAACAACTGAAAACCAACTGTAACCACTCAGTCACACATGGTAAAACAGAAAAATCAATACAAGATAATTTCAGCTGTGAGAATGATGGGCCTCCCTCACTGGGAACTTCCCAAAGTCCAATGCCTGATGTGACTCTCTGCAGGGGCTGATCCCAGGTCCCACCACCCACAGCCTCAGTGCCAGCCCTCCTTGGCCCTGGGTGTGGCAGGGCTCAGGGACAGAGAAGCCCCAGGGGATGCTGTTGGGCACTGCCCAGGGATGAAGGGCTCGGTGCAGGGCACAGGGAGCTGCAGCAGAGCCGAGCTCAGCGCGGGGAAGGTCAGTGCTGGTTTGGGAACCAGTCCCACACCGAGCTGCTGGGAGTTCTGCCTCAGGAACAGCTCCATCCCCGTGGCCAAACAGGCCTGCCTGCAGCTGGCTCTCAGCCTGCTTGGAGAACAGAAAATTAACTGAGCAACACCGGTGTGATGAGGCACCCACGGAGCTTGTGCTGGCCAGCAGTCCTCTCAGCAGCACTGCAGCAAATACTTCCCTACTACTGCATTTACCATGGAAGAATTTACTGCAAGCTAGAAACTCACTCTACAGCACAGCAGAAAGGAAAGAGCCCACTGAAAACTTTGCTCAAGATTGAGTGTTGTCTTCTCTAAATAGCTTTACTAACATCTTGCAGAGACTTAATCCTTACCAAGATGTTAAACCTCCATGCAGTTCTCTCTTATGTGAGCTGAAGACACTCTCAGAACAAGGCTATGGATGTTTTCCTTTCCTTTTTTTTTTTTTTTAATTAAATAAACCTGCCTAATCACTTACAATTAGTGAAATAGGAAGCACCATCACTACTCATCTCCTGGGAGTGTGCTGTTTGCCTACCTGACAGCCTCTGCCCAGCTCCCACAGCCTGTCTCCCACAGCACCACCACAGTGCAGCCGTGCTCTGGGCTGCCACTTTAAATATGCACTGCTCTTCCCTCGCCAGCATGGGGAAGGCAATTGAATTCCCTGCCTGAAGAGCCTGTGTAATCATCCTGGCAGATACCAAACACTGAAGTGTTCCCACATTACCAGAACAAACAGAAGGCAGGGAACTGTAATGCCTTTCAGCAATGCTGCTTGCTCCTGGTGTCAAGGGGAGGGTGAACAGCACAGCCCTACCCATCACCTACACTGAATACATTTCTGAAAGCACAGCCTCACCCCAGCTACTCACACCAACTCCAGCTTTACAGGCTGGCTTTGTCTCAAGGCCACGGTTTTATTTTTCTGAACCCAGCAATGCAAAGTAAAAGTACTTAAGAGAAAAGCCACAGAAATACGCTATTAATTGAGAAATGAGAGAAAAATACCATTTCCTACTTAAAGTATAAAAACAGCCATCACAATTGCATTATATACTGTTTCTTCCTTCAGAATGTCTGAGGCAGCCACAGAACTAAGTGGTGTTTAATACCATGAAAAGAAAGTGGAAAAAACACCTCTCAAGTGCCATGCTGTATTGATAGTAATGACAGTGGCAACATTAAAGGAGAATTTAAAAATGGGAAAAGAGGATGACCACAATATTTTATCCAACTAAAGTCATAGGAGACTGGAGAGTAGTTAAATATCAAGATTGCAATTTGGGTAAAACCTCTGTCACTCTTCAAAAATTGCTAGCAGCTTTTTCTAATGATGTGCAGCAATCAAAAGCTGTGCCTGAAATCTCTGCTTTACCAAGTGTGGATTGCTGGAATCCCTTGGACAGAAAAGGTTCAGACCAGGTAAAGCCATACTGCAATAGAAGAATTTGAGCAAACCCACAGACCAAGGAACAAAAGTTTTTGATACTGAAGTTGGCTTGTGAACTCATGGCAGAGGGGAATAATGAACATTCTGAAATCAGTCAGACCATTTAACTTCTTCGAGACACAGGGGCAAGGAAAGAGTTAGAAGAGAAGGGGGAAAGACACTAAATAAAGCTGTCCTAAGAGCTCTTGCAGAAGCTTCTTCCACAGAGAAATGAAGCTTTTGACAATAATGTGTGTTACATATATAACCCACGTGCAGATCAGCAAGGAATTATCAGTAGATGAGGGTAGAAGCTCTTTGACACCCTGGTCTATACATACAATGTTTGGACAGTGTGGGGCAGTAAATTTGGATTAGAGTCAGTCTGACACACCTGGATCAAGAGTTTTCCCCTGCACATGCTTTGAAGCAGTGTCATGGACCAGTCGTTTTTTCCACCTCTCATGAACCCACTAGAAGAACAAGCCCATTTGCATTAATTTGTCAACACTTCTAACACTGCAGATATTAAATTGCAATTCTGTATTTGAAAAATCCAATTATTTTAATTTGATATCACAACTAGGATGCAGAATGACAGCACACGGTCTTCCTATTTCTAAATTAATATGCAAGAAAGATCTGTGTTAAGTCTTCTATAGAGACACACTTAAGATATCAAGACTTTTCTTCATGGACCTTCTATGAACCACATTTTCAGAGGAACATTCAGAAACAGATATGTTGTCAAGCTTAAGAAATTTCAAAGCAAAGAGAATTTTTTTTCTCCTAAACATGTGCAGTGTTTAAACTGAAAATTATTTTCGTTATATTGTTACCAGCAAATTGCAGAGAACTATAGTTTCAGGTAGTGGGATACTTACTACGTGTCTGTACTTACCATAGAGTAAACGAAAATCAAATTACTTTAAAAAATAAAGTTATCTGATTAAATTATTGCTGTTGGGTAGTTGTGACTCTCCACACCAGCAACAATTTCCTTAAAAATGAAAAAAAAAAAAATTTAAGATATCCATTCATTTTTAATAATTTTCTTGCATCTGTTATGTGTGAAAGATTTTTATTTACACTCATTTATCAACTCAGACAACTTCACTAATGGAGGAATTTATTATGATAACAAAAAATCAAACTCCACTTTCAGAAGGTTATCATAAGGTGGGTACATGCACATGGCACCTGGATCAGGAATAAGTATCATTTTTTAACACAACTCTTAAAAATTAGGTTTTCTTATACGTATCTCTAAAGGAATATTAATGACCACACAGAAAAGATTTTAATCCAAATGACTGTATCTGAAAGAAATATTCACAAACATGGGAAGGCAGAGGAGACTGCCTTTAACTGGACAGTTAAATGTGGTATAGAATGGGATCTTAAACCAAATAATGTTGTACTCTGGTAATGTTGACTGTGGAGTTTTTTATCTCTCAAAAGTGATTTCAGTCGACGTCACATACATGGAAATGATCAGTGCCAACAACCACAGAGCAACAATGGTGGTAACAATGCACAAGTGTTCTCTACAGTATCTGCTGTGTGTTCTTTCAAGGCATTTCACAAACAAAGCTCAATGAGATAAAGATGGTAAAGATGGTAAAGAGGTAAAGATGTTATTGGAATTTTACATGACAAACTGAAACACGGAGCAGAGAACTCATACGGAATTGTGTGACCAAACCCTGGTCCACCCTGGACTTCTTCTTCTTCCACATGTCCATCTGAAACGTTTCTCCAGTCAAAACAAACTAAAACACGTGAAAATTAATTCCAGTGAGTGCTGACAGAAAATGTCCCATGTTTAACTACTGTTTCAAACAGGTTTGGTTCAAACAGAATATTTCAATTACACCTCTCAGAAAGCAAAAACAAATGAGGCAATTTCTACACTGCATGAAATCTAGAAATGCAGTTTTGTTCTGCCAGATCTCTTACAGCTGTTAAAAAAAAAAAAAAAAACAACAAAAACCCCCAAACAAACCTCACACAGCTCATCAAAGACTTTTCCACTCAATACATAACCCAAGTCCTGCCTGTTGGGGAGGTTTAGACTTTTAAGCTAATGTCCCATTAGTAGATTTTAACAGAAACGCAAGAGCAGAAACCAGCCTCTACAGGGCACGCAAACCAGTCATCCTTAAGGCTTGAAGACTGATGTATGCATATTTTCTGCATCATAAAATAGTCTGGAATAAACCCCAAACTGCACATCAGTGTAGGATGCTGACAGACATCTTGATCTGGTTTCACTATTTCGATTTAGTTGCATATTGTTTGATACTGCTCAGGGAAATGTGACAAGCTGTGCCACGAAGGGAAGGGAACAGAACCAACTCTCTGTTGCTGTATATTATGTTTTTATTAACAGAGACTCCACAAAACTCTAAATTTATGAAATACTCAAGAAAAATTATTAAATTATTCATCAGTGATAAGACAATTAAGAAGCAAACTAAGGAGCAAGTGGAAGCTTGGTCCTGAGGGAGAACAGCTGGTCTTCTCATTAAAAGTATGTTTTGGCAGCAAAATACACTCGGAACAGAGGGAACCTGCTGCTAAAGCAGCCTCAGAGTCAAATTTAGGAGCAAGTGACAAAGACAGGCTGGTATGAAGAGCAAGGCAGTGTACTCTGGGTAACAGTGTGCGAGCTGCACACCCCCTGCTCCTGGCAAAGAGGTGATGTGACTTTATTGTACTTCGGAGCCACAACATGACATGAAAGCTGCCTCAGCCTCTGGCAACTTTGTGCCGATGCACCAGACTACAAAGAAATTAGCTTAAAACTCAAGGAAAGATGATATCTGAACCAAATAAACCAACAGCTGAGCACAGAGCCCAGTGGTGAGAATGCTGTCCAGGTCACAGAGTCACCCCGTGCTCCTGCCTCAGATCTGTGGGTTATCAAACAGCAAAGCTGCAGACCCCAAAGGGCACTGGGTTGGTACCTACAGGGAGGTTTCCCAAGCAGGAGCAGGTCCTGTGGATGTGCTGAACATGAGCACTGTCCATCTGCACAGTGGGCAACAACCACCCGTGGCAGGAAGGGATATTCCCCCTCTGACGCTGTGATGGTGCAGGTGCTAAAAAAGGAATTGTATCATGTTAGACACACAGAAAGTCTTTCAGAGATGGAGAAGAGAAGGAAAGGGAGAAAGAAAGGAAAGAGACAGACAGCACTTTGGTGCAATGTTTTTTATGAAGTTGAACCAGCACATGCAAAGAACTTAGACCCTGCTCCAACAGGCTGGTGCAGGGCCAGAGCTCTGAAGGGGTCTGAAAAACTCTTCATGAAATACCATTGCTCCTTGCCTTCTCATCCCTCTCTTTCTGTTACCTACTATTTTTAGGATTGGGCGTTTTTTTAAGCCTGTGTTTTCCCTCATACCTTCCTTTTGTCATTTTTAATTCTTTCCCTATCCTGCCATCAATAGGTCAGGAGATTTGCCCCTTGGCTCCTCACCTCTTACAATCCATCCTCCAGGATCACCTGCCTTAAACACCTGGTCAAACAAAAAACAACCACTGATAAACCAGCTCTCACCCACAGCAACATAAAGAACTTCTTATGATTTCATTGCTGAAATGCATAATTAGTGACAAGTATGATCAGTGTTCTTTAAAGGGAGTATCCTTAAAACATGTCTACAGTAAAAAACCCCGAACATTTCTGTAGCATCTGCTGAAATATGAAATCCCCGCTCACTGGAATGCCTTGTTCTAGATGTTTGAGAAATTTTTTCAAATAATATTAAGGCCTATTAATTTTTTGTGACACAGAAACACAAAATCAGATGCTCCATCTTAATTTTAGTTAGTTAAAAAAATTGATAGGAATTTTCCTCCCTTAATGCCATCCTCTTTCCCATATTTCCCCATGTGTGTGAAGTATCTTTAGAGCAGAAAGACAAAATAAGTTGTTTCTTAATCAAATAATTCTGCTTAAAATTGTTACTCCAATTCTTGGACTGATTCAACCATCTTGCATAACTGGCAGGAAATCTGACATCCCTGCACAATACCAAATTACTCTCAGCCTCCTTCAAAACCTGATTCATCACATAAATATAACAATTCCCACTCCAATTTTTCTGTACCTATTTGTTCACTTAGGTTAGCTGGCAAAATAAGCATGTTAGCCTTTTCCCTGCTCCAGATATGTCATACCAAAGTGGGTTTTGCATAAAAAGAAATGGCATGCTACTATCTTTGTAACATTTTTAGAGCCTTGGTTATAAATACTTCAGATGATGCTCAGACAGAAACTCAAGTGATGCAGATTTCAGCTCTTCATATGAACAGCAGGGAGAGTTACAGATTCATTTTGATTTGGTCCTATACTAATTTACCTCAGATCAAAAAAAAAGGGGAACATAGCTAAAATAGAATTTCTGAAGTGATGGAATTTATACCTATCACATTAAAATTTATTAGGTACACAGAGGTCTCTGGACATTCACAGGTACTGGGTATACAGCTCTACACAGGACAACACACTGATGTACAAAAACTCCTGTTTTTGATGAGCAGGGGAAGCAAATAATCCTGCATGGGGCTCTTGGTGGAGCCAGACCAGGCTGTTGGGGCAGGTACAGCCCTGCCCTGGGACAGCATTGGCCCTGCCAGCCCAGGGAGGGAAGAGGAATTAGCAGGAATGTGGCCAGGGGAGAGGAGTGGGGTGGCCAAGACACTGCAGGATCCACTGGCTGCACCTTCCTCAGGTGAGAGGGAGCTACAAAGGGACACAACCATGAGGACAGACCAGGAGAGTTGGAAAAGAAGGAAATAAAAAGGTGCAGAGATCCATGCCAGTTGCATTTCTCATTAGACAAGATTTAGGGTAAATTAAAAGCGACAGAAACAACCAGGAGAGCTGGGAAAGACGGGACAAGGGAATTGCCTGGGCAGGAGGAATGCAGCATTGAGCAGGGTAAACTCTGCTTCCCACTTCAGGCTTGCCTTGGGAGCTGTATCACATACAGCCAGCTCCCGTACTGCAGACAGATCTATATCTGCAGTTACAGATACAAATCCATCCCTTTTTGATTAGTGCTGCAGATGAGCAGCAGTTTGTGTTGCATATGCCTTGCCCGCAGTCCCAGCAATACCAGCTTGTTTCCCAGTTCAGAGACATTACTGCAAGGTCCTAAAACCCTTCTTAAACCTCAGTACTACTTCAGAGGGTTTGGAAAACAGGGAATCCACAGCTATGCACCTGCGAAACAGCAAATTAAAGAGATACTTTCATGGAGACATCGTTATTCTTTCACCATGGTAGCTTTTGCAGAAGTAAATTCTTTTTCTTTCTCAAGAAGGAACAGTTTTTGCAAACAATGCTTCTATTAAGGGAAAAAAACCCCACAAATCCATGATCTTAAGCCATGTAAAAGAAATTATTTAAATTCTGCTTCTTAATACACACTGTTTGGAGGGCCAGCTTCACCCAAAGGAGCAAAGACTAATAAAGGAATTCTTTTAACCCCAAACATTTCAAGATACCATTTTTAAAGTCAATCTTATTCAAAGCAACCAATGAAAAGACAAAATTAATATTTCTATATGTTATTCTATAGTCATAAAAAACCAGACTGTTATTTCCTAAGCTAACAAACTGAGCCATCTCTTTTTTATGCATTAACAATTAATATGGATTCTGCTTACAGACATCTGTAATGCTTTGGGCTGTATTTATGGTGTGATAATTGTCATTTTGAGACACAGAACACCAGGATGATAGAAAGACATAGCTGAACTGTTCACTATCTAAGGGACAACACTGCTATCATGTTCAAAATACTGCCCCAAGCAATGAAAAGTTTCATAAATCTTTTTTCTACCACTGTTGTCAGCTTCTATTTTCGCCTGTGGCTGAATGTGATTATAATCTGTTTCCAGCACACAAGAAAACAAAGTGATCTAGAATGTAATGAGTGGGGAACATTTTGGAGCCCTCCTGAGCTGCAGGATATTTCCAGCTGCTAGCAGAGCTGATAACGGACTTAATAGAGCTAATGATTTCTAATACCACTAACACAAGGCTATTTTCACAGTGGGTAAATAATGACTCTTTTGTTTTGGAAATAGTTAAGGAGTCACGTAGATGTTTGATAAGTACATGATACAGTATAAATGCAGCAATATTTGGGTAGCTAATGGTGGATTACACCACAGCTAGAAGATAATATACTTCTGTGCTTCCTTCTAAGAACTTAAAAGTTTATAACCCTGTTAAGACCAGTGTGACAGCGAGGAGATTTCACTGTAAACAATTACAAGTAATGTTTTAATCTAAGAATAAAAACGCATTATTCCAGTACACAGCATCTTTGTTTTTATGTTGGTAATTAATATTACATATCTTCACTAGAAATAAAGTAAAAACTAATTGGGTAGTAAAAGAAATTTTCTTGAGAACTGAATGCAAAAACTGCATCAATGGGGCAAACTATGAATAGCACATATGCCTTCAGTATTTCACCTGATCATGACCTGCAGGTTTCTGATGAGGAGTAACAATATTTGTTTGGCTTCCTCCTTTCCCAGTGTGCAATCTGTGTTCCCACTTCCAGGGGCACATGCTCCCACCATGAGAACTCCACTCTGTAGGCTGCAAGATTCCTTGCAGGTTGTTTTGGGTTTTTTTTTTTTTGTATGGCATTATACAGAAAAGATTCCCCGTGGTAAAAATGCATTTCTTCTTCCCTCTTCTTCTCTCCAGAAGTTACCTTCCTTCAGAGGCTGAACATACGGATCTTCTATTTTTCCTTCAAGACATCTGAATATTATTTCACAGTAAGGAGTGTTTGGGATGTCTATCCTACTCACTGCAGCACTCTGCATGCCTAGTGCTTCGTGTCCCTGTGGTTTTACTGCTGTTTGAGCTTTCTGAGCTGCATCCAATGCCAAACAGGGCTCCCTGGATGGGGCTGTGTTTCCACGTGTCCCTCTGTTGCCCAGAATGGGTGGTGTCAATCAAGCTGTTTACAACCCAAACTTCTTAATGGGAACAAAGAATTAATCATAGCTGTGATTAATAAAAAAGTCCTAAGTGTGTAAAGGCAAAAATGTAAGGTTTAAATAAAATAATTCAAGCTAGGCAGAGCTTTTCAAGTTGAAATGAAAGAAATAAAAGGACTTACAATGTGAATGGAGGATAATAAATTGTGTAATGCAATAAAGCAATATCTACCCATTATAAACTTTATAGATTTTAGGAAAGCAGGTGATAACCCCCATTGTGATTCATTTTCACATATCTTGAAATATTACAGGAAGCAAGCAAAAATAATTAAATTTACCTAACTGTATTTCAAGGTATGGCTTCACTGGTTAAAGAAAATGCAAACTTAAGCAAAGAGTCTGATACAGCTGCTGGTGTCAAACTGAGAATGCAATCTCTTCTCTGGTTTGTTACTGCCACTGCTTCATTATGAGCAGAAATTGCAGATTGGAACAACAGAAATATTTCGTGGTCTAAGAGTTAATAACAGATTTTGTTTGTGCTGGTGATACAGCAGTTCTAAATGACAGGTCAAACATGCAAGGAACAGCACGAGATTGTTCCACATCACAAATAAATCAGGTTAAATATTGTGAAAAATACATCCAGTAGGGACTCCAGGCTCCAAATCAGGTTTTATATTAGAAGGCCAAGAAGTACAGGGTTTATAAATTCTTATATTTGACAGGCATGAGGAAGCCAATGAATTTAATCATAAGGAAACAATACCATGATCAAGTAATGTGACGACTGCAATCACTAACTTCAATGACTTGCTCAAATGTTTCTTCTCCCTTAGCAGGGAGACAGGGAAAGAGGAAAGCCACCAAATGCTAACACTCTCAGAAAACATTAGGTATCATATTAATTGAATTCCTAAACACTAAGAAATCCACCTTTTTTTTAATAGTAGCAGAAGTAAAGACAAACTCAAGAGACATCAAAAACTAAGCTAGAGCAGAGAACACAGCAGGCATAACACTGCCAATTTGAGAAGGATGTCAAAGGCCTACGCAATCTAAAAACCAAGAATATTTTGAGCAAGTTTGAGAACAAGATGGCTAAGCTGCTCAAAGAATAAGAATTAAGGATTGCTTAATTAAAAACCACTACAGTATCACAGGGCAGAGCTATATTACATGCATTAGCATATAAAAAATGAAAAAGTAGGTATTTTGGAGATCAAGGAGCTCTTCTGTATTGATATACGAGCTGTAATGCCAGCTAAAATTAGATTCAAACATGTAGATCAGGAATTTACAATAGGAATAGATAGCTGTCAAAAAAAAAGGTAATAATCAGACAGCGAATTGAACATTTTAATATGGAAATTGTCTAAGGAATGAAAAAAGTCTAGTAAAGAGTACTTAACAAAAGGTCTTGAAAACTGAGAAGATATAGAGGGAAAATTTTCTTAAAAAATAACTTAAAATACAATGCACTAAACAATCCTTCAAAGGCAAGCAGAGCTATCTAACAGGTGGTGGGACAGAAGATGCCATTCAGTGTCGACAAATGCAAGAGCAACTTAAAATTCTTCTACTAAATGCTGATTACTTAAATGAACACCAAGAAGAAAAAGGATGAACTTTTGTGAGCAAACCAAGGAAAGAAGTGCAATGCAGGGAATATTCCAGGATGACGTTCTAAATGCATAACAATACAGGAAAAGAAAAATGTAGCATTTCTGCTAAACTCCGACACCAAGTGCTGCATCCTGTTACAGAAGAGACAGCCAGGGGCTCATTTACAACATGCCTTGTGCAGAAATAAGCCAAGCTGGGAATCACAGCGTCATTCACTCTCCTGGATGAAAGGTGCTCTGTGTTATCCCACACCCATCCTGCCTCATTCCCTCCCTAGCCTTGTGGAACCAGCAGAAAAGATTTAAAGTGTCTACTGAACACAACTGTTGTCTGTAAACCCAGATGAGCATTTAGCCTGGGAACTTGCCAGTGTCCTCCCTGCAGCCAGAGCTGAGCTGTGCTCTCTGGGAGCAGAGGAAGCACAGAACTCACAAGGGCCCTTACAAACACCCTGGCTGCTGGGACCCAGGGACAAACATGTTCCCCAAAACCCAGAGCTCTGCATTTGCAATTGGGCCTTACAGAACACAATCCTGGCATTTCTTTATTGACTGTGCCCCTGAAAAGTTTGTCCTCTGTCTCAATGTGGACTCAGATAAGACATCTTATTCTGTTAGAAAACTAAGAATTGAAAAAACTGCAAGGTGTGCAGACATGCATATTTGTTGCTCAAGTCTCAGCTGAGTGAAGTCAGTGTTTCAAAATCAGTCAACAATTCCTTCAGTGAATCCTCACACTGGTGTTTCAGCAGGACACGTGCATCTCTGACCGAGGCAGCAGGGAACAGGCACTTACCATAATGTCAGCATCAGATGGCAAGCACAGAATCCAGCCATACTTTGATATGCCTTGGACTACTAAAGAAAAGAAACCTGCCCAAAGGGTCAGGTAGCCAAGAGAGGTGGCTTGTGATTTGACTCCCCAGGCACAGACACAAGCACAATCAGTTGTTTCACACCTGACAGTCAGGTACACTGCTCCTGCTCAGGAGGGCTGTTCTTCCAGCAGTCCTGGCCCAGCATTTCTCTTGGGAGATCACCCACGCTGCCTGAACACACAGAAACACACTCCTCTTCTGGCATATATTCACAGTTGTGTGGGAAACCCAAACACCAGGTTACAATAACCTGCTGATCAAGCCCAATGTGTAACTTCCTAAGTGTGAAGAGCTGTTTCAAAAAGGCTGTGTGCACACTTGGTGTGCAGGGGTCAGATTCCTGACCAGATCCAAATTGCCTGGATGCTTTCCACCTGAGTGTCTCAGCAACATTCCTTGGAAGCTGTGTCTGGCAGCACCTACCACACTTGTGTGGCTTTTCCCGTGTGGGCAGCATGGTCAGAAGCCAGTGCCCAGGGGAGAGGGCAGAGGCCAGCCTGGGACACTCTCAGCTCTGCAGTGACTGCAGGCACCTGGTAGCTCAGTCTCCCCCTGGTTCACCCCAAAGGATCCCTAAACTGTCCAAGGGACTGAGGTAACTACAAATGCAGGGGTCCCATGTCCACATTCTAAGCACAGTTCATAGCTGGACATAAACTAAAAGAAGGTGCAACTTCCTGTTCAATCCAGCTACTGTGCATTATATAAATTATTCTTTCCACTTGTGAGTCAAGCCAGTTACTGCTGGATATTGCTCAAATGAACTGCAGCATCATCAGAGCAAAATAATAACAAAGGCATCACTTAGGCACAGCCTAAGTACTGATATTACTGTCATAAATGATAAACAATAATACATTGTCTTCAATTTTCTAACATTTCATAATTTTTCAGTGAGACAATACTCTTCTGCTTTCATTTCTTGGTAATTCACAAGGCTCATACTAACCAGTTCACAAACAACTATAACACATTTGTTCTTCAGATATTATTAGTTTACACTTCCAATTTTTTTTTAACTCCAAGCAATTAGAAGCCCAGTGCACTCACTGCAAGCAAAGCTGCTGGTCAAGGAGACATAGCATAGTAAAAACAGAATAAAGCTTCTCAAGATCAAAAATTAAAGAGCTACAGTGCTACAGGCATTGTTTATTCACATTGGAGAAGGCTGGAAGAGACAGGAATGCTATCTGCCTCAGTTTTTATGGGGGATGTGGGAAAGAAAAAAGAATCTCCTAATTCATAAGAGCTAGAAATATCTTATCATTTATTTGTGGTCCCTGAAATATCTGTCTGCTGTCAGGCCTGCACAGGCACACTGCTGGGCTGCCTTCACTCCCACCCCACAGAGCAGGACACCTCTGAAAAAGGAAAATCTCTTTCCTTTCTATTTTTCTTTCTAAACGTCATGTACTCCCCAAAACTGTATTTTATTTTCTTGAAGTAAAACCAACAATAATGGTCACATGAGTAAAGAAAAAAAATAAGGGAAGGAGATGGAAGTGGAAAGACTGTCACTGAGACACATTGCTGAAAGAAACACAGAAAATGTATTCGCTTGCCGAGATGTTTCACGATGGTAGAGCTTCCAGACCTGAACAAGGCAGGTGATTATTATCTTTGTTTGTCTTTATACATATATATATATATGCATATATATATATATATCACTGCTATCATCAGTAACTCAATAAACAGTTTAAATGCACACCTCACTTCCTTATGTCATTTCTCCAATTACTCCTTCAAATTTTGACACAGATTTCTTCCTTCCTAAACATATCCATCAATACTGTTTCCTCCCAAGCTGGTGACTGTCACCTTCTAATCAGTTGGCATTTATCCTGGGATATACAGGAATGCAAGCAGCTTTCTCCTCCCACGCCAAGCTCCTCTGCAAGGTGCAGCTTGTTTCCCTCCCGAGAAGGCAGAATGTGCCACCGCCAGAGTTTGTAACAAATGGTGAATTTGTGGTACGTGGAATTTACCCCAAGCAAAACACAAGGGTCACTGAGGCACTGGAAGGCTCGTACGGGGTCACAGGTGTTGGTTTGTAGGCAGGAAAAAGGAGCAGGCAGGTGCCCCAGCTATCTCATTTCTACGTCCCTGTTCACCTCTGATTATTTTATTAGGTTCCCATTATCAGCCTCCACACCTAAATTGATCTATTGAGAACTGCAGAGCCCATTTCCACGCCTGCTCTCTGCCAGCCTATTCTGATTGCCCTCATTATTCCTCTTTCCAACAGAGAGAGATTCATTACTCAATGCGTAAAACTGACTCGCTCCAGCCCTTTGCTTATAGCTCCAAATCTGTCACCATGCACAGATTATGCCACTATTTCTTACTTCCTAAACTGTTTGACATCACAGCTTTTAACTGAACAGGGGAAGGAAAGGAATACAAACTGTTAAAATGATTATTAAAAAGCAAAAAATCCACAGGAAGCGTAACAGCTTCCTGAGGCCGCTGGAAATTTAAATATTTCTTGTTTAATTCCCATTTATACCGCAAAGTTTTCAAGCCAGTCAGCTGAGAAAATTAAAACCAGAACTATTGCTTACAAAGAGAGCAGTACCTGTAGAGCAGCCCATGCTCTGCAGCTCTCCGGACTTTACTCGGCTCCCTGCTAAGAACAAGGAATAATGTTTTTAAACCATCATTAGCTTTCATTCTGCGGCTTCCCTTCTGTTGCCGCAGTATTCCTCTATGTAAATGGGATTTATTTATTCATAGGCACTGGCATACCATTACTTTTGTCAAAGCCGGTCTCGCACATACTGTTGTCTCTGCGCTCTTATAACCGAACTGGAAAAGCAATTACGGCTGCCGGGGTTTGGGGCGGGGGCAGCGCCGCGCTGTGCGAACACAATCTCCGTGGGCGTGCGCGGCAGCGCAGTGACTGCGGCTCTGTGCGCGGGGAGATAAGAGAAGTGACACAGATTAAAACAAATTGTTGATCCATACCAGAGAGGAGCTAGGCAAACAATAGCAGTAAAAGCATAAATGTCAATTTAGAATGATAAAGGATACAATCTAAATGTAATATGAGAGGCCCCCAGACAAAAGGGAGAAATAGAAATTACACATTACCCAAGTACCAGATGCAATAAACAAACAAATATGTAAACACACGCATGAATATGCATACTGAAAAATTCAAATCACTGGATTGATGGCTCAAGTAACTAGATTTTAGAGTAAAATACTGAACCATTTTTAAAAAGTTTGACTGCTAGATTTGAAGGGGAAAAAAAAGTTTTATTTATACTCCTGGTAATTTTATTTTAATTTTGAATAATCTGCAAGTGGCTCAACACATGCTTTCCCTTACGTTCCACATTTGCATATTAATGACACAACTGTCCATAGGACACAAACCAGTGCCAGGAGATGCTTTCCCTTCTCATCAGAAGCTGGCTTTTTATCTGCTGAAAGAACTGTCAAAAGGGTTCTCTAATTGCTTTCAGAATTTCCTCTGCCTTTTCCCTTCACATTTTCCAGTCCCCTACAGCAGTTTGCTAGATGAACTATAAGGTTTCAAAGCTCATTTAAATAATCTTACTCCTATTCTAGCCCTGGCAAAAAACCCCCAAATAGTTTCATTCAAACTGTGACCTAATAACCAGGCACACAGATCAGTTAAAAGACCAACCCAAGGTTTACTTACCACAGTCAGCTAAAATCTACCTGATACTGTTGGATGAACCAAACATTTATTTTGTTATGGGAAGGTTAAATTTAACTTAATGAAAAAAGATCACAAATACAAGTGAAATTATCAAGAGCTACATGTATGTAGGAATCAGTTTGTAAAGCACAGCACTGTACAAAAAAGATTTTCCCAGTGCCACTAAACTGGGAGAGAACCCAGTTAAGATTCTGATCTGTATCTGGGGTTGTCCTATCCACCTGTCAACAGCAATTTTTGATGCAAGCAAAAATCAGCACAAAACCAAATTAACCAAAAAACATTATATACAGACATAGACATCTCCACACCAACAACCTCAGTCAGTGTAGCTACACAGAAGCTGTGCCACAACTGATGCTGTGGCTGAATTTTGTGCATTTAAATAATGATACATTCCAGGTGCCTGGAGGGAGTGTCACCTACAGGCTGCACCAATATATGATAACAGTGGCCACCAGCACAGCTCCCTGCCAACTCAACTCTCTCCTCAGTTTAACATTTCAAATTCTTGCCTTCAAACATTTAGAGATGAGAAAAGGTGGGGGAAAATGAGAATGTACATTTTATCCCTCCGAGTCTGAAATGCAGTTCCTATTTGAAATACAGTCCCCAAACATTAGGTGAATAATTTTAGATTAATAAAATATGGCATTACTGCTACTATGTTTGAGTCCTTCAGGAGGCTCTCTGCAACTAGGGGGAGTTACTGTTCAAAACTCTGTTATGAGGCAATTATACTGCCTGACATCCAACATCTTGCAAGGCAATCTCACTTTTGGGCATTAAGAATTAGCTGTGTTAATCTCATTTTATGAAAGACATAATATTTTCTTTTCAAGTATTCTCTTTAGAAACATGAGCTGCCAAACCTGCCTTATAATCTAAGGTCTCCATTCACAACTATTCTGTATTCTAGTAACGCCAACTTCCTTTTTATTTACAAACAAACAAACAACTCTGATTCTTTGTATTTTCAATGTTTTAATTTTTTCTTCAATCCTAGAAATATATTAAAAGGCGATCTAAATATGCAATAGAGCTGTTTGAAATACTGCATCTGTTCATCATCATTCCCAGCAAAAATATATATTTATTTTGTAAGCATTCTATTATTTTCTGCATAGGGATTTTTTAATACTTGTCCTATTTTTAAAGATGTAAATAAAGATTAATTGCAATGAAGCTGCTCCTCTGCCATTTTTCTAAAGATTAATAAAACTGATTTGAATGACAAAAGAATATATTAATTTACATGTCTACCAATTTTGTTTGACAATTTTCCATCTATACATCCACCCCATGCACTACAAATTCCACCAATTATTAAACTTTTCTGTGTTGCCCACTTGAATATTTTGGTTTTTTTCCTTAGAACTCCCCCGAATAACCTGGCCATCATTGTACAAAAACTGGCCTAGTCTCGCTTTGGGAAGTGTCAGGCAAAGGGTCTGCACTTTTCCTGGCTGACAGGCAGCAGGAATGTTCTGGTTTGCTGCCAGGATCAAAGTCAGGCTTTCCTCTCTCCCCTGCAGTGGGGGTTCCTACTCTAAACCCTGGCTGTGACAGGGAGGACAACAAACCCACACAAACGTCACATTGTCCAAGGCACCTGAGAACAAATACAAACAAAATAATGAGAAACTGGCAGCAGCAGCCTCATACTCTCCCCTGGCTGGCTCTGCTAAAGGGACTGGGGATGAAATCACCAACAAAGACCTTCTGCAGAGGTGATGGAACAGGCAGGAAAGCCTGGAAGTGGTTAACACTGCGCTCCCACCCACTCAGAGAGCTGCAGTCCTTTTTCTTCAGCCATCTACTACAGCGGGGAGAAGCATCTGGATGTGTGGGATCCACAGAGACTGAGGATCTAAGGCTGGCTGATGCTGGCACTTATCAGTCATGGAAGCCAAGGACTGAGGGCTAAAAAAGATTGAGGCAGGACGAGGAGCTGGGAAATGGGAAGCTGTCAGTCAGGGGGATGGAGCCAACGAGAGAACACATGGAGGTTCTGAGAGAAACAAGACAGAAAGGTAGACTTAACAGAAGGGAGAAAAAGAGACATTTGGAGTTCCCAGTAGAGGAAAGAAGAACTAAAATCTATTGAGAAAGGTGAGACAAAAACCAAAACATAACAGAACAAAACCTGACACAGGCCCAGAAAAATTAAAGGGTGAAAGTCAGTTCACATGAATCACTAGAAGATGAGGAAGGGAAATGATGATTAGGACTCGATAGATGAGCACTGAATAAATAGCAAAGCTGGAAAAGGACCAGGAGAATGGTGGGAGGGGTGCCCTGCTACCCTGGTAGCATTCCCAGGCTGGCCACAAAGCTGCTGGGGCTGGGGGGCCAGAGCAGTGCTCCAGCTTCTGGTACAACGCGTTACAGAGTAAGAGACTGGGCACAGTCAGCCTTATTTCTGAAAATCAGAGGCTTCTCCAGGCTTGATTCTCCAGCTTAGGCTTCAGATCTTTTTAAGTTCTGTGTGTTTTATTTTCTTTGGCCATTTTGTTATAAAATAGAAAATTACTCTCAGCGAACGTAGACTGACAGCTTCAGCTGGTGAGCAGGAGCTGTGGCTGCCACCAAACAACACACAGCTATTAATTTATCTGAGGGTTATTCTTATTATTTCTCATCACAATAACATTAAATGAGCTATGTACATACACTGATGGAAAACAGACTTCACGGTTTCTGTCAGCAGTGCTGTATGTGTTACAAGTTTGATTTTTTATTTGAAGTTTCCAGAGCTGCTTTGTTAGCTAGAGAGTTGATCTCAATTTTATGTTGACACCAAAGCAGAGAGGATTAACTTGGAAATGATGCCCAAAGCTTGAAGTGCTGTTGGATCATTTGTCCTTATTGAATGAAGGCAGATTTTTGCATTATATTACACACTGCTCCTGGTGCCACGGTTTTAAATATTGTTCTTTTCATCACTCTTTGTCAATTATCCTATGTTCAGAGTATTTTTTAAGTAAATAAATAGTTGTGCATGGTGCCTGTCAGCATTAGGAGAAAAGTCCTGAAAAGCCAGCCCATAAATGAAATCCTGATTTCAGCAGATTCATTCTTCTCAGATAGCTGCATTTCCAGAATAAATGATCATCTCTAATATCATTACCTGAACATAGGGATGGTAAAGGGTCTCAGCAGTGAATGATGATAGGCATCAGAGGCTCAATGTTTAATTACTGAACAGAGTTTTCTGGAGAGTTAAGAGCTAATATCATTCGCTTGCTGCTGTTGGCTGTGTGGCAGAATATTGTGGTTGCTGTGATCTGTCAGGGAGAAGTGATTCATAAACTTTGCTGCCTGCTCCTCAAATGCACAGCTGGTGGGAATAAAAAATGGACAGCTATTTATGGCTGAAAATCCCAACAGGAAATGTCTGCCTTGAAACCCCCATGAAAAATAAGTAGAAAACCTTAATGGGAAGAGGACTGTGCATTCCTGTACAGTGTGAAGCAGAGGACACAAATTAGTTACTGATATTCCCTTATTCCTGTATGTTTTAGGAGCTAAGGGTAATAACTATACTAATTCTCATGATAATTAACAAAGGCATCCCCCCTGCTCAATGAAGAGAGTGAAGCTAGCTGAGTTTGGCATCTTAATATCCTCTCAATGTAAACTCTGCTGGAAAGGGACAAAAGAAAGGGAAGATTGAAGAAGATTGAAATCTACTTTTTCTTTTGCTACAAACAGTAGGGACACATTGTGAGCTCTTCAGGGAACTGAAGAACATCCCCCATAACCCACTGGCAAAGGTTTTCTGGGGAATTGGAGGTGTAGGTGCCTGACTCACAGACACAATGTGGTTTTTTCTTTCCATCAGTCTGTTCTCTTCTGTTCCAAACCATTGAGAAAACTGAAATATAATGAGTTAAAGAACCACAACCCACCCAACCCAAATCTCAGGAACAAAATTCTTCTCACTTTATCCAGAAATGCTCCAACAGACATTGCAGAAGTGCTGTGAGTGTTCCTACACACCCATCAGCTCCCCGGGCTCCCACCAAATCAGTCCTTCCAAAACCACAAAATCTTAGCACCACAATTTAGAACATTTACTTTCAAAGACAATTTCAACAGGCAAGAAGGCACATCTCATATGTAGATATGCTGAACAGTAGTAAGCACAAATATTTGTTGTGGTGATCATGAGGCTCCTTTGCTATAAAAATTGCTCTATTTAAAAAGAAAAATTCGGCAGTTTTCAGTATTGACATGTTGTTTTGTATACATGAATAGCTGTTTACATGTTTAAGAGTGAAGGCAAAAAGAAAGAAATTACTCTTTTTCATATAGGAGCTTAAATGGAGATTAATTAAGGAAAATCTGAAGCTTGATTTTAGATATTGAATACTCATTTAAATTTGTCTGACAGAGCTCTGTTCTCCACTCTCATCTGTTTCAATCTAGTTAATGAAATAATGTTTTATATAATAAATAACAGGGGAATTAAGCCAAGGAGTTAACAGTAAGCACTAAATAATGAATCAATGCAAGTCTGGCGCATAGCTTAAAGTTGTTTGCAAAAGAAATACATCAGATTTGATCTTTAGAAAGGAAGCAGAGCCCTAAGTTACTTGGGAAGGGTGATCTCTCTTATTTTGTACCTGCTGGCAGAAGGCTCTGTGATTCTGCCATGGCTACAGTAAGAACTGAACCATTCACTGATAACTGGAGAACGAAGAATAAGAGGAGGTGGAAAGAGAGAAAAAAACAAAACCATCACAGAAAGGCAAAAAATAGAAGAGATGGAGCAAAGTACAGAGTTCTTCATCACAGAAGGGACCAGCAAGAGGCACAGTGTGGCGTGTGCTCCAGAGAGGTCAGCAAGGAGAATCAGTTTAGACTTGAAAAGGCAAAGAAGGAGCAGCACCTCTCAGCACAGCAGGACAGCCTCCAAAGGACACACTGACAGTGGATCCAAAGCAGACCTAATTAGAACCTCATCTTTGCACAAATATCTCAGAGACTGCAGCTTTCCAGCTGTTCTTGACAAAGTTCAGAGCGCTGCCAAAAGAGATGGTGCAGCCCCAGCCCTCCTGCCCCATCCCCTTCCCTGGCTGTGGGCAAGTGACAGCAGCAGTGTGCCCTGAGTGACACCAGCCCACCAACCCAGCTGGGACCAAACCTTGTACCAGGCTGGCCGAGCAGCCAGACAGAAGCTTTGAGGATCAGCTAACAGAGCTGCTGCAGCTGGCACAAAGGGAGGGAGAGCAGCAGCAGCTTGGAGCCAGGGGCAGGGAAGGCAGCAGTGTTGGGCTGATGGCAACCAGCAATGAAAATTAGACTTCAGACTAAGACTGTGACAGCCTCTGTGTATGATTGAAGTCTTTCACATCTGGCTATGGCACACTCTGAGTGATCACCAAGACCCTCTTCCTTTACCAAACATGATTTTTGGCCAAGTCTGTCCTGCATTTGGGCAGGTGACATGTGCAGGCTGTACTTACAGGTATAACCCCATGAAGCTGTGTATCATTTGATGAAAACGTGGTGCTTTATAAACATTAATGCATTTTAAGTCAAAGCTGTCAGTCTGCTGTGGAAGTGACATCAGTCAGCTCCTTTTTGGGAGGGGCAGGGCAGTTCAGCCGTGGCTGCTCACAGCAATGAGCTCAGTTTGAGCTAAGGCAGGGCTGAATTGTGCTGCCAAATGAAGGCAACGTTTTGCCCATAAGTCTCAGCTCTGGTGAATAATCAAAAGAAAAAGCTCTCAATGTAGGCATCATTACTGAGACACTTGGAAAAGGGGGCCCTTTGGAAAAGCCTGGATCTGAGGCTTGCTGCTTGTCAGCACCACTGATTAACCTGAGTGCATCTCCATGCTGGGGCATCCCAACTTCTGGGCAGGAAGAAGCAGGGGCTGAACAGGGCAGGGAAGAACTTCTGAATCAGGGTTGTATTTCTGCACTCTGAGGGAAAGAGTCACCTGTAAAGGTCACAGTAATAAAATAAAACGGGGTTATATCCAGTTAAATGAAGGGATAAAGGCATTCCAGCCCTACATATTACAACTCATGTTTTTCCTTTTAAAAAATGCAAGCACACTCTTCTGTAGCTCAGGTAGAGGTTATGCTGTCTTTTACTGTAAGTTAATAATTGTGACTAACTTTCTTTAAGCACAGTACTGAACAGTGTGTAGTCTACTCTGTTAAAGTAAATTGAACTGATATAAGTGAGAACACAGCATGCTTCCTAGGATTACCTAACCTAATTTTTCTGTGGGCTGGCTGTCAGTTCTGAGTGTTCCATCCCACACTCCCATTCCTTGCTGGCCCCCCTGCTTTAACAGCTCTGCAGTGCTGTTCCCCAGCTGGAAGAATTCTAGTAAGACTTTCTAACTTCCAGAACACATGTACCAAATGGCCACTCAAAAATATCTGCAGACTTCCATGTCCACAGTTTAACAGAACTTAAAAAAAACCACCTTACCCTTGTAAAAGAGAAAATGAGAGAAAATGGGGCTAGGCTGAATAAATGAATCCATTTAACTTCTGAAAGAAAAAATGGGTGTCTATTCTCCCTACTTGCTTTCAGATGGCTGACTTCCATAAGGTTCTCTATAGACATCACTTGGATTTCCACACCTTTCCTCAGCATTAAACTTTCCTTTATTTCCACAGAAAAAAGCTCTGTCCAAGGCTTAAATTAAATAGGAATTACTTTTAAATGAAAAGAAAAAAACAAAAAAACAAACCCCAAACAACCAAGGACCTTTCTTAGAAGTTTTCATGAGATCTTAAACACCCTAGAAGGAATGTTAGAGCACTTGCTGCTGATAGACACTGAAGAGATTAAAAGTCACTGGAGTTAAACTGAAAGCAAAACTTTCTTCTAAGTTACACTTTTAAAAATTAACATCAGATGCTAATTTGAGAGGATTGTAGGGAAAAGTGATTTGCACTATTCAATCAAAAACTTTATCTCATATAGGACATAATCTCTTTCTAGAAATAAATCTGTTACATATCTGCAATAACAACAAATAAAGATGATAAAAAGTAGCCCTAATGCTTAATAGTAATTGAAGAACAAGCTGCAGAAGTGTTTCTTAAAACAGTGTCCACTAACAATACTTAAAGGAATGGTGTTCCTCTGTATATTTCTGTTTGGATCTAGCTTATTCCCAAACCAGATTCAGTCATTTTGAAACACAGCAAAACCAGAAAAACACTGAGTTTCTGCTTGAAAAATATTACCGAAAAGCCACAGGAAAATCTCTGACATATTTCTTAGAGAAAATTTGATCTTACAGAAAGGCAGCACTGCTTCTTATGGCTTGGATCCTCTCCCCTGCTATTCAGGCACAAAAACATTTCTACACAAGTGGTGTGATATATTGTTTTTCTTTGCTTCAAAAAATAAATTCTAATTATAAGGGTGAACATTCATGCTCTATGTAAAAGCATGCAGTTGCTCTGTAGAGAAAACAGATAAGTAATATATGATATATTTTTTCAGAACATGTTTTTGATGTGCAATGAATGTTTTGTTTAAAGTGCTTCGTAACAGCATTTTCATGAAGCTTTTTGCAGAAATTTCTTAAAACACAGTGAGATTTGAGCAGTGTAGCTGACTGTCTATATGAAAAAAAACCCAAACCTGACAACAAACAAAAAACGCCCCCACAGCCAACCCACCCCGTAAATCTTACCCAGTGCTGTCTCCCAGGAAATTGTGACAGATTCTATGAGAAACCTGGGTCCCGTGCACATTAGAAATTCCTTCCTGCAGGGTTAGCAGGTGTGGGCTATGTCAAACAAATTTATTGCAGTCTGCGCTAATCATTGAAATTATAGAAAACCTAGATGAAAGTGCTCTGCATCCAGCTAATTTGAAGCTACCTTATGAGACAATAACAAGCTTCTAACAGTTTTCCCCTTTTTTAAAATACACTAATTATGCTTAATGTTCCCTGTCGCATTAGCTTTCATGGTAATTATATTTCAAAACTTTTGCAATTAGGGTACAGTTAATATTGTGGAATATTGCAATTATTTTTCATTGTGACACCTCTATTGAAAACTGGTGGCATAATGATCACATTGTTCAACTAAATCAGAACTGTAGAAATATGGCAAATGAACCAATTATAGATTATTATTTCTAATTATAGATAATGCCCTTTTCCTTGCTTTGTCCAGAACAATTTCCCAAATACCCAGACTCTTCCTAATTAAAAAACAAAAAAACCCAAAAAAAATAAAAAAATAAAAAAACAAAAAAACAAAAAAAAAAACCTCAAAAAAACCCCCCAACAAGCTGATTTCTGCACCTTCGTTTTTGTTACACACATTCTGATATATATATATATGTGTGTGTAATATATAAATATATACTGTGCATTATGTGTTTATAACGTGTGAGCATGAACAGATGTGTACAGGCACATGAACACATACAGAGAGAATTTAAAGCTGATAGAGGCTCAGTCAACTGCAGCTAGAAATGCAAATAGCACCAAGTGCCCACTCTGAGCAAGGATTTTACTCAGTGGCTGAGCCTCGGAGGTAACTTCAAATGCATTACAAATACACTCTGCACCATTTCTAACTCAGCCCCACAGAACATTTCCTTATTTCTGCTCACCCTCCCTCTTTAATAAACTCAAGGGCTTTGGCTCTCTACCCTTAAACCTCTTGCTCACATTCCCATCATTAAACCTAAACATCAACCTCCTCCCATTTACAGCCTGGATTCTGTTTATTGATGCTGAGTGGGTTCGAGCCCTCGATAAATGACAGCAGCAGAAATGCCTAAGAACTAATACATATAATTGTGAAAATTTGAGGTTCACTCTGGGGTTTTGAAGAGCTGCTTGTAATTAAACCAGTCTATAATTTGGTAGGACAGAATACTATGACATAAAAGTACTTTCTGAAAAAACACAGCAGAGGAGCTGGAGAGGTACTGCTAAAAAAACCAGCCAGACAGGTGATAGAAGACATTCTGTTATTTTCAATACTTTAGCAATTGTGAGATTAATTATCATTTACCATTTACATTCTTCATATGGAATTTTAATCAAAGCTCACCTAATTAAGTTTTTATTTAAATTACACTAAACCAGTGATAAATAAATCAACTATCAAATCACTGACTTCAAACAGAGAAGACCTTTACCAAATTCACTGGCTTGCCAAACCCCACCATCTGTACATTTCCCAGCTACCAGACTAATGGATTTCAAGGTTATATTATCAAGTGTAAGATATAATTTCTGGCCAACATCTGACAGTGGAAATAAAGCGTGTATAAAATGCTTTCACACCATTTCTGACATGAAAAGATCTGGGAACAACTTTACATGACTCCTTATTCCCTTCAATAAAGAGCAATATAAGGCTTCAGTAAAACTCTCCCAAAGATTATTTCAGGCAGAAATCTGGAAATTGCAAATCTCAGCTTATTCAATACTGTGTAGTAAGGTTTTTTTAAGAGCAATTGCCAGAACAATGAGCACATTTTCAAAATGAAGTATAACTCTCTCTCCTCTGACCCTCTGAAACTCTAAAAGCTGATTTGAGTGATTAAATGACAGCTGCAAGTCATGAGAAATCTGGCACAGAATATAATTTTTAAGAATGCCTCAAAGTCCTACCATCACTAATGTCTGTCATCACCCACCTTTCCATCATTTCTTGGCTACTATTAATTGATTTTCTTTTTTTTTTTTTTTTAAGTTGACGTGACTTATTTCTCTGGACAGAGTACTTTTCATGCAATTTTTGTATCCATTAACTTAAAACACGCAGTCTCTACCATCTGCTGGGCACTGCCAAAATACAGGACAAATAAACTGTGCAGTGGAATGCTTTTCTCCCAGTCTGGGTAACACCATTTATGTACCTGTACAGATGGGAAGGAGAAGGTGACCCAGGGGGGTTATGTTCATGTATGTATGTGTATATACATGTTCTGTATGAAAATCACCTATAAACTCTCCGGGTTTCCAGATATGGAAATGGATATGGATAATAACCAAACACATCTAGCAATATAAATATCTGCTGAATATCAGCAAATGTTATAATAGCTGTGAAATAGTTCAACAAAGGGGTTAAAAATAGTCATTAGTGATTTGAAAAGAGGGATTGGCTTCTTTTCCTCATGAGAAAAAAAGTAAGTATTCAAAATAAATAGATTTTTTTTCCCTAAGCTATTGGATATATATAAGAGCAGTGCTCTATAAAATCCATCATATTTGAAAATTGACTCATCTTGAAAGACTCCTCCAATACATTCCTAACTGTCAAAATCAACCACTTTAATAAAATAACAATGCTACAGAACAGGGTGGTTTTTTGTTGTTTTTTGTTTTCTATGGTGTAATTCTACCCAATTCTTTCAAAATTTTCTATCACATTATAGATAAAAGTTTTGAGGTAATGATCACCTTAAAGAGTAATGGCTTCAAGATTTTGAAGATTTAAGAAACAAAACCAATACTGATGTGCATCTATTTAACTGCACACCATCTCTACTGGACCCATTTTCTGGAGCAGTGAAAGCTGCAAGCACAGGTGTTAATTGCCCTGTTCTTCCTAATGAGCATTGTTTTCTATTGAACAACAATATTTGCTTTACTGACAGCTGTCAGAATTTTCCATTACTCTCTCCAGAGGATAAAAAAAGGAACACTTCATCATATGATGTGCTGGGTAATGTCAGATTTGAGCACGGTGATGTCCACCTAAAGGGTGCCATTAAATTTCATTTGGGAAATTCCATTACATGGATATCCCATGTTCAATTAGAAATCCACTGCTATTTTAATTTGCTTCATCACACAAAAGTTTTCTCCTCACATGTGTTGTGTTTATAAGTGGAGACATAATTTTATTTCCAGAAACCCTTATGATGCAGTACTAATTATATGCAAATTCCTGCTTAATTGATTAGTACAATAATGCCTGTGTGAGGCCTAACAATCCTCTTTAATGATACAGCAGAACTGGGTGTTGCTCTGAGCCACTGATATTTAAGTATTCCCAAAGCGAGTGCCAATGGCTTTTTTGAGGTCTTCCAATATTCAAAAGAGGGAGCTAACTTTGCTGTCATTAAAAACAACAGCATTATATTTCTCTTTTTTTTTTGTCTCATCTTTGAGAAAATTCAACTTTTTCCCCTGGCTATTTAATTATTATCAATATTGAATCTCTAATGTCTCATGAAAAGGACTCAACCAAGCTCAATGGAAGTGGAGGAAGGTTGTTTCTAAATTCAAAAACTTCTTCATAATACTGTCTCTGTCTTGACTAATATATAATGTTTATGAACCAGTCAATAAATCTACTATTTCAAGCTTGCTTATCAGTTAATTTCAGATCCTGTAAGAAGCTTTTAACACTTTCAGCTAAAAAAAAAAGGGGCATAAAGATTTATTGAAAAAAAATCTTAAGGTTTACATCAAGGCATCACAAAACCCATCCATATTCTGAGACGCATCACCTGTAAGGATGAGCGGTTTTAATGCCTTTATGACAAGTTGCTTAGCAGTGAGAATTCAGCTTGGAGAATCCTTTTGTTGGTTTACATTTTGTAATTGTGAAACAGAGATTGCCACATGAAAAGGTGCCAAAAGTAGCACTAGGCATCGAGTTAGAGGCTCAAACAAGATTTAAGAACAAATAAAAGCAGGCAAGTGGCTTCATTATGTGAACTTTGATGAATAGGGTGCAAACAAGAAATCATTAGAGAGCCTTTAACCATCATCTAATAACACAGATTAATAAAAGCACCTGGGAGAGCTGTAAGAAAATCGGTTCCCTTCCATTTCATGAAGCCTTCCTGAAGATTTCATTTTCAAAGCAGGCAGAGCCCAGCCACAGCTCCTTCCCAGTCTGAGCAATTTGCTCTGCCTGCTCCAAGAGTTCTCCATCCCCGTGAGCGTCACTCACAAGAATATTCAGCAACGTTCACAAATTGTTATAATACTATTAAATTAACCATCTCTCACACCTCCAACAGATCTCCAAGTGCAAATCAATGGTGGAGAAAGCATTAAATTTCATGAAAACACGAACTGGGCAGTTTCTACAGAAGCACAGTGGCCTGGAGAGCCGCTCTCACGGCTGAGCTGCTGGGGCAGTGCTCCCTGCTCCCGCCGGGGACATTTGCTTTGTGTTTGCCCCACAGTGAGAAAACAAATCTTAGACCTGAAAAAAGCAACACAAATCTAACAGTGCCCCAGACTGGAGACTAATGGGGGGAGATACAGAGTGTTTTGGTTAGAAAACACATGATGGGGTTACAAAAACTGGATTTTTTTTTTCTTTACTTATTATATTATATTTTTGATAACACTACACTGAAACCACAGTATGAAATAAAACAATTTCCATACTGTTTCCTCAAGCTTTTTAGATGCTTTCTCATAAAACCACCTGAGAGCATTTATGGAAGTTAGAATTAATTAAACACCAAAAAAATTTGCACAGACTTAAACCTAATGGTCACATTTCTATAGATCCTCTCAATAAAAGCCTATAAATGACAGAACATTATTTTCTGAAAAAACCAACAGCAACTTAGCAACCTTTTTGTTAATCAAATGAACCTAAGAGATAGGCTATTAAAAAACAGTTCAAAGTTTAAGATTCTCAGAAATAATAGAAAGTATTTAATATGTGTATTCAAACATCTAGTTAAAAAAAAACCCAGCCAACCCCCAAAAACCCAACACAAACCCCCAGGTATCCTACCCTTCTCCCCAAAACAATCAAACATCAAACCAGCGATCCAGACTTTGAATTTGTGCCTCTATATCCCTTAGGAATTTAGAAATTTGAATTGAATCTGCCTGTTCTATAAAGACACTACCACTCTCTAAGCCAGTCTATACTGTGCTGTGAGGAAGCCACCAGATACAGAGACTGTTGATCCAGCAGGATCCACCAGTTCTCATTTGCTCACAGAACTGCCAATGTTAAACATGAAGCAGTTGGCATCAGCTGAACCCAAGGAGGCTGCTCGGTGCTCCCCAGAAGAGTCAGCTGCCCTGGGGGGTTCCTGGTCTCAATGAGCAACTGCTGCAGCTCCCCAGAATAAAACTGCCTTGATAAAGAGCTGTGAAACAGCCCCAGTTGCTTTGTGACAGCATGCTATTAATGGAAATTCTTCCAAAAAAAGAAATTGAAACAAGGCTCTCTTAATGCATTTGTGTTTCTGGCATAATCTCAGAGGAACTGAGGAATCAAGACCATGGAATCCTTCCAGCCGCCAACAACAGAAAATAAAGAGAAGGAAAAAGATATTTAGAACTGTCCTGTAGTTACAAAGGAAAGGAAGAACTAAGTGTGTGGCCATCTTTGTACCTCTGGATGACACCTGCTAGTGATTTGTATTCTCTCCCTCTCTCCTGTACATCACTTGGAAGGATGGCTGTGCCACCTGTGAGAGGGGCTGGCCTCCAGCTGCTGACAGGGCTCTTAGGCAAGGGGAGATTCCAGCCAGTCCTGAGTCTTTTCCTCAGATGGGTTCTGTAAGGACAGTTCCCCAGCAGCCTTTCTGCAGTGCCAGAACCACCAGCTCCCAGCCTGGTCACACACATCCAGCTCCATCATCTTCTAATGCCATCATACTTTCCAGTCAGTCTCAAGCTAGAAACTTAAGTCTTGGAAATTCCTCAATTTCTTCAAGGCTCCCTGTTTTTCTCTTTGCCATCTTCTCCAGCTGCAGACAGCACTCACAAGTGTAACTGACTGGCCTTAACACGTCTACTAAGTTTATAGACTAAAGAGCTACTTGGGGTTTTTTAACTGGCTTCTGCCTAGTGCCTGCTTCAGACCACAGGGAGACAAACTATTCACAAACATCTAAGTGAATTTGGCTACATTTTTAGCTGAAAAAAGATAGGAAACAAAGAGACAAAATATTTGGAAAATGCAGAAACAATAATGACTTAGTTTTTGAAATTTGGAACCATTAATTTTGAAGACTTTTAAGCAAATATTTTCAGCTTTGATTTTGAGGATTTAAGTCTGTTTTTCCTTTTTATTTTTTTTACCCACACTGAAAAGTAAAACAAAAAGGGTGAAACTTAGAGTGAGAAAAAACTTAACCCACATTTTCCTGTAGATTGAAGTGCTTCATATTGCCCTTCCTTACCAAGTTTTCTGATTGGAAAACTGCAGATTTCTTCTTTCATCCCTTCTAGGTCTTCCCAACAGCCTTTTTATTTGTTTGGTGTCCGTGTTACTCCTTTCTGGTTTTGCAGCAAGATTTTTTCAGGTAAGCTGGAAATGCAGGTGCCAGAAGTGAATGAAATCTTTGTGGCAGGGTCAGAAAGGTTTTATATGCCCAGTCCTTGTACTCAGTCTCATCACCTGAGAGAACCACTCAGAGCCATCCTCTACTACTTGAGCTCCAACTCCCAAACTCCCTCCTCTCATATTTATAAATAATTATAATTATTTTACTTTTTCACATTATGTTTTCAGAAAATGGAAGCTCACAAGCTAACAAAGATTTTACACTTTTCCATCTTTGCTAGTCCCCATAACTGACAGGTTTCTGTCAAGTAAAACAATTATCCACCTGTTTGCAGGAAAAAAGTATTAACAAACATGCTCAACACTGTTTTGTAAGGCAGAACATTTCACACCTCATTACTTAACTGAGGAGTTAGTCTGGTGTTGAATGTACAAAATTCATGCTGATTCCAGTAGAATAAGCTATTTGTTTACCCAAAAAATAATTACAGTGTCATATACATTACAGATTTAATTATTCATTATGCAGTATTAAAGTCCAGATTTCTGAATTCTTCCTGAATCACGTGGATTTGCAGTTGGGACTTCCCATTTCATTCCATACCAACAACTGCTCTCCAGGTCTGAAGACTGAATACCAAGAGGGACCTTTCAAAATAACAAGGTCAGAAATCTTTTTCTTAGGGTGTATTGAGACAATACTGAACTTTTTTGTTATCACAAATGGAGGTTTTGGGGCAGGGCAGTTCGCAGCAAACCAGTTCCTCTTTTGGAGATTTTGAAAGATCTATCAGCACAGTAAGAGCCCCAGCTTTCAGGGGTTTGGTGTACATAGGCTTCTATGCCCACACATTATTTTTTATCATTTATAAAAAGTCATTCTCATTTTCTCCAGTGTTCTAGTTATTGCTCCTAAATTAGCAGAGCATCAGGTACAAGGAGTCATCCGAAAACAATCCAATTTCCATAACAAGTTGCCAGTTTCCCTTCCTTTTGATTTACTAGATTGTTTTTTTCAGATCCAAACTATGCAAGAGAATCAGCAGTTATCACTAGAATCATAAGGATGCTGTTATGGTTCTGCTTGTAGGTGTGAATTTATTTATTTATTTCACAAATCATTACCCCTGACATGAATAAAAGGAGAGAAAAGCTCAGTTTTTGAAAATCCCACTGTTCCAGCCCCATGATAGCCAGCACAGGTGCATTAGACAGAAAGGAAGCATTGTACAGGAGCAACGAGTGAGGCGATACCTTGGTGGGGCGAGGCAGGGATCCAAGGAGAGAGGAATGACAAATGGCAACCTACGTGGATTGAAAAGGTCACTGCAATAATGGCAACCTGGGGAACTGGGAGCAAGTGCAGTGTTGCTATAGACTGGAAGAAAACACAAAATCCAAACAAATGGAACAGAGCAAGAGACAAAATTTCCTTCATGTGTGAACGTCAGACTGGGCTGTGGAATCATTTTGGGAGCTGACAAAATGGAACAAGATTCCCTCTATGCCTTGATGTGAAACCATCTGAAAATTAAGCATTTACTCAGGCCAGTAATTAACTTCTACAAACATTCAAAGTCCTCGACTTCTCTGTGTAACAATCTGTCAGAAATATAAATTATGCATATTTGCAATGTAATAGAAAAGGCAATGTTGTTTGGTTGATTTGCTTCCACAAGAAAAAAACAACCCCTCATCCATAGTTTATGGTCCGTGACCATTTCCAACATTGTGGGAATTGCAAACTCCCCAGGAGCTGGTCAGTTCAAAGCTTGCACTGGGGTTCCTGACTCCTTGGAGTCTCGCAGTGCCAGCTGTGCATGGCCACACCAGGACAGACACGGTGCAAGCAAAGAGCATCACCACAGAGAGCCCTGTGGACCACCACGCTCAGCTCTGAGAGCAGCCCATCTGCACACTGCTTGTTCTCCCAAGAGAAATCTGTGTAACCCTGCACCAAAATGAAGCAGTTGTTTAGTGCAGGAACCACAGCTCTTTATCACACTCCCACTGCAGCAGTGTCTGCACAAGGCAGCTGGAGCTGAGGCTGTAAGGAAGACAAAATCCTGGTCTACAAAAGCATTCACCAGCAGAAGATGCAGGGAGGCAGGCACAGGAGTCCTCCTTACAGGATGGCTTAGGGCATTTGAAGAGCTGGGTTAGGAAGTAACAGGAAAGGTTATTTTGCTTGGCTGAGCTCTGTTTTCAGCAGATGTTTCATCAGTAAAGCTCTGTGTGCAAAACCTTTTAGGGCATGTGCTCCCAGAGGGCAACAGGGCTGTGGCGGGGAAACACAAAGGGAAAAATATTCTGAGTAAAATGACAGAATACAGATTTCTTTCTGTTTATGCTGAAGGGAGGTTGCAGACATGCATGGGAGAACTGCCAGGCAAAGAGTCGGGTGTTAATAGGGCAAAAAAAAAAAAAACCACTGAGAATAATTAGTAACCACTGATCAGTTTCTCCAGTGATGCGCTGAGGTTTCCCATCTCCTGCACCTTTTAAAATAAGACTGAATATCTTCTGAAGGAAAAAAAGTCCTAATTTCTATTGATTTCATCATACTGTATATGAAGACAAACTCAGTTTCTAGAGATGTTAATGTGATAAATAAGTGAAATATTTTTACAGTTTGCCTGATAAGATGCTGATATTTATAATCATATTAGAAACACGTATCAAAACTGTAAATCCATTAATGTAATTTTATAACTAGGAGTAATAATTAAGCACTAGATAAATGCACAATTTATCATTTAAATAAACCACAAGTGTATGGCATCTCAAAATCAGAAAATCCATAAGACAAGATATTGACTCAGATGAAAAGTGTCTCCTTGCCTTCAAGTGTTTGTAATGACACTTACTTGGATTTATAGGGAGAAAGAAGGAAGTTATTAAACTTTCTGCTATTACAAAACCAACCAACCAAGCCACCCACAGAACCCTCTGTGTACAAATATTGCAAAATATTTTGAAACAATGATATCCTAAATTTGAGGTGCTCTATTTTGTAGCCCATGAAGTGCAAACAGCTTGCATATGTTCAACTCTTCACTTTCAATCAGCTACCAAATTGTGCTGGTAGCAGCTAAAAACATGAACTGTTTTCTAAATGTTGCCTTTCCACATAAACAGCAGCACTATCCACTATTGTGGATCGTGTCAGGAAGTTGTCAGGCCTGTGCCACAGCCAATGAAAAGGAGATGCAGTTCAGAAGACAAAAAAACTCTGTATCAAAAGACAAAATTATTAGAAAGCCATAAAAATTCTTCCCATACAGCATGACTTACAGCAGAGAGCGTTAGCAAGAACAGTTTTAACCTTTTCTACACACAAAGGAAAAACACACAAGCAGCATCTGGACTCAGCATATAAAAAGAAAAAGAAGGGAAAAAAAAAAGATATTTTCTATATTTTCTGCTTATTATTGTAGTACCCTCAGTGCCTTTCAGTTTCCAAGCTAGGAACCAAGCTGACACAGAGCAGCAATATTGAGGCTTTATGTTTCAAAAGCTTCAAAAGCTCTCCAAAGTTTCACAGTTATTGGTGATTTCTATATGCCTGCCATGAGACAAAATAAGCATTGGTAATGAGAAAAGGCCTGACTGGCCACAGTCACTGGGTTGTGTCCCAGCCATCAGGGAAGCTGTCAGAAAGCAGAGCAATATATACAGAGAAATGGAAACTTGGAAAGTCAGTGCTGCAGCTGCTTTGCTGGGGGGCTTTTGTTGCTACAGGGGTTCCCAGTTCAACACGTTTACAATCCTTAAACAATGAAAAGCAGCTAAAAAAAAACCCCTCTCCAGCTCTCCAAACCATGGTGAGCTTAAGAAAAATATGTAAACAACAGAATTCAAGTCTGTTCTCAATTCTATAGCTTTTTGTAATTCATTATAATTTTTATTACCACGGAACCTTCTGTTTGAGATTTGATTGCTGTTATTATGAATTCATAAATTAATAAATTGAATGTTTCTGCAATATCTTAATATCTCGAATCATGTCTTCTGGCTGAAATTCAGACATCTGTAGGCATCATCAACACAGGGTACACAGACTAGCAGCAGCAGTAATATCAGTAATAGTTGCAGCAACATGGAGCTGATACTTTAGAAAAAGCACAGCCTTCGGTTTCAGTGGGGAAACATTGTTCATGCTGTTCCCCCCATTTCTAATTCCAGTTCTAAGCTCTAAAATTAGACTCAGTGCTCAAGAGATGCAACAGAACGAGAATGAAACTGGACATTAAGGATTTAGAGAATTTAAGTGTTAGAAACAAATTTGGAGAAAAAATTATTTATTTAAAGGCCTTGCTGCTACATCCACACATTGTTTAAACAATGTATGTACAAAGACACTCTTGCTTACAACCTCAAAGCTAGGCCAGTCTCCAGAGCAGAAACAAACACGTAATTTTCTTTGAATTTGGAAATAGAAATTAAAATGCTCAATCTACCCCCTTTTTTTTTTTTTTTTGCATTGCTGTAAAATGTTGTCAGAAGAAAGTTCCTTATGGCATTTCCTTGCGAATATATGGAATAAGAAGTGCCCTTTCTCAGGAGAATTGTACACACAGCTGTAATGCAGGGCTGCCTTTTGGAGACAGTGATAGGAAAATATAGGAAATAATTTAGAAAATGCAAACCTGGAACCTAAACTGATTTTATCTGCTGCTGCTCTAAGCATAACTTGACAAATTCTACAATGCAACATTCTGAAAGAGGTTCCAAAAGATGCTGCTGAAATCTCAATCATATACAGCAGTTAGGACAGGAAGATGGTGGAGGAGGCCAACATTTTCTTTCTTATTAACTGCTCCTCCCTGCCTGATCTCAGAAGTGATGCACAGAGATAAAATGAAACAAAACCAAAAGTAAACAAACACAAGAACAACCAACAAGCACCAGAGTAAAGCAACACCTTTTCTCCTGGCCCCAGCTGCAACACTGACAAGGACAGGAAGATTCTAATTCCTTGTCTCCCTTGTTGCTGCTCTTCCCTTATTACCTACTGAGCTACCCAAACTCTTATTTAGTCTCTTAATAAACCAAAGTCAATCCTTCATGAGGATTAAAAAAATAAATAAATAAATAAATAAAGCTATGGATTCTAGATTTTTGTGCTGCCACTGTATTTTCTGTCCTGTACATTGATAGGCATAGAAAATTGAGGTCTTCATTCAGTAGGGGCTGATGCTTAATCACCTGAAGGGATGTAAATTATTTTTCTATAGGATTCATTTATTTCTTAAAGATGACTATACTACTATGTTTTGGTTTGCATTAAAGAGTACGGAGTGGAAATACTTCTTTACTTGATGCCACATTGCAAGAGGCAATAAAACAAACACTTCCAAGCACTCCCAGAAGAGGATCTAAAACAAGTCCTCCAGCTACAGTGCATGAGTGCAAGTTCTGGCTTCTTTCAGAAAAGATTTTTGCAAACTGGATTAACCTGCATGTAGGTGGTGGCAATTACACATTAATAACAATGAAATTCTATAGACAGGTAGTATCTGTTGAATGCAGGAGATCCATCTAGATATTTATACCGAATGTAATGAAAATTGATATTTTACAGAATATTTCCACACAACAGGGTCATAAGCAAAAGGAGTCTTAAACAGACAGCATTAAAGAACAACAATTATTTCCTGCAAGCCAACCTGTTTATCTTTTCTTCTCTCATCGCTGCCAAAAACTGCTTGTGAAAAATTGAAGCAAACCCTGTCTTCTAAGCACCATCCAAACTACTCCATGGGCAGATATTGCTACATTGAGCCAAATGGTTTGTATCATTGTTTCTGAGGCAAAAAGACACGTTAACATCGAAAAAATGGGCACCATCCCCCTTCCAGTCAAACATCAGCAAGTTCTCGGGAATCATGACAGTATCTAAACCATGGTTTAGAATAACCCCAAATCAAAATACTCCAGAGATCATTCTGCTTCTACTTTCTCACTGTTAGAATGGCAGAAGCTGATGCATGTGTCCAATTATGGATCCATTATATGAAAACCTGATATGTGAGTAGGTATATCCTATGGCTTTTACTCAGGTTGAAAAATGAACAAACAAACAAACAGTTTTTGTGTTGTGAATTCAAAATTTGGTTTAATAGCAGTAAATTCTCTATAGTGAAGGCAAAGGTGCTGTCAGGAAAAATTAATCCACAAACACCAGAGGTTTACGTGCAAAGAGGAGACAGAGGAGTCCTGTAACTTTATTTGAATAAAGGGAGAGGCCATGGGATATTTCTCCTGGGGTCTCTGAAACTTTTGGAGGACAAAGCCTCCTTTTTATCCCAATTTCCCGGCCTCATTTCCCTTCTCTTTCCCCATTGGCTGAGGTACTCAAGAGGTACAGACTTCTCAGATGCCTAATACCTAAGGTTCCCTTCTAACGTATAACCCCCCCTTAATTTTAATTCTTACGGAATTTATGGTAATTCCCATTGTTTCTTTCACCTCTCAATATCCCATTTCCCTTATCAGCAGACCGATAGTTTATTTGTAAAGACAAATCTCTTTCTTTCCATTCATCAGTCAGTAGAATCATTCCCATTGTTTCTTTTATCTCTCAGTACTAGTTTTATCTTCCAGCAGGCCCACAGCTTGTTTGTAAAGGCAAGTCCCTCATTCCTTTCAGTGCAGACAACAAAACCCTTGAAAAACAGCCTGTTTTATTGTATTTTGACTGAAGACATTAAAATGGCATTTCAACAAGCTGAGTCACCTTATGTTACCAGAAAAAAAATATATAAAACACATATGAGAAGAAGAAATAAACCTGTTCCTACTGTTAGCTGTAAGAAACCATGTCAGAAAATAGTATGACAGGAACTGACCTTCTTTCACAAAGAAAAAAAAAAAATCCACTAACTTTTCATAGGTAAAAGGTCTCATTTCCTTCTGCAATGTTTGTGTTTTTCAAAATACTATCAGCAGGTGCACCAGATTTCAAAAACCTCTTGTCCTTCATCACATATAATTGTGCTGCATATTATATTAAGAAATACAAGCAGAGGAATGTAAGTGATGGGAGTTCAATTAAAACCAGCATAACATCTCGTTGCATAGAAAATGATTCTGCAACTGAAACAGGTTCTAATGAGAGAAAAAAGGAATACATTTTCACATATTTTTAATTACACAGAACTTCCTCAAACATGATTTTTAATAATATATTCCATTAGGTTAACATCATATTTAAAGAAAGTGCATTTTCTGATTTCATTTCAAGCCTGATTTTGAGCAATTATTGTGTCATTGTTCTGCAGCAGAAAGGTTGAATTCATTTGCTGTGTGGTTATGCTAGTTATGATTGATGTCGCTTCTCTAAATGATAAACCAATCACCCCGATGATGTAATGTCATTTTAAGAGTGCTATAATCACATTTCTCTCAAACTGGGAGTTCTGATGAGTTCTAACAAAGATTTATTGTAGATTAAAGGCCTTCATAATATCAACAATAGATTGCTCATTTGATAGAATATTTGATTAGGTAATTTTTTTAAGCAAATGATTTCTTCCATATATATTAAGAATGGCTCTTGTGAAGGGCACAGGGCAACACACGTGGATGAGTGTCACCTCATATCCAAAAAGGTTCATCTTAAACCTGTTGAGGAGCCATCCTGTAATTACAGAGCTTGGAGCAAGAGAAGTACCCAATCAGACAAACAAGAGGACACTTCTATAGTGTAATTAGTAGAAGACATTGGTAAATATTAAAAGAAAAAAAAAAAAAAGAAAAATAAAGAAAAAAAACACGATCAGAGCCTGATCAACCTTTTCTTTCATGTAGATGGCAAAAGCTACTCTAAAAGCCTTTCAAGGATAATGATAAGCCACAAAAAGTAGTAACCTCCTTTAATTTCATGTATAAGTCATTATCTGTGGTATTTTCTTTAAATCTCTAAAGAAACATTGTGAGAACTAAACAAAAGAAATGACACCATTAGGAAAGGCTCATTATTTTCCAGAGGATGCATTAAGTCCAGCAGAACTCATGCTACACAACCCTCTGTGGTGATCAGGCAATTGTGCATCTGTGGTAAAAAATATTAAAAAAGACACCTGCACCTTATACCCTGAAAATTAAAAGTCACTATAGATTATGTGACTGTTTCTTACAAAAGTAAATGAGATATGTGGGGGAAAAAGTGTTAAAATAGAGAATGGACAAAGCAAAGCCTATCAGAGGCTGCCAGAAAGGTTCCTTGGGTCAGCTCACAGTAACAATTGGTAAACATGAAGCTTTTAAGGATAGAAAAAACAGCGAATTTGATTTCAAATGAAACATAAAGAGCTCTTTCATCAAATTTTCTGATGTTGTTTTATTGCCACTTCCTTCATTTGGCTTCCTAAGAAAAGCCATGCTGCTTCCCTCAGTCCCAGCAGTGGCTGTAATTACCAAGTACTCAAGCATCCTCCAAGTCTCTTTTTTTAGTTCACATTCCCTGACCTTGATTTTTTTCTACTTATTTCATCCCTCTCCCATTTACTTTTCCCATTCCCCTTTAAAATCTCATCAACTGCTTGATCCACCACGCCCTTTCAAGAATGTTCTCTCTTGTTCTTTTTTCCTTTCTTGAGCTGTGAACATTCCCTGTTCCTGAGAGGGGGAGGTAAGCATTCCCCAGCTCCTCCTGCACAGAGGCAATGATCCAACACCAACCCAGGAACCACAGCTGCTGTTTCCATGAATATCCCTTTCCACTTCTCTGCCCTAAGGTCCCCTTGTCATTTTATCTCCCTGTTACTTGGACTTACAGGTGCTTTTGTGGTTCCCCACAAGCTGATCCCGTTCTTAGCTCCCTGCCATCCCCTGCTTTCCTACCCCACCATCTTCTCTGAGTATTTTAATGTCCTGGGAAAATTCACTGGGGAGCTCTAGCTTGTGCTCACTGTCTTTCAAATAACTGCTCACCATGCAGGAACCTTCCCTCTTACCCTTTGTTAGGTGAAATGCTTCCTTGAAAGCATTTAGTGACAGATTTTGCTGAGACCCTTTTGAAAACACAAAGACCCTTCAATCATCTGGATCCCCCTTATTCAGAAATGTCTGAGCCCTGCAAAGGACCCTTGAAGCTACACTGACACAAAGATAAATCACACCCTCCCACTTCCTGACCCCCTCCCCACTTCCATGGTTTCTACAGAGCTGCCCATTACAGACTGTGAGCTCTGCAGCTCCCAGATCACCCCGAATCTCTTAAACCCCCTTCAAAAGTGGTATCATTTTTTTCCATAATAATAAACTCGAGGAGCAAAGAAGCACACTCAATCTCTGAATTTCTATTTCTAGACATTTCTATTATTTATTTCTATATAATATTTCTATTATTTCTTTGTGCAATTATATTTTAACACACCTGAACAGGATTAAAGGGTAATTTGGGATGGAAGCAACCCCAGGAGGTGCCTAGTCCAGTGTCCTGCCAAGCAAAGGCAGCTCCGAGGTCAGAAGTAGTTCAGGATTTCAGCCAAAGTGTTCTTGGAAAGCTCCAAGGACAGAAACTGGACAGGCTCCCAGGGCCACCTGTTCTAACCCAATGCTTAGGGAAGAATTTATACCCAATATCCACTCTGAATGTTCTGTTTCAGCTTCTGCTCCCTGTCCCACCCTCCCAGCACACAACCCCAGCCCCTGTTAAAGGGGGGGTGTTCAGGTGTGCTGTGTGCACCCCAGCACTCCCACACCACACAGAACCTCCAGTGCTGCTCAGAGCTGCTTTGCTACAGCAAAGAGACCCCTTAGGCAGAGCAGAAACTGCATAGAAGCTCTAAACCTATCGTGTTTAGATAAGTAACACCCAACATATATCTATGATAAGGAAAAAAATAAAAAAAGCTAGAACAGCTTCTTTTGATTTGCTTGTATTTCTAAGAAGGGATTGCATCTCCATTCTTCAGTTTTTGGCTGTCAAAATGAAAAGTCAGAACCTACTAATAAAAATTAAAAAAAAAAAAAGAAAAATAAGAAGGAAGAAAACCCTAGGCACTACAGATTCCATGACTGATAGAGTGGCAAATGTTTTAAAATAGTGGCCTGAAAGACAAGGATTAATTTGCTGAAAAATAGCAGATCTTAGTTAAATGTGACATTATAAGTATAGAAGCAGACAGATTTGGAAACAAGAACAGACACAGACTGGCAGAAGCAACATTCATTTTTAGATACAAAACCACATCACCAAATGATATATTAGATTAGCCCATGCAGAACGAAGAACCATTGTGTCTACATTTCTCTCTTACCAGAAGAACAAGGAGCAGGAAAACTACTTTGAAAAATAAATCCCACTGATGACAAGAATTCAATAATATTTCTTATGCTGCTTCTACCATACTTCAAACTAAAAATCTCTCTATAGTAAAATGAAGGAACACCATATATGATGGATTGTGTTTCCAGGAATTTTCCATTAAACGAACCAGTGAGATTTTCTTTGCCCCATTTCCATAGATGCTCTCAGTTTTGTGCTGATGCAAGAACACATTTGCACATTAAAAAAGAATGCATAAAACTGGCACAAACATGTAACAAACAAACTCCATATGTTTGTAATTTCCTTACCACTGCTGGAAGCCTGCTGTGGCCCTGAACACGCTCTCAGCAGATATGAATTGGGAGAGAACTCCTCATCAGGATTGGTGTCCATGATTTGATGGGACGTGTTGCTGTCTAGCAATGGCATCTGGCAGCTAACTGGTGGAGGATTATGAGAACTGGGCAGCTGAGCAGATGGGAGGAGGCTAGACGAGGATGTAGGTGGAATGGGACGACCTGGGAAAGAGGACACAGGGATCAAAGATCAGCAATGAATGTAATGAAAAAACCCCACCAGCCAAGTAATTGCACTGTAACTGTCCATGGTTACACTTGATTACTGCTGTGCACAGCCCCTCAATCTCTGCACCGGTACCAACCTCTCCCTTTGTATCACATTTCCTGAAATTACATCACATCTGTAAATCTCTTAAAATAATAGTAGTGGTCTGATTGATTTTTTTGGGGTCTTTTTAACCAGGAAAATTGCTCCAGCACAGGAATCTCTCAGAGGCATGAAACAACCATACAAGGGCTTTCTCCAAGGGAAGGTTCTTCCTGTAATGCTGTGGATCTTCCCAGAGCCCACTGAGAGATGTGACAGGAGGCACAGGGGACAGCAGAACTGAAAGGAAATTATTCCACTTTAGATATGGGCTAAAGCTTGAATCTGGCTCGGCTCTCTCAGCTCTGCTGTCCTTCCTCTCCCATTCCTTTCTGCACCAGAGCTGTAGGAGCAGAATTTCCTGCCCAGCCCTGAAGCCCAAACCCTAATGGGTACAGTACCTCAGCCCACAGCAACAACACGGTCTTGGTCACCTAAAGCAATGGCATCAAGTCAACAACAATGCTCATAGTCATGCATCCTACTCTTTTGTGAACTCCCAGAACTTTACACTCATCCATTCTGTCAAATGCTCACAGATAAAGACAGGTTTTGAAGTTTCTTTTCTTTTCTTTTTTTTTTTTTTTGTTTTGCATTGCAAGTTTATCTAGTGCATTGAAGAAATCCTTCATGAATAATTTAAACGTAAGAAAATATGACCTTTGTGATACTGCCAAAGTCTGTAAGGCAGAGATCTGCTACAAATGTTAAAACACAGCAAAACTACATCAAATGGTGTATCCTTATTGCCATCATTCTTAAAGAAGCAGTAGCAGAGAAAATACACACTGATTTGCTCACTCTTTACATCTTCATTTCTTGAATCAAGGACCCCTCACTTCATATGAATTATCTTTGGGTTTGTACCATTAGGTAAACCTATGTAATCACATATGAAATTCCAAATGGGGAGGGAGGGGGGGGGAAGAAGGCAAGAAAATGAAAAGTTCCAGCTCCCACATATTAATTATATTTGGGATGCAGCAATCAACCAAAGGCACACGTAGATACTGAAAACCACCAACTTTGCACTGCCTGGTACCAGCAAATAGCATTAAGTACTTCCTTCCCTTCAAGAACTTTTGAAGTAAAATAAATACCAGAACATAGGCAAGTGATTTCTATGATTACTTGTTAATATATTTTTAGCACTGGATAAATTGATGAGTGAATGACCAAGTTATTATATGACAGAAATAGATTTAAGCTACTCCATAGTAACTCCCATCTACAATCTTTTATGCTACAGAAAATTCAATATGCATTGAATATTTTCTTTGTGGACTTGCATTTGAGAGGAAATAATTCTGATATTGATGATAGGAATAATTACTGTTATTATTCATGATTATGCTATTCTTATGAAATACTACCCTGAATATCCTGAACATTCAAAGGAAGTTTGAGCAAGACCAACTTCTAATTATTTCTTTGCAATGTGCTGCAAAGAAGCAGAGAGGCTGAGGTTTGACACACCTCTGACAGGAACGTGACACTCGTGCCCATTGTGTGCATTTAATTTTCACATATACTGGCTCTGCTTCAACACTGTCAAGTTGAAAAAAGCAGCTTTTTAAGTTCTAAATCTGCATTTACTGCATGTATCATATGGAAATATATTACTATAATGTAAAACTGTTGGAGGTGTGAGAGTATGAGATGAAGGAGAAGATTTTTTCCTTTTGTGGAAACTGCATATGGTATTTTAGAGCAATTTAGGTATATTTTTGCAGAATACTCTGAGAAATGAAAAAAAACCCAAACCTTGAGAATTCTTTTGTCAGGAATGCTAATGACATTGTTACCATCATGAAATAAAACAGCCCAAATCCCTAAAGAAAAGGCAAAATAACTAATTACTACAGCTCTGTTTGTAGTTTAGAGGAAACAGAAGGTATGAAGCTGTTAAATGTTGCATCATTTTGGTGGGAAGTTGGCTCCTGAGGAAGATCTGTCCACAGTCATGTGCTAATGGAAAAACAGAGATGTCTGTGAGCCACAGAACCTAATGCCAACCCATCCTCTGGTTAGATTGCCTAATAAACCGCCAAATTTAATTACAACTTTTCTTATGGTTGGGACATTCTTGATCTTTCTATCAAATTGATTTTTTTTTTTTTTTTTACATCTACTAAACCTTAAACTTCCACTACAGCCTTTCCCTCTTTGCGGTTCTCTAAAAATGCATGTTCTCTCTCCCCTCCCAGCCCCTGAAACACAGAGCATCTCTTAAGACACCCAGTCTTTTGTAAAATTTGGTGGGAAATGAATTGAAAAATTACTGAGCAGGAACAGAAAGACACCAGTAAGCATCTTTGCATTAAGAAATTAATCTAAGGTGTAACTATCTGCAGCACCACAGTTAAGGGAATGCCTTGTGAAAGTACCAAAGAGAAGTGTGGGGATGCAGTTAGGCTATAAAGAGCATCATAAATGTAATTTATTTGGTACTAAACACTCTTAAGTGAGAAATAAGGGCTTTGATTCATACTTATATGAGTATCTTGGTCAAATACGGTAAATGTAACATTTAAAAGAAAAGACTACTGAGCTCCTTGTCAGGCCTATTCATGTGTCTACAGATATCTCAACAATGATATTCAGAAACTTCCCAACTCTTTAAAAGATTCTAAATTTCCATTGCTTCACAATGGGATTTGCAATACCCCACAGTCTATAAAACTACTGTGACACACGATAACATCAGTATTCTATTACACTGCTGTTTTCAAAAGTTAAATCGTAAAACAAGTTCCTACAATTTGTGTCTGGTCTTCATACATTAATATACTAAAGCTTCTCTGAAAAAGTTTTTTATCTAGTTGTGCATTGGCAGAACCCTATGTAATGGATACTTACAGTGACAGCAATAATGTAATTGTGTGACACAGTCAAAGAAACATAAACCAGATACAAATGCTAAAGGGAATCAGACTTAAAGCTGATATATTACATTTTCAAAAGGGAATTGTATCAGTTCTTTTTGCAATATCTGTTCATATGCATGTTCATACTGCATATACTCATGCATGACAAAGACTTGTACAGATACTGAATATAGCAGTTGTAAAGCATTTTTCAAAAAGAGCAAGCAGCCAAGAAGAAAAAACAAATTTCCTCTCCTCACTACCCTTTCTCCTGTCATTCACCTTATCTTCCTTTTTAGAATGAAGGAAGAAACTTGGTAACTCTTCATACAGATTTGGGCTTGCTTTGGGCTTCCACACCACACAGAACCTCAGTCTGCAAGGGCCTTCTTTGCCCTTTTATCCCTTATATTCCTCTTTCCTTTTAAATCAGTCTCATATTTCTTCACCAGCCCAGGAGCTTTTATGAAACCATTCCTCAATTACAGCTACACTTTAAGTCCTTAAGGCTTAAAATCTGCAGTAGAACCTACATTCAGAAATCAGGCCATGCTCACAGCTGGTAATGTCTCAAGCCCGGACAGGGAAAAGGAGTTCTGTTCATCTCAATCACAATAACACATTGGGAAAAGAGACACTTCAGTTGCTATTTAACCTGAAAGACCACACCATCACCAGAATGACAAAAAAAAATTACAAAAGATAAAAGACTGCCTGCAATCACTCCCAGCATGAATATACATAAACAAGAGACACAATCAAAGAAGACGTGCAAGCTGCTCATCAGTTACTGAAGGATATTTGAGTTACACTTTCCATACTTTCTGTTATTCTTTCTCCTTTAAAGGACCTATAGAATTTTGTGGATAAATAAAGCCCACGTGTGTGTAAAATCCTGGTCTCTATATTAGGTGCATGACAGGAAACAGGGGACCAATAAATCCCCCTGAAATGTAACAATTTTGAGCAGTAAGCACGTAGATATGCATTCTAAATATGTGTGCATATATTTATATGCTTTTTTATATACTGAAGTATATTTACCCACACACCTCTAGACAGACATGCATAATATCCAAAACCATACATTATTTTAACAGGTCTAAAGATTTATCCAGACTCCTTAAATAACTATTTTGCCATTAATTTGGTCAGGAGGGAAGATCACTACCTGTGTGTTGCTATCTCACACTCTTAAGTTACTCATTTCAGTAAGTCCTGTCATTAGAAAGTATTTGAGTCCCAGGGGTGGTAAATACTGACCTCAAAGCTCATTTTATATGTAATGGAATTCTCAAGCTTTTCCCATCAGGAGAATCTCTTCTAAGGTAGCAAACCCCTGTGTAATTGTTCAACCCCATGCATTTTCAGCATGAATTTCATATTCCTAAGCAGCATATCTTCATTGATAACTTACATTTATGACATAAATTCTTCCTATATGTAGAAGCTTTTATAAGAAAGATCAGCTTTCAAAACTTTAAACAGCTGATAGTCTTCACAATCAAGGGGTTGTGATATAACTGTTCTGCTCTTCTCTAAGGCTATCTGCTAGCCAAGCAGCCAGTAAACATAAATGACCTGTAATAGCTACAGTTAATCACATATATTGTATCAGTAAAGCCCCTTTGTTCTCCAGCTCTGGTCTCAGGACTCAGATAGAAAAGATCCACACAAGCCAACGTCTCCCTGTGGAATCCTTGGTAGGTTAGACTGCAGAAAGAAGGGAAACTTTAAGATAACTGTGTTTTTAAAAAACAGCTCTTTGGAAGATGTAGCAGCGTTCAAGTATTACTGCAGGAAGCTAAGAAGTAAAGAGTGAAAGCAAAGAGTTGTTTCTCCATAACTGATGGCATCAGAAACACTGTGTAAAATACTTAATTGGCGATTAAGATTTTGACATTTACTGATTGAAGCTGCTGATATTCATGTTACACCAATACAAAGCATAGGACCCCGTGCAAAGCAATCCCATAAAATTATGTTAATGACTTACATGATGGACAGGATCATTAACTGCAGTTGCTGCATTGCTCATATATGCCAAAATTATACCCAGAAGGCTCCGTAGCAATGGAATTGGGTGGATATTAACTAGAGGTGATAAAAGAGAAGGAGGAGATATCGGCCTCCTTTGCTCCCTTCCATCAGCAAAGCTGGACAGAATCAGTACAAGGACCACAGGCAGGACCCTGTAATAGCTCACAGCCCTCCTCCACTTAACACATTCACAGCAGGTTTTCAAGTCAGCCTAAAGTGAAGCACCTGCATTGTCAGCATTGCTAAGTTCACTTTAAAGAGTGAGAAAAGCTGCTAAATGTGTCAGAAAACAACTAGATAATGTAAGACACACGTTTTTGCAGTGCAAAGCACTATAAATTAAGCAGACAGTTGATGAAGGCGAATATTTCCTGAGCTACAGCACATTCAGCAGACTCTCCCTTTCCTCCCCAGAAAAACTGCCTTCTGCAAAAGAAAAAAAAAAATCTCCTTCTAATATGTATGCATAGCACTGCTCACCACTGGTCTGGGCACTCTTAAGCAGAGTTATATTTAATAAATAAAATATATATTGGCATGAGGAACATAAATATTTCGTATTTGGTGGAATTAATGCAGTTAACTGACACAGGTGGGGAACAGCACGATGTGTGATGCTTGTAGCTCAGCTGGCATTTGTGCTTCCACACACTGGGGGCCAGCGGAGCCCCAGCAGGCAAAGCTCTGCTCAGGAGAGGAAGTTATTCCCCCTAGAACCAAGCATCCTATGCTGCCAGCTCCCAGGAGAGCGGGACACAGCAGCCAGGAGCTCCCAGGAGCAAGCAGCGATGCTCAGCCAGCTGTGCAGAGCACTCAGTTAACTCCTGACTCTGCAGAGCGCACTTCAAGGGGGCAAGACAAAACAAAAGCCCCAAAGGAGGCATGCAAGACAAAGAGGGAAAGGAATCTAACAGTCTGTGGTTGTTTTCTTCAGCACCAAGTTGTTTTCTCTTGCCTAAGCTGCTGCACTTTTTCTGCAAGGCAAACAGGATTCAAAAGAGCAAAAGATAAAGATATAAATCGGGATTTGGATGACAGAGAGTTATCACTGAAGAAAGGTACTTCCAGTCCTCCTGAAGCTCCTATCTCCAAAAGCAACAGGCACAAAACCAGCCAAGCTAAGAAAAAAGGTTTTCACAGAGTCTACTTCACAAAAGTCAGAGGAGAAAACAAGGTCTTTTAAAAGCCCAGGCCTGTTTGCTGATGTGTTTAGGTAATTTTCTGCATCCAAATGGATAGTAAGGGCCACTAAGGATGCAGCTGATACCACCATATCATACCAGGGCAAGACAGAGAACGGCTCTGAAACAATTAAAAGGGAATAGGAAAAGAGAGATTTAGACACAGTAAGTCACCACTTGTGATTTATTCAACAGTGAGTCAGCAAAGGCAACTCAGTACCATAGGTTTGAGTTTTTCCCATTTAAAAAATTAATAACTCCCTACATCTTGCTTAGTTTTCTCTAAACTTGTTACAAAAAAATTTAAAATTATTTATTTTATGAAAAAAAAAAAACAGAACAACAAACTATTAAAATATATTTCTATTTAATATGTTCCTTCTCCCTCTCCTCTGAAGTAAAACCATTTACTGACAACCAGGAATAGTCTGAGAACTGCAGATAATAGAAGAAGGAAACATGAAGAACCACTAGCAAGTCCTGATCTCTGTTTTTTTTATTACAGATCCATCCTACAAGCTTGTTTAAGCTTTGTTATCTTCCTTAAACCATTTGACCTCTCTATGTGATTAATATTTTCTGCAGTACTGCGCATGTGTAATCTTTGAATATGGAAATCACGGTACCAATGCAAGATATTATCATTGCAAAAACTCTGCAGGAGAGTGAGACTGACTTGGAAATCAATCACTTCTGACTTCCAGTGTAAAAGTTAAATTAATTTTTCTAAGCAATCCATCTACAAAATGTATCAGTTTTATGAAATTTGGATATTAAAAATAAGGAGACAGTCATGACTTCAGAATTATCTAAACCAATTCAGTATGTAAAGGAATAATTTGCTGCTGTCAAAAGCTAATGTCACTTAATTCTTGTCTAGTTAAATCATCTGATGCCCCTTTCTTTTTTAGTTAAACAAAGATAAATAATAAAAGCAATTTACATCTAGAAGATGTTAGGGTTCTGCAGCTGTTCAATGTCTTCTGGGCAGATTAGATTCTGTAATGAGAAGTTACAAGCCTCATTTTATAAAAGCTGTTACTGTCTTGGGAAAAACATCAGTGAATAAGATTAGAAAACCCTTTTCCTTCATGAACCTATTACACTTGCAAGCTGATTACTTGGCATATGTTTGATACCTTCATAGCTGGAAAACAGTAATTTGTTTCAATGATTTTTTCCCATCACTCATAAAGTCAAAATGTCTCCTCTAATATCACCCTACCTTGGATTCAGCCAGGAAAAACAGACAAATTAATGGGAGCAAAACTCACACCAACCACAATTACTTTAACTTCCCTAAAAAAAGGTTCTACTGAACTAACTATAACATTAAATTATAACAACTTATCAGTTGCCTGTTCCTTGTGGGACAAAAATAATGTTCTAAGATTAGGAATGTATTTAGAAGAAACTTATTGGAAGATCCACAACCATATGTGAATGAGTTTTATGGAAATTTAATAATATGTGCAGCTTTTAAAACCTGGGAAGAAGGAAAATTCTCTATCAATCTTATCAGCTAAACATTCATGTCAGGGAATCCCACTAACAAAGGGGTTGTGATTAGGCCCTGCTAGGTAATTAGCAGGCACCCTGTGAAATCTACTCTCTCAGATCAATCTAGAAGGATTTGATTTGAGCTTTATTCTGGGGACACCTGGAATTCAGACTAAGCTGGGCTACAAACTTGTTTCCACTATCCAAACACCTTCTGTTTACCTTCACCTTATTTTTGTGAAACTCTAAGTACTGTTAAACAGCCACTCACACCACCTCCACTGCATATCCCCCTGAATGTTGGCTTTATGTCTATTAGAGAAATTTATTTCCAGGAACGTTGCAACACTTAGCAATTCAAGTGCCTGGAGTCACTAACAGGTGGGAAAAATAACACTGTCTTGAACAAACATGAGAAAACTCCAACCTGTAATTATTTAACAAACTCTATGAGAGTCGTACATAGTTAGTACTAACTGGTGGGAGTTGGATAATGATTGGGGGATTAGTGTTAACTCTTTGAAACCTACTCAAAAAGGCAGCTCTGGTGGAGAAATGAAAACAAGGTTTCACATGACCCATGTTATGTACATGGCCAAATAATTTAAATAACATGCTTAAAATCTGCTCTATCATGTGCCAGTGCTATATTCTGGCTAATTCTGCTTGAGGCTATTAAAATCTACTTTTCTTAGTTCCACCTACAGTTGAAATATAGTGTTTCTATTTGCTTTCTAAATGTGTGGTGAACACACTTCTGAATTAGTGCTATCTCACTGCTGTGACCCACTCTAGATGTGTTTGTATTTTACTGCTGGCAGACAGTGAGGTGTAGTCAGAAAAGCATCAGGATGATGGGAATTCATCTTCCATTAGTCTTGATACTGATACTTAAACTTAGATGACATAATCTTATGATTTACATTTTTCTTGCTTCATTTGGTTTCTTCTCTCAACACCCAGCCTTGCATTTCTTACACCACTCATACGGACTTAGCAGGAGTTTTGGGTGCACGAGCAAACGGAAGGTTTGACTTTTCAGTCCTCTCTGTCATTGGTGGGACTTTGCAAAGCCCAAAACCATGTCAGCATTTAACTTCCCTCTGTCTTACTGCACCTCAGGTAGCTAAACATCCTTTTTCCTTAAACATTCTACAAGTGCTACAAAAGTGTAAGACTGTTATGATATTTTACACTGAAGTTTTGTGTGCCCTTACAAGAAGTTACCATGCCTGTAACACATCCTCCTTCCAGACTGAACAACCATCCCAGCGTTTAACAGCAAACCACAGTGAAACCTCCACATAAGTCAGTGCAAACTCTATTTTTGCCTTCAGCACAGCCAGGGTTTCTGCAGTTTTCTGTACTCCTGAACAACTTCTGAACAGGGAGAAGCTCCCCCAGCCACAGTCCTTTCCTGACAGGAATACCAGGCTGCTGTGTTCATTCCATGGAGGATGATCCTCTCTGCTCAGGTCTAGGAACAAAGTGTGGACCCAAACTGCAGTTTAAAATCTAAGGGGAAGTGAAATACCATCACTAATGATGAGCTTGGCCTAATTAACCCTTTAAAATATCTCTGATGTTTTCTGGTAGAGCTAACTATTCCCTGAAGATGATAAGGAATACACAAAATACCCTAGCATAGGATTGTGGTCAACCTACCAAACCGCTTACAAATAAGCAATAAAATTTTGTTCTCACCCAGTACTGAACAAGGTCTGAAATATTTCCATCTCTGTAAAGGTCATTACTAGTTTGGAGTCTGGGAAGTAGACTCAAATAAGGAAACAGAATATAAACAACTGTTTGGAGGCCACATCTCAGCTGAACACTGGAATCGGCTCATTTTGCTCACCAGAAAACTGAAAAATATTTATTTTTAAGTGAGAAGGTTTATGTCGAATTTCACTTTGCGTGAAAAGATTTAGCCAAAATGAAACCTGAGTGGCAGATTGCAACAACAGCGATAGGACCGTTAATTATTTTACCACTGCTGTGTATCACCATAATTAATGGCACTCCATGAGACCAATACAGGAAATTAAACACATAAAATTTCCTTTTAATGAAAAGAAATTGCAGACATGAAAGGCCACTATATGAAAAAGGGATCTTGATTCTGCACTACCAAAAAAACCTGTAACCTGATTAAAAGGCATCGGAAGCACGAAACTAGGTGTGTTAAAAAGGTAAGAAATCTTTTCATTATAGTTACAGTTAAAGTTGCCAGAATGAAGGAATAAAGATATTCATTCTTCCTCTGCAACAAATAGGCTCTGTTCCATGCTTTTTGGTAAAGCAAAAACCCCACTGAAAATCAAACAGGCTACACAATAGTTTGAATGTACCATTCTGTACTTCAGCCCAAACTATATCTTTAAAATAATGACAGTTTCTCTCATCTTTTCAGTTTTAAAGCTCTTTAAAACTACAGCCCAGAAATACATGGACAGAGAGAAATTAAAGCAACTGAAGCCGAAATATGCTACTTAGGAATCCAAAGTTTGTTTACACCATTAGAAGGCACTCAAATATATATCCCCATAAATGACAAGGTCCCAGCAGCAAATTAACAGGAACAATTTTCCCATCTCAGGAGCTGTCAAGATGGGCTCTGTTAGCCAATTTATCTTACTCTAGCACATCTCTGGTGCTTGTCAATCAATATGTGAAACATTTGGTGTTGATTGCCATTTTTCTATCCACTTCCTTTTGCCTCTCGTACCAGGCAATTTACTGCAAGTCAATCAAGGTTGAAGCAGACCTTGTTTAAATAAAACACTGTTGAGTTCTTTTCACACCAACAATTTCAAAAACAGAATGAGCTGTAGCTCTTCACATTTACATTTATACTACTTTTTCTGTTTTTCCCAAATGCCATGCTCAAGCTATAAGTCATAACTAAACTCCACCGAAGGCTTATGGAGAAATCAGTCAAGGAAGATGAACTGCATATAACTGTATATGCTTCTGCTGTCAAAAATTCAGGCTATCAATGGAGACAGAGGACATTAAAAAGTACTTTAGTAATCTGGGATTGTTTCTTTTTCACCCTTACTTGAAGTCAGGTATCAAAATCATAAAAGCAACTTCTAACTTGTCTGAATTTCTTAACTCTGGATAGTTATTTCAAATATTCATTTATGCTGGTATTTTAAGGTAAGAGGGAGCTCAATGTTGCACGTTACAAATAAATATACAAAGAAAATAAATTCTCCCAGCTTAGAACTTGGTCCCATGTTAAACACACTGACAGCTTCCCTCTCCCATCCAGATAAAACAATTGCAGAACAATCCCAGGTCACACCACATCTAATTTTGGCACTACCTTGGCATCATCTCTAAACAGTGAGGCAGAGAAATAAGGCAGAAAGAACATCCTTTGCGCTACATAACTGTACAGGTGTACAACTGAAACAATATGCACTTACAGTATGCAACACTTGAAATTCTTAATACTTTGAATTTGCTTCTGTACAGTAACTTGGTTTTACAAACACCTACAAAACTTTTCTTCTGTGCACGATGCTGTTTCAGTTTTTAGGTTTGCCGTGGACTGCAGAATTAACCCCATGATAATTCACAACAGTGGCACACAGAACTACTGGTTCTGAGTTAGAACAGCCATTATTAAGTACCTGAGCCACACATTTAGATGCTACAACTACAGAGACTGGCATCAATTTATTAAGTTTAATACCATTATTTATCAACCCCATATGCTGAATCCAATAATGTACAAGAGCAGCAAAAGAAAATGCAAGTCAGACCTAGCCATAAGATCCCCAAAGGAGAAATCTCTTATGGGTAACACAGGACATATTCCTTTAACACCAAAGTGAAAGACAGTGACTATGTTACTGTTATTAGTAAGGCCATCCACTCCTCCTCTTAATTCTAAAAGATACAAAAGGGCCAGACATTCAAAACTCCACAAGCTCAATCACATATACATATGCCAGCATACCTAGAATACATATTATTTTATAGAGATTATATACATATATATATGCACACATATGAGAGTAAATACATCACTCCCTTTATGCTAGAAAATAAATGGCCATTGAAAGAGAAAAAATTCTCAGTTTCTCCTCTGGTCAACAACTTAGGAATTTGCAAAAACTTTCAAAATGGCCTGTAATTAACACCTTGTAAAATTTAATGCCAAGAAGATCCTTGGTCATTTGCTTGTATTTTTGTACGAGACCTACTATCTTCTTGATCTATAGCACACAGGAAGAAATAGATAAAATGCTTGTAACAGAGACTGAGTGAAAAATAAAACAAGTATGTTTTAATACAAGTGGGCTACAAGGCACATACAATCACCAGTCCCATCCTGAGCAGTGTATTTAAAAAATCCTTACATTCTGCCAGCATAACAAATGCTACAACTCAAATGGGATGCATTTCACTATCTTTTGGGTAAAGAATGCTCCAGCTCTCCAGATTAATTATAAAAAAAAATAGATGTTAAACAGTTTAGAGTATTAGTCTCCTAAGAAGGAAAAACCTCTGCTGTTTACCTTCCCTGAGGGGCTACTGCAGGTAACCCTTCTCAGGCTGGCCGCTGTCTAAGGATCTTCCTTTCCTCTGCTGAGAGTAATAGGTGAAAAAAACCCCAAAAATTCACTTCATGTATAAGAGTTACGAGTACAGCATGGATATGGCTGTTATATAAACACAAACAAATATAGACATACACACACAAGAATATGTGTATGCACACTGGGATATGTGGGGTCCTAACACTACCAAGAGTTGATCTTCGAGTTATTTTCAGAAAAATATTCTCATTACTCATGAGAAGGAAGTTATGTTTTACTTGACATCGATGTCACTAAAACAAACAAACAAAACCAAAACCAACAAACCAGAAAGCTGGAGGGATTAAAAAGTATATCCTGCATGGCAAAACCAGTTAGCCTGATTTATGCCAACATGATTTAAGATCTACTTCAGTAACAACAGCCAGGAGCCCACAGTAAAAACTATCAGAAAAGTAGTATAACAATACCAGATTCCCAGTTTTAATGAAGGGTGATTTTCTTGCCATCTTCCAAAAGATGCCTCCTACACTAAAGCATGAAGAACCACATTTATATAACATTTAATTTAGAATTTTCAGTGATAGGATATTGCTTACATATCACGAAATTTCCCTTTCATTCCACTGCACCCATCTAAAACATTCCTGGGGAAAAAATCCTCAGAAAACTCTGGGCTTATTCAAATCTAAATTTTGCCACAGGCCAAGGCATGCATGAGATTTTTACAGCCCTCTCAGCTCCATGGATGCTACTCAGAGTTTGCAGAAAGCTCATGTCTGGAATTCAAGTTTACAGCTGGGCTCAGTCAAGTTACTGGAAAATCATTTCCTCCAAAATAAACTCAAACACAACAAACAAACCCCCTACACCTGCTTAGGAAGTGTTTCTCTTGGCTCACAGCAAAGCCTGTCTTTTCATCAGTAGGATTTTTCCCCAACAAGCTGTACCAATTTTCTGGTGTGTGCTTTCTGACTGTGACTGTAAAAGGCAATGTAAAATGTTTCTGCCACAGAAGGAAGCAGTAGGTGATGGGTGCAGTTATTTATTAACTGAATGTCCTAAATAAGCAACTGGCTGAGGCCAGAGAAATTCACAGCCCGTGTCCTTTCTGCCAGCCCCATGTCCTCTATCCCCCAAATCTTCTCAGATTTTCCGTTAGGGCCCTACAAAGGCTGAACCCAAGGTTTGATGTATTTTAGGAGAATGCAGATGAGGTTAGTAAGACAGAGAAGCTCAATATAGAGAGAAGCAGTGTACACTGCCAGAGGGTTACAAAGAGTTAGTTACGATTCTCTCTGAAAAGGTGATCACATCTTTCACTACCCTTACCATCAGACAAGAGTCCAGGACCTCTATTTCTTCCTTCCCTTTTTTTTCCCCCTCCAATACTAGATTCTTTAAAACCTTAATTTTAACAAGAACCTTCAATTTTAGCTGCTAAGAGAACTTCACTTTGCTGTCTCTCTACAGCCCCAGGGACAAATTGAGAAGATTACCTGAAGGCTTGAGGTCTAAATGCTCAAGAAAGAAAAACCTGTTTAAAACTATTTCGACAAAGAATGCTGACAGAAATAGGAACAACCAGAAGATCTTCCTGTCAGTGCAGGCTTTTATAACCACAAATGAGAGCATGCTCTATGTTATCATGTGTTGGGAAAACCAGTAACAACACAGCACATTTCGATAATTTTTTATTGCCTATCATAGAAGGGTAAGTGATAGATAAGGAGCTGGTTTTCACTACAAATCACAGAACTGAAAAGAAGTCCTGATCTAAAACTGTTATGAACTAAGCAGGGAACAAATTTCGTCTGTCCTTGCTAACTTGCCACAGCAAACAGATGAGATGTGTTAAGTGTGTAAGGCTGAAATAGTGCTTCTCTCAGCTATCGTGGAGATCACGTCAAAGTGGAATTGTGGACTAAATGGAGTAGATATGTAAGAAAGAGTCAAAGACAATTTTAAAAGATGCCATTTTACCTACACTTAGTGAAATGAGAACTAGAGAATCTACCCTCCTCTTCTATCAGAAGTCATGACCCCATAAAAACTGATGTACAAAACGGTTCCAGCAAAGTTGGTTAATAGAAATAATACATCACAATCCAGCCCATTTGGGGCTTTTGTTCTTAAACACTTCAGTAAATGGGCCTGTTTTTTAACTCCAACAGATAATTATGAAGTGCAATAAAAAATTCAAATTATGTTAATAGGCCAGAGAACAACGGCTGTTTCTGAAATCACTGGCAATTACTAGACATAATGGTTCTCAATTAAGCTGGAGAGTATTTTCAATCCTTCATAATTCACTATTTTAAAAGTATCATAAAAATATATAAATCTAAGTTGTTAATAAAACTTTCAGACCAACAATGTAGCTGTGTGTCACAGAAAGTAGCACCTATTTTATTTCGATGGTGCTTTTTCCCTTGTGAATGATATGTGAATTGTCAGTGAAGGGAAGGTAACTACAGGGGATTTGGTTCTCACAGTGCTCCTGAGTGGAAGAGGAGTGACATTTCTTCCTTGAGCAACTTCAGTTTCCTTTTGGAATACACTCAGCAATCATACGTGTCTTTACCAAGTCTACTTTTACATTCTGCATCTCACTATATAAATTTTAGTGCATATGCAGATGTGAACCAGAGGTACCACTGCTTGCCCACTTTCGGATTGCTATTTCACATATTCTTCAAGGCAATTAAATGGACAAAAATAGGAAAAATTAAGGCCTAAAATAAGAAATCATGAGGATCATGAAATGATGAATCCTAAGCGTCATCTTAATGAGCTTGATTCACAGTAGATTTCTACCAAATCAAGTAAAACAAATAACAAATGAAGGCATTATAGAAAGATCAATTGGCAATAATTACTATCCCCACTTCACTAAAGCTAGCACACACTCACCCACCATGTTTAACCTTGCATTAGGGTAACTTTACTACATATGATTAATGATCAATTTACTGGAGACATGCCTGAACTACCTGAGTAAATGTACTAGAACACACATGTGCATGTGTTTTATTTATTTATTTCCAAATTGACAACACCTTAAAAACATTTTCTCTAATCCAGCCACTTCAACCTTCCTCCTGCAAAGAAGAAAAACTTCTTTGATTTCTATTCAAATATATTTGCACACACATTACTTAGAGTAAATCATTTGAGAATAGTTCTGAACTGTAGAAGTTAATATTTTCATATATAAACAGCAACTCAAAGACTGAAGCAGGACACCATGACTCATCAATGGAAGACAGCCATCCATCACCTGGATCTCAGGATGTGTTGAGAGTCTTTATTGCTTTGGTCTCACTGAAACAGTGCAAACAATGAGCTAACAAATCTGTCCCTAAATATTCTCTCACTTAATTTTTTAACATCTCCACACAAAGGGAAAGGTTAATACCAAGTAAAAGAGACACAAATACTAGTAAAATTGGCCTAATGAACTGTTAGTTATTGGTTTTAGCAATTTCACTTTAAAAAAACATTACTTCCATTTCTGAAAGAATTAGTAATTACACTCTTTATTGACATTCCTTGTTTTCTGTTTTGTTGTAGGATGTAGTGTGTTGGCATTTTTTTAATCCCTTAACATTTATTCCCTTTTCTCTTTTACTTCTTTCACTTTTAGTCTCAAACTTACAGCCAAAGCAAATCTCAAGTGTTACAGCTGGACAAAGATATCTACATAAGGACTACATTATAATTCAAACTTCGTTCCAAATGGGACAAAAATATTCTGAACTCATTCCTATGCAGAAAACACTTGTTTTTCTATCTCATTGAGATCATCATACAATATCAACAGATGCTTAAAAGCCTCTAGTGCTGAAGGAACTGTTGAGAAAATTGAAACAGAAGTACTTAAGAATGATAATCTAATGATACTGCAAAGACACTACTTTTCTGTATTACATCTACCAAAAGATATGTATCCCAACAGTCCCTGCACCAAAAGCCAAAACCTGCCATTAAACAGGTTAAACATTTTTATTTTACTTCTTACTGCTTGGGAATGTGAGCACAGGAGTTCATCATTTTACTTCAGAAAAAGTAATCAAAAAAAAAAAAAAAGGATGCGGTTGAAGTGTCCCCAAATTCCCCAGGCCCTCAGTGGCTGCCATGCCACAGAAAAGAATATTAACATTGCATTATAATCCCAGTAAACAAGCATCTGGCTGTCATTTAAAATACAGCTTTTCTCTACTGGTAATAAGAAGCATTTTCTGCTAATTTCTGTTATCTGTAAATCTCTCTTGGCATTCCAACTCTGCACTTAATGTGCTGTACACGCTCCACTTTAAGCACAATGAACACTGCCATCAAATGTCAGCATGTCTTCTTGTTATCTTAAACATAGGCAGGGATTCACTCAATGAAACATCTAGAGAGCAAGGAGTATGGAGATATTTACTTCTTATGCCACAGATACTCAACACAAACACACACATATAGACACACATTGGTATATTTTTTTTCCTTTTACACTGGAGAGATAATCACATCTTTTAGAAAGAAAAACACTATTATTTTTTTGGCTAGCTCCTTTAATTCAATTGCAGAATGGGAGCTGAAGTCAAGTTTAGATCAAGTTACTTATGTACCTATGTACCACATGTCTACAGGAGACCAGCCCCAGGTTAATTGTACCTGCTTGTTTTCCTGTTTGCTCCCTGCTACTCCAAGAGGGTAAACCAGAAGCTGAATTTCAAACAACTGCCCTATTTTGGTTTTAATACATCCTGTTCTTTTAGACTGCTGGAAGATTAATCTGCAAATGACCCTTAAAAAAAGAAATATGAGCACAGTGCACAGGTGAGAAGCAGCAGCCTTGAAAAATTAAACTTGTGTAATAAATTTTCCTTCTTGATTTAATAGTGAAAATCATAAGAAACCCGGTTGACCAAATTCACTAATAAGAAGTCAGTACAAGGAACATCAAAATTCTGCCATAGGTTTCAAACTTTAAAATGGACAAAGTGTTTCATATGCATCAGGAATAGCAATATATTGGTTAAATAAAAGAGAATTTTTAAAAGTCTGTCTTGAGCTCTAATTGAGTGCCTATATTCTCAAGTTTTATTAAACTTTGTGTCTTATTCTCCCCCTCATTTAGATGCTTGCAAAATAAATATAATTATATCCAACTTAAATAACTATGGAACCTTGAGCTGCAGGTGCTGGTATGCTGTATCTATTACCATATTTTAAACCCTTTTAAGAAGATTGCATTAATTTCGATGATAATTTAGAGCCCATAATGCATTCCAAGATGTGAATAGATGTTAATCACCACGGAATCATTTTCCTGTATACTAACGAAGTCATGCTGCAACCAGTAACTATTACTTTTAAAATTCAATATTGCCACTGAAAGACTTGATTAACATTTGTTAAAGTAACTATACCCCTGATATGGGTTTAAAAACCCCAAAGTAATTAACAACTACATCAATAGCTATGTCCCCCCTATGCACAGAAATTATTAGGACAGAAAATGTTTGTAGTATCCAGCTCGTTCTTTGCCCAGTACTATTAAAACTTATCCATGAATATTTAACTTCTGCCACTACCATGGACCAGGACAGCAGCCAGCTCAAAGATAGCATCCAGAAAAGAGGCTTCATTATTACAATAATGTAATGTTTAATATTACAGGTACGTCACTCAGGAAAAGCTGACACCTGTGATTGCAGAACTATTCTGATATTTAGATTGGTAACATTCAGCTGGAGTTTGCCTCTTATGTAAGTCAAAGCTCAGTTTGTTCCATCAATCTGAACAACCTCTAGCAGAGCAGCATTCAAATTTAAATATCTACACAAACAAGTCAAAATTGGCCACGTTTTCCTGGAACAAACCCATTCACAGCTTTTCCCCAACCTAAAAGTAACTGCGGATGCCTTTCTCTATTAACCTGCTTGTTGTTGCTGCTTCTGGTCAGCAATTAAACTCAGGATGTGCCGCAGGTGATACATTGCCTTGTCACTATGAGCAAGGTGACCCAAAAAAAAGGAACACTCCAATGGACGGGACTGTTCTGTGGGAAGGGACCCTCAGTGGTCATCTGGTCCAGCTGTCTGAGGGACTCGGGGCTGATGGAACCACAGCCCCTTGCTGAGGGCATTGTCCCTCTGCCTCAAGCAGTGCCAGCCCTGGGGCTATCCAGGAAGATGCTCCAGGTCCTGGCCACCCTCAAGAGAGCAGGTGCAACACTGGGTAACACCATCCTCCGTGTCTGCTCTGTCCCAACCGAGGGAAACAATGGAGTCACACTGACAGTTCAAACTTTCAATGAGGTTAAAATTTTATACATTGAGTTCTTACAGAGGAAAATTACTGTTTTAATGTGGTTTTGCCTGTAGACAACAAGCAGGTTCAGATGAGCAGCTGAAAGGCTTTATGAGATTGTGGTAACTCCAGCTGCAGCTGCCCATGGCTACCCCGCACGAGAGGCTCAGCTGGGGGTTGTGATTCAGCGGCGTGGGGAGGGCTGCAGGTACTGCCTTCTCTCTAAAACAAGGCTTTCCCCCCAAAGTCTCCTCTTACTTCTTCCAAGGTTTTAAAACCAGCGATAACTTCATTCCATGCTCTAAGGTGGGCTTCAGTTTCTGAGGTTTCCATGATGGTGTCAGAACAATCCCTGAAATACATTACAGGGTGCTGGAAGAAAATCAGCTCCTATGTGAAATATGCCTCAAAAAAAAAAAAAAAATCAGAAAACTTTGGGGGTACTTCTAGATCAACTTTTGTTATGATCACTTAAAAGACTTTGCACTCTTTCTGGCATCCTGCTTGACACTGCTGAACACTTTCGAATTCTGCTGCCTTCAACAGAAGTTCATTATGCCTTTCCAAAATGTGTCAAAAGGTAGCAGAGAAAATTTAAGACAGCTTAAAAGGTCCCAAATCATCTGAAACGCAGAATATAGCATTAGCATTGCAGAACAAATTTGACTTTTGAGAGATACATTGAAGGATTCTGTAGAAGAATAGTGTATTTACTCTTCTTTTACATTTAAGCAGTTCACTTTACAAGATTAGTATCTAATTGAGAAATTAAGTATTTAAATCTTTACTTTTTTTTAAACAACAATCTGGGAAAGTTTGATAGTTGTGTATTTTTGTAGCAACAGTCAATGCCATTTGAGCAGTGACAGGATTTAAACTGCCACCAATACAAATTAAATCATTAGCTGCTAGATGTAGAAAAATTCAGAATTGTGGATCAGTCTCGAGACATGCAGAGAAAGAATTTATTCTCACACGTTTTATATAAATAATCACTTAAATCTGTACTTGTTAAGTACAAAATATGTGTTAATGTAACAAAGTATCTGGTTCATAGAAATGTGATTTTTGCCTTCCTCACTGAATGAGAAGAAACTATTAAAAATAAAAAAGAAAGAAATGTCTTGAGGAGTTAAATAGCTAAACAAGCAAAAGCAATATATTTACTGAAAAAAAAAATCAGAATGGCTACAGCATCTTATACCCACAAATCACACAGAATTTTAGTAATAAAAGTTTAAAAAGGTGAATAAGGACCTAAGCAAGGGACTCATCTGGAGAGCAGTCAGGGGAAGAAGATGCAGGGAGTGCAGAGCCCCTCACTTCAGCTCAGAAACTCTGCACTCCTCCCCACTGTCAATGACCCTGGAACCCTTCAGTGGTTGAAGGGAATTTAGGACCCCATGGGCTCCCAAGCACATCCCTGAGCCTCTGCTCCCTCTTCCCCATCGGGTACCAGCCCTTCTTCCTGGGGCTGGATTTCCAGTCTGACCCTGGAGGTGTGGGAGAGGGCCAGGCAGCCAAGGCTTGGTGGGGAGATGGTGACAGAGCACCAAAGGGATCCCCCCTTTCCTGGCCCCTCCAGGTGACAGCCCTGAGACCTGGGCTACCCTGAATCATAAAACTTTCCTCGGGGCTGAAGGATGCAAAGGGCTGTTGGGTGGGGGAAAGACTTACAAACCACAGTGCTAAAAGTGAGAAGGGCAAAACAAAAGTGTAGAGTTGAAAAATCAGTCAAAATCCATGACTTCCTGCTATAGTAGACCTCAGACATTCTAACAGCATAGTTCTACAACAAAACCTGTTCCTAAATCAACATAATAAAAACCGCTGACAAAACTTGGTGTTTCATTTGCTGCACCTCCACTGGTTAGACTCAATAAACAGAACTGAAATGAAGAGGAAAATCAGGCCTGCCCGCATACTGCAGTAGGAGACAGAGAAAGATAGCAGAAATTAATATATAGTACTCTCACTATAGGAAAAAATCAAGCTACACTTGGTCAGAAATCTTTTCTCTACAAATGAATGCTTTACACAGCTGGAAAAAACAAAAGGGCCTGAGCAGGCACCAAGCTTTCTGGACATCTCTGGGAGCTCTGGGGTCTCCAAAAGAGCAAGAGGTCACACTAAACACCAGTTACAGCCACTGAGGAGAGGAGCAGGGAGAGCAGGTAACAGAAGTGTCTGTAATAACTCGGTACACACAGGGGCTCTTCTTTTTTGGCTCACAAATTCTCCTTCCTGATGTCAAGTTGCTTGGGTAGTTTAAAGAACAAAATAACCAACAAAATGCAAACTGAAATTATTAAAAGTAGCAACAGTTGAATAATTCCTTGTTTTCTTTTTTAAACAGGAGATGTAGTACCAGTGATGATAAATTTATAAGGGCTACACAGCCAGCCATTCAAAAAATGTTGAGTCTTTGACTAAAACATAGGCACTTAAAAAATAATTGCAATACTTAGAATTCATGACACCTTTTTCTTCCCAAATATTTTCCTTTAATTGCAGAGTTTAAGAGGAATTTTCTCTCATATAATTTTTGATGTCAGTTAACCCACAAAATACCTCAGCTAGCATTAGGAAGAATTTTTCCGTTTACAGCATCGCATTACAATATGTGTACTCTATCGATTTTTTATGACTTATAATAAAGCATTTGCCCTTTGTCACTGTCAAAAATAAGATAATTACTGCAGCTACCAATTTAGCCAGTCCTGCTGTATGGTTGTCTGGTATATCTTTGAAGATGAACTTTAGTTTTAATATTTTTAACTTGAACTGCACAATGGATGCAGGTAAAAAAGACTACTTTGTATACAGATGGAAAAAGTATTCCCAAATTCCAAGTATTTAAAAAAAAAAAAAAGAAAGATAGAAAAGTTGGAAGATGGAGACCTATTTATAAATGAAAACCAGTGGTGATGCACAGAACATGCCAACCAAACACCTGATCAGCGTTATTCTTTTGGACATCTCACTCCCTTTTTAGGTAACATCTTTGAGTCAAGTTTCTTTTCCAAGTCCACAATTTCCTAAAACCTCCATCCCCACTTGGGCTGTACTGCCTAAGAAACAGCTTCAATATCCTTTTTCTCCCTTGAAGAGCCATGCATATTTTGCCAGAAAGAGGGAAAGTAGGAATGCAATCGCATTTGTGCTGATGCTAAATGTTAATAGATTTGCCTAAATGTCTGCTAATAGCACTGCTAGAATTAGCTAGACTAGTAGTGCATGCCTAATGTGTTGTTTTTGTTGTTGCTGCCTTAGCTGTTTTCTCCTTTTCTTCCCTCAGAAACAAAAATAAAGGCATTTTTAGTAAAATGTTTCCATACATCTGCAGCCCGTACAGCAGCCGTGCCACCATCATGTAGCTCTGACATAGCATCACTGGGATTACAAATCCCAACATTCCACTGTTCCTTTCAATAAAACATGAAAAGTTTAATGTTTTTGTAAATTAATCATGAAGCCCTGACTTTGCCAGCCAAAATATGTCCTTCTATCACCTCTTCTAATTCCTCCAGGTCACTTCTTTTCTTAGCTCCATGCAGCCAGAGGAGGATGCTCTTTTATTGGAATGTACTTTCAGAATGTTGTGGGAGAACAAGGCCTTTGAAAACATTTTCTACAGGCCAAAACATTTAATAAATATGCATTACACTCCCAGAGCTCCAATTTGCTTAGAATCACAAAGCCATTTACACATGTAAAAGATTTTCAAAATAAACAGTTATAAGTGGCTTAATTGAACAATCGTGTTTTTAAAACTGAATAATCTGTGAAAATCAGATAACACTGCTATGAAAAAAAATTTGATTTACCAATTTGCTTTTGCAGCCACAGTACAAATGCACCATTTTATCCAAGTCTTCTACTGTTCCAAACTATAATTTATGTAAAAATATCTTAGAACACAACTCCTTTTTTTTTTATAAAGGACTGCTAATAACTAATTGTCAGTTGACTGAGCCACCTGGAAATATTTTATATTTCTTAGGGTAGTGGAGCACAGATACCCATTCCTTTTATTTCTATTCAAAGTGTGTAAAAAGGCTGCATTCTGACTTTAGGCTGCATGAGAACATTTACTACTCATTCAAAACACACACTGAAGAGAGAAAACAGTTGCTCAGGTCCAAGAAACTTTCAAGTCTTTAATTAGAAAATCTGGTCTAGCGTCTGACTAAGATAATATTAAATAAAAAACCCAAAATCAAACCTACAAGTCTTTTCATCTATGCTAACAGAAACACACGCCTGTAAAGGAAAAATAAGAATCAAGTCTCTGATTATATTACCTTTCAGAAAATTTGTTAGCATGTTATTAGCAAAATGTTTATTTGTTAATTATAGTTTTAATTAAGATACAACAATAAATTATCTTTGCCACATTTCTGCAGCTATTTACCACCCCTGAGACTTAGATATCTCATTCTATATCTGTAAAGCTGACTGAAGTAAATTACAGTTACACCATGTGAGCACTTGGCTCACACAAAATCCTTCTGAAACTTGGAAGGAGGAATGTGATGTTCCTCCAGGCGCCTCTGCAAACCACCACTGAATAAATGTAACCATTCCCATTCTTGTAAAGAATGTCTCAAACCTGATTTTCAAGAAGGAAACCGCTGATTTTTCATTACTATTATTATTTTAAAACTGATTGCTACGTTGTTTGCATAATCTAGAGTCTTGGTAATGCCAGTTAAATTAGAGAGATGACATGCCTGGGAAGGAAACGCCTGTACCCAACAGATCCATTTGGTGTCTGTCTTTGGTGTCACCTGTTTTCCTCATCTCTGTATCATGAAATTATCCTTTACAATAGGTTTCTGTTAGAGGATATCAACGTGCAGCTTTTCTGCAAAATAAAGCATGTTTTGCCATAGCAGTGAGGCATGCTAAAGAGCCCAGGTGTTGGAAGGTCCTTGAAAGATGAACGGCAATGAAACACGGCTCGTCTGTGAGCTGTAAGTTTACGGCTCAGCTTCTCAGTTAAGTTTGGTACCGCTGCCTTCGTGACCTCTCATGGAAAAACACACTCAACACAAGCCACATGAATACCTCTCTGTATCCCACCTTTCCACACCTTCTTTTCCACGAGTCAGAAAGCACAAAGTAATGCAAACTAAAACATGAATATCTGCAAGGCAATTCTTGGATGGATGATGAAAGCTATGAGTGAATCCAATGTCAAATACACCAAACCTGTCTTCTGTGGGTCAAGGACACAACAACACTCATGAAACCATATTACAAGAGTTCCTATTTTTGTGTGTGGGTGGGTCATATTGTTTGCAGTTTTCTCATTACCAAACAGTTATCTGGGGTTTTATGGTCAAAACATAACACGGCCAATATATATCTGCCAGAAAACCTGCAAACAGAAACACGTTCTATAAACAAACCCACAATTACTCAGTTTCACACCAGTGATGAGGTCACTGCTCTGCTGACATGCACAGAACTTGCTCATGCTGTGCACCAGAAGTCTTAAAAAACTACTAAGGGATATTATATGTGTGCAAAATGAAAAATAAGCTATTTAGACTGGATTTAATTAGTATTTCCACACAATTACCAACAAATTAATGCTAGATAGAAGTACTGATTTTGCCCTTTAGTCGCAGCTCTTGGAAATTTACAGGAATAAAGAAATTGTACAGTATTACTCAAAAGCATAAAGTTCATCCAACTGATGAGGTTTCATACTTTTCTGACCAACTCGACCCTGAAAGGAAAACTGCTCTTCTTCTCCTGTTTAAAAAAGAAAACTGTTTTTCTTCTCTTCAGCTGAAGAATTGCAGTAGAATAGTACTTTAGTTTAAAAGGTACTGAGGCTGTTTCTGCCTTAAAAACTCTTTTGAGTGCTGCTATTTCTGAATCCCTCTGGTATGCACACTCTGCTACCTTGGTTTTGTATTAAAAAAAAAAACAACAAACCAACGACTAGGTCAAGGATGCAAAACCACCCCATGGCAGAACAAAGAGCAGATTGGACCATTCCTGTCTTTTTAGTGTTGTGTTGCTTATTAACTTCATGATTTATCCTAATAATAGTTTGACACTAATATCACACTATTCCATAATGACGACTTTCACTTCATAAATATACATACACACACATATATGTGCACACACTAGGGAAAAAAAATAGCTGAACAACACCCTGGAAAACATGTGAGTTTGTACAACAATAGCAAATGACAGCAAATAACTTGCTATCTTATTACATCAAATTTTAAAAGGATGCACATAATATAATTTCTGCAGCCTTTTATTTGATTTCATATAGTCATTGATTGTCATATAGTTGAGAAAAAACTCATATTTAAAATGTCTTACACTCAAAAAGGGACTCTTAGCTGGTCAGAGGTACTATTAAACATGTTCGAACCTGAAAACCAGGCAAAGACGTGGTTCCAGCCACACAAAGCTCACACTGGGAAGGCAACATGGAGAACCAGGTCTTTGAATGGATCTGCTCTGAAGTCCTACTGCCTTGTTGGGGCTCCTTCTTATTTGTCTCAAATTAAGGAGCAGCACAAGAGGTGAGACTACTTGTTTTAATCTCAGCTCTATGACACAGTTAGCATATATGACAGGGATTTGTTAGAAGCATAATAAAAGGTACGCAAATTGATGATGGAAAGGGTCCCCCAGGAGGAAATTCCCTTTGTAAACACTAAATCTAATACTTTCATTAGGAGGAGTATTAATGACAAAGTGTTATCAGTGTCGCAACTAGAAAAAAACCCATGAAAAATCATTATTTTATTTCACCCTGTGTATTCTAGGAGAAGCAAACAGCTTTGGATTTTGATTATTTTAATCATCAAAGTTCAACCTTTGACAATGAGCTGTTTAAAAAGCCCTACTTTGCACTTCAGCCACTTGAAGCCCTTATTACATAGAGACATTTCTAGTAGAAAGACAGGATGGAAACAGAAAGCAGAGTTACCCATTTCTTCAAAGACCCTGGCATAATGTCCTAAAAATCCACAGGGCATGCTTCTCTCTAGAAGACTTTATGCTGAAATGTGTTCATGAGAAATATGCACATATTCCACCCTGTTCACCTCCACAGAGGTGCTCACAGTCACAGCCAATTTCTTCAGTGGGGCTGTCAGCACAGCTGTGTGGTGTAATATTTGCTGCACTTAGAAGGCATCACCTTGAGTTGTTCAGTTCCAATTCCTATTGCTCATGGAGTAGTCAGGGATAGAAAAGTGGACTACAGCTGACCATCACAAAGCATCCAGCCCATCTCCCCCATCCAACCTCTGCTTGTAATGCCTTCTTTGCCTTCCCATTCCCCATCAACCAGCAAATGATTCTCCAAATTAAGACCCTTAAACCTGTACAAGGCTGTTAAAGTGTTCTGGGAACATGTAAAACCATTCTGAAATAAAAACAGCTTAAGCAAGGTACAGTCACGCTTACAGAAAGCTTCCCTATCATGCTCCCATCTTGAAGCAGTTCAAACACAACCCAAAGCTAAAGCAAAAGCTTCAGTGGATTCCAAGCAGCAGTAATCCGGGGCATCTAAAAATGCCCAGTCTTTGTATCATTTGGGACTTAATCTACAGAGCATTTTATAACCCATCATTACAGTGCTTTTCACCTGCACAAAAGTCTCTGATCTTCCTTGACATTTAGCAGTCAATCCTCATCCCAGTCAGGTGGCAGAAGTACAGCCCTCACTCATCCTGTGTGCTTACATCTTGAGCAAAGAATTTCAAGTCACAAAGATACAATGGCACAAACTGGACCCAGTCAAGAGTTTTGCCTTACAGAGCTTAACAGAGCTGCTCCCTCTTTCATTTGGTATTTGCTACCCCATTTTTCCCCTGACATCCTCTTATTCAATGAGTAAGTACTATTCAGACCTCACTCTGTGCCTACTAGCACGCTACTCATTTTCTGCTCAAAACTTGCATTTAACTAACGCTGCTGTATGCTGACATTGCAGAAAATTTGCACAGATAAATACATTTCTCCACCTCCCCCAAGGTGAAACCACGACAAAGAGTAGAAAAACCTCCTGGTTGTCACAGCCCCATCATGACCTGAAGCTCAGAAAAGCCAGGCTCTGTATCTGTTTACAGAAAGGCTGATAAATGTTCTAAATGTTGTCACTAGAGGCCTCTGAGACAATACAGAAACACTGCCACGCCTCTTCTCAGTCATATTATTGATATGTGTGTACCTTTGTAATTTTGGCTTCATTTGTTGTGCTTACCTATACCATTTCCTGTCTTCATGTTGTCAGATTATGTTTCATTCTTTTAATAGAAAATAGTTTATGAGTGAACGCCTGAAGGAAGGAATCATGAATGATGTGTGCTTTTGCACTTGTCAATCTTCTCCAGTCCTTAGCTTAAGATCTTCTGATAATCTTTATATTTGAAATGCCGGCAGGCTGTAGTTTAGCACCATTTTAGTTTAGATGAACAATAGCGTTTAGAGAAGAGTGACAGAGAGGATTACCGGTTCCTGAGAGCTGCTGTCTGCCAGAGATCTGACCTGCATCCTACATCCACTGCTCACAGATGGAGAGGAACTTGTAAACGTGGCATTTGGATAATGCAGAAATTCCCAGCCTTCTCAAATCTACATTTTATTTTGCTCCCAGGGATTTATTCTCCTTTTTTTGCATCTTTCTCAGTCTATGTCTCAGAATGTTTACTGCCTTCACAATGCAACCTCCCTCTACCAACTCCAAATTTAATCTCAAAATTTTTCTTACATGTACTATAAGCTCCCAGCTCCAGTACGAGTTTCTTGCTTCCATCATGATTTTTTACTTATCAATAGGAGCAGCACTAGCCTTCCCTGAACAGGTTACAGCTCAGTGTGCACCTTGAGCACCATATCATAGTCTGAGTGAACGTGTGTGACTAAGATACATTAACCTATGCTAGTACCCTGCAGCCCCAGAGAAGCACAGAACAATTTCTGTTATGTTTGCAGTTGGACACAGTCCCATGCTTTAAATATGGGAATTAATTTAATTTCTGATTTGACTGTTAATTATATGAAAGTTTACCGTTCTAGACTTAAAATTAATCACTAGGATTTTCTTTTAGAATTAATAAAATCTTTTTTGGAACTTATTAACAGTAGCAAATGCTAAGCTAAAGTCACCTGCTTCTATCAAAAGCCTGAAAACATAAACCATTATGATAACTTTGAATCAATCCAGGAAATTTAATATTAAAGTGTTAGGACTACTGTAATATGCATAAGAATGTTTCAAATGAGGAACATGACTCCACGTTCTTTGTCAATATTGTAACTGCAGTTCATATTTTAAAAATTGGTATTATTCTGCTTCATGGAAAGCAACTCACATTCTGGCAGAAAAGTGAAGAGCCATTTCTTCCACTGGATCTTAATCATTTGCCATTTGCTGGTTTTTGGGTTTTTTAAAATAATCCTGTTCTTTAATTTCTCTTTTCTCAACTGTTTACAAAACACAGCCCTCAAAAGCAAAGACATGGAGAATCAAATAAAGCAACTCGTTGGAACCTTCTGCTATGAAAGTGGAAGTCAATTCAAGATGTTCCTAGGTAATCTGGGAACCAGCCCTCTTCCTTGTTGTCTCTGTGTCTGACACAGCCCACAAGCCCACCAGGGCAGGGATCAGCCACCAAAAAGCTCTTAATACTGTGTACAGGATGAATAAATAATGCAACAACTCTCAAGGTCATGAGGTGAAAACAAGATACAGCCGAGGAACACTAATGTGAGCTTGTATCTTAGTTACCTCCATGAAGCAGTGATAAAAAAATAGCAAGTCAAGATGGAAGCTGTGTGAACACCACACCTTTCAGGAACTGTGGTTTAAAAACAAATAATAAATCAACATTTACACTGATTCCTATCCCCTTTGCTCTTGAATGAGAAGTTGTAATAGCTCCCTGATTCACTTGGGCCTTTGTGAGATACTTCCCAAATACATCTTATTCCCTTTCAAGCATCTATCCTCCCAGTGTATTTCTCAACACGAAGTGTGCAGCAGTACTGTTCTTCACAATGGCCACCAGCACTGCACTGGATCAGCAAGTAAAGCAATACACTTGTTCACACATCATTAGTTCAGGGAGGCTGAAGATGCTCTTCTGGACCTCTTCTGCATTGCCATCACCCATGCAGGATGGCACATAGATTAGGAAGTGGAAGTTTCCATCAGCATTCTGACATTTGGGAGTTCAGTTGTGTGAGGATGCAGGAAAAATAAGAAGCAGCAAGGAAACAACTGATTTCATGAACTGGCCTTCAGTACACAACCTAAGCCTAACTTTTACACACAGAGTGATTAAGTGTTATAATAAATATTAACCACTAGCCATTACTTCAAAAGCCTCCCATTTTTCACTTGTAGAGCTGATGAAAAAAATGCTTACCACGTGTTTGAGAACTAACTGTTCTCATGCCTGAGAACACAGGTGGCAGGCCAGCACCTACAGTATCAGAGAACATGCTGAGTTTAAGGGACCCAGCGGGATAACTGAGCCCAGCTCCGGGTTCCCATACTCCTGGCTGTGCTAGAACGCTCCACACCCATCCTGCCATTAGTGATGGGCAGAAGTGGGCAGAAAATGTCCTTAGACTCCCAGACAAGCATCTTAATCTTTGGACATCATAACCTCTTCGCTGTACTCTATTAAACAGAAATCTAATAAGAAAACAAAGGTTTTAAATAGAAAATAAATGACCACTATCAGGCTCATTCATCTTTGTTACTTTCAAAGCTTTACTTTTAATTGGGGGGGAAAAAAAAGGAGTTACGAACTTTATAATAGAGTACAATAAAAACCTCTAAAAAACCCAGAAAACATCAAGGAAACCAAAGAGAGTTCTTGGCAATTCAGGATGACTCAGTTTTATTTAAGTATTAAATTAACATGCAAGAGTAGCTTTCAGTCATATTCAGCAGGTATGTAAGCATTTATTAAACTTTTTGAATATGTAATATGTTTAAACTGTTCAGTGAATAAGGGCAATACGAGCACTAATCAAAATACAAAAAAAACAACAGGTGATTTCAAAAGTACTGTTTATAAGCAGTGAGATGAAAACTGCTCTTTAGAATGAAACCAACAAATTGATATTTTATTGAGGATGGAAAACAGTAGCTTCACAACAAAAATATGCTATGAAAAGCTGGAAAATTGGACTGAGTATTGAAAAAGATCACGAAATTAGCTTTATAATATCAATTACCTTTTTGAGTTACAGAGTTTGTCATTAGATCATTTCTTTCTCTTTTAAGTCATCAGAGAGTCAAGGCCTAGCATATAATGATGATAGCACTAAGCTAAAACTTACAGCAAGAATAAGCCACTGAAATCTCTTGCCTTGTTTCAGGTACTAAACAGAGTGCACAGGACAGAATAATTTTTACCAGGCTGCGTTCTATCAGTTTCTGATATCAGCTAAACAAGCTCTGGTTTTTCCTGTTCCTTTTCTAGGTGCAGTGCATTTCAATAAGGCATTAGTTCTAATTCACTAGAACATGATCAAGAGCCAATAACTCCAAGGTAATCAGAATAATTTCATGTTCAGTCTGAGACTAAATAATTTCAAATGAACATGTTCATGCTAAAGGAATGTCCATACATTTAAAAAAACCTTTTGGTTGTTTTTTGTCTGGGTTTTGTTTTTCTTTTTTTTTTTTTTTTTTAAACTCAACTACTACCAAACTATTTTAAATTATCCTAGGGCATCAACAATTTGAGATTATCTGTTGGCTTCCAGCTATTACATAATGGGTAATTAGATGCTGAAAATTCCAGTGACTTAGAAAAATAGTCTACATGTTAATTGCTTTTATGAGTCCTTTAATGCAATCTGGGGACAGAAAGAATTTTGGACTGTCTCTGAATAATAACATTACTGGCAGCAAGCTTAAACTCTTTTCCTTTTTTCCCCCAGACATTTCTTAGAGGTTTTAATAATTTCCTTCCCTCTCCCTGCACACTATATACATATACATTTTTACTATCATATTATTACATTTTCTATTTAATTGCAACCAATGGTCACTGACCATTTTCCATGCAGTGTCACAGCTACCACAAGATTGCTACACCCCCATGAAGAGACAGCTGCATTTTCAATTAGTTACTTGTTTCTAATTTCTTGCTTCACACTCTTTTTTGTGAACTTATAATTGAAAAAAAAGACATTTGCTTTCATTTTTCCTACCAAATCCTCCCAGTGATCTTTGGCATTTGACTTTCCTACAGACAGGGAACCATGAGCAATTTCATCTTGCTCCTGACAGGCTGACAGTGGTGAATTTTTTGGCAACAAAACTGCTACTGCCACAACACAGGCTGCTAGAAGCTTGGCATGGAGTGCTGCCTATAAACACCTCAAGAAATGAGGTGAATGTCTAGTGCTGAACTGTCAAAAGCAGAATGTTTGTGTGATTTAGTTGACAAAACATTGAGTGAATTTGGGAAAACAGAAAATAAAACAAAACAACCTTGAAAAGATTGAACCCCCCTCAGAATATTCATAATTAGCATGGAAATACAGTAATACAACAACTTCCAGAACACCACATTGACATCATCCAGTTAATTTTTTTCTTTCAATCATTTACATGTATTGGCTACAGGATAACCCAGAAAGTTCACAAGTTTCCATAAATTTTTGGTGTCCCTTCACCACCTGCTGTAATAAGGATGCCAGTCAATGGCAAGAGAGCAGGGATCAAGAGACAAATTTCAGAGCAGATCAGCCCAAACACTGAAACTTGCCAGCACAAAACAGAATAAAAATTCTAATTAAAAAAGGAATCACAAGTGATTAAATTTACTGAAAAACAGTGCGGCTTTTAAACTGTTCTGTCATGCTTTTAGGGATGTAACCTGTGGGTGTACAGAAAATGGCACAATTTTTCTGAAAACTGCATGGATCCCATCTTTGCAAGCCCAGTGCAAATCTGAGCCTGCATAGCACGGGCCATACTTATCAAATCTTCCTAAAGAATCAATTATCTTTAATCACAGAGTTCCTGAGGAAAAGCTATCATGGAGCACTCTGTGGTACTGTGAACAATGGGCTTTTGGGCTGTTAAAGCCTTCACTCTCAGAGAAATCTATAAAACCAGAAACTGCTTCCAGAATGAGGTGGGTGGGAGGTAGGATTCTCTTCAGAGAATGGTTAGAAGAGATGAACAGAAAAAACCCAACTATTGATGCACAATTCCTGACTCGAGTCCAGAGCTTCCTGGAATGGCAGCACTTCAGTGTTACCAGGGTTTTATTCCATCGTGAGTCCAAATGGTTTCTGCAAAGGACCGACTGACCTCTACCAAACTCTGTCATGAAAGGCAGAATTCTGGCCTTGAGGCTGTGTACAAAGAGGTGGAAATGAGTGTTTTGCTTGAGAAGTGCTGGGGCAAAGATTAATCACAGAGCTCTCCTACTTGAGGCTGGAAGGCAAAAGCTGGTTAGCAGGAGGAAGGAGAACACTTTTGCCTCCAAGAACTCTATGAGCAGAGAAATCAGTTGAGACTCTGGTTCCTGCCCTTAGATTCAACATAATCAGGGCTGCAGACATTACAGGCCCCTTGCTTTTCTCCTTTTAAATTCAATTTAGTCTCATTTTCTCAAGATTTCCTGCTCATGGTCCTACTACCACTTAGGTACACCTCTGATCTAATAAAAATGCATTGTTATCACAGAGCTATTTAAGTAACAAAAAGAACACCAGAAAGAGCAGATTACCAACATATATAATTGTCCAAAGCAGGCAGACAGGTCTTTTTGTAGAAGTGGTTATCAGAATTTGCAGTACAATATATCACTGTATTACATACATTACTGGTGAGCTGCAATCAGCCTGTGTGCAAGTTAGTAAAAATCAGAACAAGAGTGATTTATAATTAAACTAATCAAAATCTTACAGGTGGTACAGTAAGTGCTTCTGAATTTTCCATGTGGCATGCTGATTGTTAAATCTTGAGAAGGGCTGCTCTACGTGATACAAGCACCCCATTGGGCTCCATCAAACAAAAGTCTCCATCTTAGAAATCTCAATTCCTTACACAAATCAGACCACAGAGACTGATGTGTATTGCTGAATGAACAATTGACCTTTGTGAAAAGAACTTCAGGGCTCTAAGAATGCATTATGGTGTGAAGAGTCCTTTGGAACTGTAATAATCCATGTGCTCACCCTCCACTGGTTAGGAACACCTTTTACCTAAACATACAAAACCCCCATACTGCAAAAAATTTTCCCACAAAACCTCTATCAGTTTCTTAAGCAAACCAACAAAAAAACCAAGCCACCATAAACTTTTCTTTTTGTAGCTTCATAATCAGATGTCCTGACAGTCTCTGCTTACTCTAATAGGGTTAAACATGCATTCTATAAACTGCTAACACAAATGACATTATTTGATATTGTTACAGTTTTAGCTCTACAACTTTGACCTAATTTAGTGGAATTAAGATGTTCTATCTGTTTTACTGTATACCTGACCTCAGATTCTGACATGTCAATTACTTAAAGATGGTATTATCTTCTAAGAAAGACAGTGATTCAAACAAGTCACGATGAATTCTCCTGGCAAACACAGAATTGAAAACACGCAAAAATTAATCTTACTATAAATACTTCTGAAGTATTTTTAATTACCTTAGATCTAAAAGCTACACTCCTCTTCATACAGAAGCATCTCTGCTTTTGCTTTACCAAACAAGCCTGGGAATGAAGTGAGAAGGAAGGCTGTGCCAACTCTGTTGCGGTCAAGTGGATGGAAGTCTGCTTGTGCTATCTGAATCACACACTGGCAGATGAAAAGACATGCCTTCTACCATCTGTAAATTTTAATGTACCAGATTTTGGCTGCCATGCAACTTGAAGTATTTACTTTGCTGAGGTACACAGAAGGAAAAAAAGGACGTAAGAAGTTTTTTATCTAGATTTAAGTGACAGCACTAGATAAAATCAGTTTATGCTACAGTTTCACCATTTAAACTTAAGCACTGAAGTAAATGTCTCATCTATATAGAGATGTTCTGATGAAAATAAAACAAGCCCTGATTGTTTCTTGATGTCTCCATACCTTCCTTTCTGCATTTCAGAAGAAAACAAGCATGTGGATTTTTACAAAGGTTTGAAAATGCCATTTCACTAAAACTGAAGGTACATACAAATGTCTGATCCTTTCAGGGCTTGTAGTCTCAAAAGACCATTGCAAATGCAAATAGCTGTAGTTGTTACTGAGGAAACAGAAACAATGAGAAGAATAAGAATGGCAGTGGTGGTGACAGAAATTACCTTCCCTGCAGCAGGAAGGCTGGAACCAGCTCTGTTTTGCAATAGTAAGTCATGTAACACTGATGGTAACTTCAATCAGCTCTCTGAACCTCACAGTCAATTTAAAATAACCATGATTTATGCTTTGTCCAAAATAGTGCACGGTGGTGCAGCAAAATACCTTTGGCATATGAATACATTTGCCCCATTGCTCCCTCCTTCAGTCTTTGATCTCCTTCATATTAACCCCTTATTTTTCAAAACTCTGTACTGAATAAGCCAATAAGCTTTCCCTACATCAGTTAATTATTTTAAGAAAAATAATTGGTTTTGTCTCTAAAGCCAGACAGGGTTTACATTTTTGCATTGTAGCTTTTATCTTGGCACTAGCACAAATGAGAAGAAGGTAGTTTAAAACTTAAAAGTGAAGCACCCCCCCCACCCCGCTCTCCAGCCACACACTTTGAGGGAAAAAAGTACACAACAGGCCGATGTGGAGGTATGTTGTCTCTCTTATTGGTCTCACTTGAATTTGACAGTTCCTTTACATTTCTACCTTGTTTTCACATTTAGCTTCAAGAACCATAAACTTCTATCTGAAGAATTTACATTAAGTAGCATGAATAATGTCAAATTTATGTGAAATGTATGAGAATTGCTACATATTAGCTGTAATTTTGATCAGTTATACTCTAAAATGGAGGAAAATCCCTTGTAGATATGTGAAGCAAAATCCACTATTTCTGGAACAGAAGGAGGAAAAGCAACAAAGCCACAGAGGTACCGCACATATTGTAGGAAAGTCTTTAAGCAAATGCAAACTGGCAGAATGAAACTATCTGAATATAGGGAAGAAACAGCAAAATGAGAAAAATCAGGTGAGAATTGTGCTGTTCATCTAGCTAGGGTCACTTCAACACCTACTGAAAACAAGAGAGACATTCCAGACTGCAAGGGGCTTTCTTCATTCTGATCCCTGAGAATCTGCCACTCTAAAGTAGCACCAGAAATACAGAACATCAAGAAGCTTTAGAAAATTCTATCACACTACCAAACTAGAGAGATTTGAATTGTGAGCACTGTGGTTACTGAAGGGCATGAGGCCCCTTCCCAGAAGCCAATGCCCACTGAACGAGAGGAACATTTCTGTTCCAAAAAGTGTCCTGGTGTTGGAATCTATCTTTACCCTGGAGAAAGTGAAAACACAGGCACAGTCTCAGCCTTCAAAGCCACAGCTCTCCTGGATCACCACCAACCACCTTCCCCACCCAGACCTGCTCCCTTTTGCTGTTACCAGAGACAGTGACAAAAAAGCAGAATTGTCACATGTGCACCGAACACAGGAATGTGCGCAAATGACTTCCACATGTCAGAGATGAAAATATTTTCCAAGACAGACACAAAGGTACCACACACACAGGCAATACCTCACCGTGCAGCACACAACTGACTCTGTTTGCAAACCCTCCCTGCCAGAGACCATCAGACGAGTCCTCACAGACACAACGAGTCCCCCGTGGTAGAGAGAATGGACTGAACATCTCAGTTCTGATTTCTATGATTTTCAATTAAATTTCCTTTTCTGCTGGAACATGGATCACCTGCTCCACCACACATACTTCTGTATTATTAATTTGTTAGCTTGCTTGAATCACAGTTGAAAACCTTTCAGCCTTGGTTTGCAGCAATAAATTCAACTGACAGCTGAAATTTGGAACGCTCACTTAATATTGATTCTGAATGTAATAACAAGCGACATGACCTTTTGGAGGGTGTAAAATATGGCTGCCACAACATCTGTGCCACATTTCTTGCTGTGTAGTAATATGCTGTAACAGCACGGAGCTGGCACTGAAGTTAAGCTTTATTATCAAGCAGATCTCTCCATCTCTCTGGCTTCGTTAAAAAACCCCACAGAACCTTACTCCTCACCCCACCCCCAAGATGCTTCCCACATCCAGAACTCGTGCATACGTCACTGTTTCTGAGACCTAATTTGTCCTGCAGTAAGGAAAGTGATTCTGGACTGCTAAAAGAGACCCCCTGTGTCAAACACAGCAGCTCCAGCAGACTGAAAATCAGCTTCAGTCAGACAGGAATCTTACACTGAGAATCTCCATCAAACATCTACCGAGTTACACTCTTTAATGTTATCTTGCTACCTAAAAGGAAATACCTTTACATCTTTCCTAAAAGAAAGAACAAAATAGTAACCATTTGTGTCTGCTCTGGCACCACAAATATCATTTTCATTTAGCATTACCCCAGGATACCTTGAACTAATTTTGCTAGGCTTGATACAGGTTGGTACCTTGCAGTAATTCCCTTTGAAGTGCTGGTATCTTTAAAATATATTCCATGTAGGCAGAATATAAATTTCTGTATTTTTTTAAATCCAATTTAAGTAACTTCAAATTATGCAAGAAGTCTAACCAAGTTTGAAAACCCAAATTCTACTACAAAAACCATACATCCTTCTTCAAGTATTATAAAGAATGCTTCAAATATCTGCTGAAGTTTTTTTTTTTTTTTTGGCTAGCATAACAAATAAACTGCAACAATGAATCCCTTTACCCTTATGAACAAGACCTATTTTATCTCCTAATGAACATGAAACACAACAAAGCAGACATTTACCATGATACTTTAATTTTGCATTTTGTGATTTTAGTTTCTACACCACCAAACACTTGGTAGCAGTGAAAATTTTGCATGTTTTAAAACTCATTGTTCAAGAAAAATTAAAAACTTTCATATTAAAGCTTAAGGCACTTTAACAAATAGGTATGTGAAAATACTTGCTTTTGAAAAATCTTAATAGTCCTCTACTGCACCCTTTGCTAGGACATGTGCCTGTACTGGCCTTGTGGGCAGTACTGGGGTAACCTGCCCCAACCACATCATGACACCCTCAGTTACACACTGGGAGCCACAGAGCTGCTCTTTCTTTAGCAAACACTTCATAGAAAGCACCAAAGAATGGAAATTTATAAAAATACATCAAGTTTATAAGTATATTCCTTGAGATGTAATCCAGAGGTAGTGGCAACAGATACCCAATATGTAAATTTCAAAAGGCATTAAGCATCACTGTATTCATGTACTGATGCATAAGAATTCACAGACGTTACATTTAATAAATACATGTAACTTTGATTATTACTGAAGGCAGATTTAATCCTAAATGAGGACTGGATATTTACAGTTTGAATTTAATTAAAATGTACATTATATATACACGCAAGCATAATGAAATGGCTACTTCCTGCCTGCCTTTCCCCTGCTGTAAGCCTAATTTAATTTAATTATAAGATCAGCACCTGAACCAATCAACATTGTGCTACACTAGATGAAGCTGCAATTATAACAAAACACAAAGCCTGGTAAAGATGCAAGAGAACTACTAAAAAGAAGAATTGTTAAATTCTTTTTAATTTCAATGATGTCTGGGACTCCTTTGAAGGAGTTGGAGAAGAAAACAGAATACTTTAAAAGCTACAGCTGACTTTTGAGCTGCCCTCAATCTCCTAATTACCATAAAGGCATAAATCCTAGGAAAGTAATAAAAGTATTATTGAATAACCCTAAGATGCCATGGATCTGGCATTTACTCAACCTTCCATGTTACACACAGTGTCCAAAACTTCCAGCAGTTTAATCTCTGCTCAGGTGTGTTTGAAACCCACACATTTGACCACTGCTCCCTTGAAAAGCAGCATTTGTAGGTCCTACATGATGGGCTCAGCTGTGGATCTGAGACAGCCACACACTTTTTGGAAGGGTTTCCCACTGTCATCGTGAGAGACTCAAGAGCTGAACTGCCCAGCTGGGCCGGGAAGTTTTGAAACACAGACATCAAATTCTCTGGGACTGGTCTCACATCCCCTCAGAGGCTCAGCCCCACTGCTGCCCCACAGCTCAGCCCCACTGCTACCCTCCTTCCCGGGCTGCTGCGCTGGCCTGGACCGCTGGCACCCCTGCAGGCTCCAGGAAAGGCAGAGGTAAACAAGCACCAATTGGATTACTCCTACAGCCTCAGCCAAGACAGAATTCAAGACTAATCTGATTATATGTATATTATGAGCCACTAAGACTCTTTTGGCAATAATTACCAAGCTTCCACACATAAAAAGGGGCATTTTATTTAGCACTGGGCTAATTTATCAAGTGGTAAGCTTCAAAGGGGATGTTGGGGAGGAAAAACAAAACCCCACCAAAAAAAACCCCTGAAGTAGGTTTATAAAGCAGAGATATTTCATTTTTATTGAACGGCAAAAAATTATTCCGGACTGTTAAATGCACTAAAAGACTTTCAAATAAAATACAACTTCTCCTTTCAAAGCTTAATTTCCAGTGATAAAACTTCCCCAAATTCCAAAAAGCTCAAGAGAAGCATTTAGAAATGCTGCCACTGTTTCTGATACGCATTTCCAACCCAAAAGCTGTGGCTGGTTTGGGTGGAGGGAAGGAATGCAAAATAGCAGTGCCTGACACCTGCCTTAAAAATTCATAGCCAAGACTATATGTCAATTACATTTATGCTTTATAATTGCAACTAAAATTTGTCAAGCAACTACGTATGAGCTGTGTGTTTGTTTATAGATAATACAAGGCTGAAAATGAAAATCTAAAGTAATACAGCATAATGTTATACTTGCATATGTGCTCATGCACATCTGTAAAACTCCATTTTTACCATAGCTGTCAGTAAATATATTAACATAGCCCTGGGGGTACAAGCACACAACACAGACTGAAACAAACGTAAAGAAGGAGAAGATGCACGTGGAGGAATCACTCACAAGGGGGAACAACAGGCACTTTCCACATTCCTGCACTTAAGGGAGGACCTTCCTCGGGTGTCTGTCTACTACTGTGGAGAGTTTGGGCAACAATCAGGAAGAAATTCAAGTTAATTCAGTAATCTATGAAATGATCATGATCAGAAAGACGTGCATGACTGGAAAAAAGGGCCATTGATTTACAGAGGAAGAGCAAGGATGAGAAAGGAAGGGAATACCACCTGACTGCACAAAGTATCAGTTTGAAGATATCCTGAAATGACCGATTTTGAGATCCTGAGAAAGCCTGGGATGGCAACTGGCAAAGATTTGGGACTCCTGAATGTAGGCTTTGGTGTGATCAAGCGATTGCTAGACAGAAAGTCCTGGGACAGAGCCATGAAGGCGATGTGCAGCAGCTGTGTGGCACACAGGGAGCGGGCACTGAGGCAGGGATGGATGCACAGCACTGGAGAGGGTTTGCCAAGACAGCTGAAAAAAAGTACGGATGAAGTGACACCCATTTGGGAAAAATCACTGCCAGTCACAACCTGGGAAGTGAACAGCTGAGTGGCAGCCCTACCGAAGCCTACTTTCTTTAGTTCTATGAAATTCCTACAGCTCTGTTTAGTGACCTGAGCTTCTGAGTCCATAACTACAGTCTGACTCCCCACATATAAACACCTCTAAGATAAAGCAGCCCCAAACCACTGAAAACATTTCTTCAAAGAATTCTCAGCTAAACTTCAGGCGACAGAGTGTCACATAAACTCAAGAATGGTTATGCGTGTCTATGATGCCTTCAAGATGCAAAGATTTCTTCAGAAGAACTCTCCTGCACTAGCCTGAGTGCTCTTTTGAGAAGCACAGCTGTGGAGATCATGCTCCAGCACAGGATTTCTTGAAGTTCTACCAAGATACTGCTCCTGTGCTCAAGATTTGTTTCACAAAATCCTTACAGGACAACCACAATGTATGCTGTTGTCCAAAAGTATTTTAATTCCGCACTTTAAGAAATCCATTTCTAGGTTAGCAGTTCTGTTGCTTTGAAAATTGTTTGTTTGCATCTGTTAAACTTATCGACCATAAAAGCTCAGTCAAGAGAAGATTACAAGTTGGGTTACTCTCTCTTTTCCAGTTCCCTGAGAATATCTGCAAAGTGAGACAGGTCTTGGGAATAACCAAATTTAGACTATGAATCCAAAGAGTCTTCAAGAGACAGCAGTGAAAAATTACCACCTCTGGTCTCCTGGTGCCCTCCATGAAGAAGCAGGTGACAACAAGACAACTGATGCCAAAGGACAGAGCAGAGCAATTGACTAGTGAGATAATTCAAAATGAAACACACATTCTATCTTAACGCAGATGTTTGGGATGAGCTTCAACTAATTCTACTGATTCAACTAATTTAAAAAGAGTTATCTAATCACAGCTAGTCCAGTAGGTACCTCTGCAGTTAATGGACAGATATACACACCAAATCAAGGGCATTTCTCCCATGCCATCCCCAGATGAAGCATGCAGGATGGATCACTCTGTAAGTGCTTGTCTTATTTTACTGATGATTAACTCTGATTAATAGCGTATCGTTTATATTAGTGTAAATTAGACAAGATTAACTCAATCTTTATTTCCTTATTTTCAAGTAATAAGAATCTTAAGCCCTCAGGCCAGAGGTTATTTGGAGCCTATAGAACAGCAGAACAATGTAATTTGCCTTAGCATGTCACTTATGCCACCTCCCTTAAACTCTAACATATTAACATATGCCAGTCTTTATTACCCTGCTGAAGCTGGTGCTATTTACATCTCCTGAGTCACGTATGTTCTGTTCTCTTAATGTGACTAACCCCCTTACTCCATATTTTGCTTCAAGCTTCCACTCCTACAAGGGGCTGATTATTTGAAAGCCTCAGCACTACAATCCCCCAAACTCCATGAAAAGGCTTCCTTAAAAAGGATGCGGGTGTCGCCTAAGGATGTAGAATAAAAAGGCCTCTAAAAATAATCCATTTATAGAAAATAAGCTCATTGATACTGTCAGACTTCGTCCGTAACCTGCCCTTCAAAATTCTTCTTATTTTTAGATCTGTTATTTAACTGTACATATATTTTAACCTTGTTGATGGAAAGAAATATGACAGCCACAGAATCATCTAGACAAAACACCAACATCTAATTTGCATGTTTACTAGTATTATACATTGAAACATGAGAGTTTCTTCTACACAGTAACCTCCCTGGCAGTGTCAGAGCATTTTAGTGACTGTTCTGGGTATTTTTAGGCCATTCTTTCATTCCATTGTTTTCCTGCGTGGGGAAGTTTCTAACAGGCACAGTTCCACCCACTTGTGAAACTCCACTGAGACTGAAGGCACCTTGGCTGCACACAAAGACAAACACAAACACAAGCTCCTTCCACCACCACCTTTGGAATTTGGGCATACACGTGGCACTGCACAAGTGCCAAGATGGTAATCTCAGGCTGGGGGTGAAATTACTCTGCCAAAGCTTTATCATTCTACGCCTGTAGTAGATAAAGCTCACTGTGGATGTTTACTGTGGAGCTGAAGAATTCATCTACATATCTATTTGCATGCACGTTTCAGTCAGTTGTAGAAAAAATAGCACAGGATTGGTAGAGCTCTCCATTGACACACCGAGCATGAATATTTATCCAGCAACCATAAATATGTATTATTCCATCCCAGTAGCAAGTGGAGACCAGAATAGCAAAGAGTAGTGAAACAGACCCTCAGAAACCCACAGTTTCCAAGTATTTTGCAGGAATATGAAATAACTAAGAACAAACACAGGACATAATCTGGAGCCTCTGTAACAATGCTTTTTTTTTGTAGAGGTGAAAACTCACAGTCAAGTGGAAAAATATTCCAAGCAGTTTATTAATCACAAATAGAGAACAAACATATCAGTGCAACCGAAAATCACCAATGCTAATGCAGAAGGCAGCTCTGATTAGGAAATGCTCAAAAATGATTACACAGATGAGTAAGCCTGATTTTTGGGATCATCATCTTTCTGCATCTGACATGTAAATGTAACTATTCTGATAAATCAGAGTGGGAAGTAGCATCAAAATACAAAAAGTTGTATTTCAGCTTAAATTGATTTGACCGTTTTTTAGTAAGGAAGCTGTGATGGACTGTATGGTTATCTGCTGTCTACAGGCAGGTTACCAAGTGGAGATGTAAAACATGAAAACCATGTTTTCCATGGTGGATCAAAAATTTCTTCTCTTTAAACTGAAACTTCCTAGGACTAATATTTTTGTAACCTTGGGAAAAGCAAAATTATATGCATAGTTTAAAGGAGAAAAAAGAATAGAGAGAGCCAACAGAGAGGCAGAGGATTTAAATCTTGAAAGGACTCTAGAAAAGAAAACAACCTAGAAGCCATTTGCTACCAATTCAAAGGACATTATACATAAAGAATAGTAAACAGCACCCTTTTCTTGCCCCTGTTTCTCTGCTGAGCCGTAATTGTGTCATGTTTTAACAGAAGGGGCAGTGGGCTGACTCACAGGACACATCTCCTGGCCAGGCAGCACTGCTGGGACTGCACTTGGCTTCCAGGAGCTGGAACACAGGAATCTCATCACCACATTCCAGAGTGCTCTGCCTGACAGTTGGCCTACCAAAAAACCACTTACAGATTGGCAAGGAAGAGAAAATATGGCCCATGTAGCACATGCAATCCTTCTCATCCCAGCAGATGAGCGAAGAGGAAGCTGCCGTCACTGAGATGAAGGGGGAATGCAGGAGAGGGAAAAGCAGGGAACACCACTGACACCTTATGCTGGTAGCTCAGAGCCTGCAGCATGCCCCAGCTGTTACTGAAGGATGGGTGCTACTCACTTAAATGTCTTCCTCTCTCAGTTTTAGGGAATGTTTTCCTGAAATGTCTTCCCAGAACTGAGATAAGGTAATTCCCTGCAAAATTAAAACCATGTTACAATGTTAAGCACTTCTTAGGGTGATTATATCTTTGAGCATAAGCAGGTGCTCCCATCTGCTCAAGGTAAGGAGACATGGATAAATACATGGAGAACAAAAGCTGGACTGCTGGGGCCCGTTTCCATGAATCCCTTATGCTCCTGCATTGGCATTTTCTATTTTGACCTCTCAGGAATCAATTAAAACCAGTCAAATTCAGAATGTGGCACTTCAATAGCTCTGCTGCCAGCAACACTTTCATTTGTTTGATGTTTACTGATCATCTGGTAAACTCAACACTGCAAGTTCTAAGTTGCAGAAAGACAAAACTAAGGAAAGAAAAACTCAAATACCAGCACCATGAGGGTGGAGGAACAAAGCAGCCATTTCAGCACATTATTAAATAACTTGATACATAAACATGAGCAAGTGAAGGAAGCACTAGGGTTTAGTGGTGCTCACTGATTTTCTTTTGCTTCCACTAAATGTCTTAAATGGTAATGTTTCCCACTAATAAAAAACAACCCCCCATAAAATTGTCAGTGCAAACAATATTTCTCCCTCCTTTTTTTTTTTTT
>VXAC01000187.1:541898-625234 GCA_013399225.1 Rhipidura dahli | reverse complement strand
GAGGGGAGAGGAGAGAGGAGGGGAGGGGAGAGGAGGGGAGGAGAGGAAGTAATTAAAATGGCAAAACCAGAGAATCAGTTCCTGCACCCCTTCCTTACGTCTGAGAGGAGACCCCAATAAAACACTGCTGTGCAGGTTCCCCTGCAAAAGTCAGTAACTCATCAGTAGATAATGTTCATTAAACACATGTGAATTTCAAGACAGGATTTTTAATCAATTTTACATGCAGTGTACTAGAAAGTGCCCATTTGTACCTGTATTAGTGAGCTGCACAGCTTGACTCATGTTTTGCATAAAATATGGAATTTATTCCAACTCCAGAAAATTATCATACAGCGTGACTGACATAACTCATGGTCTTCTCTTAAAGAAAAAAAAATCCTGTTAATACACCTCCACAAAATAAACAATATATGCTTCTACCCCTAGCCCTCCTTCCTCCCTGCAGACAGACTCAGCGTGTGGTTCCTGAGGAATTAGTTGTAGAAGAACTCCCCTGCTGACAGCAAAATGCCAAATGCACGTCCTGCACATGTAATGCATCTGACATTTCCACATCTCACCAGGTTCATGTTTCTGACAAGTGCTTAAAAATATATATGTCTTTTAAAATGTGTTTTTATTGCTACCTTCCTATCTCCACTTTATCATGTTTTAAAACGCTATTTTACTCATGGAAACACCTCCACATTTGTCTTTTGATTTGAGTAGAAGTAATTGCTTTTTCAGGGTCAAATTCCTTTTTGGAATCAATGGGTACATTTCAGTTGATGGATGGTATAAAAAGTGCAAATTTGATCTTCTTCAAACAAACAGAACTGTGAAAAACTGAGAAGACTCAACATGATTGACACATTTAACATGGGCAGCACTGAAAATATTTTAACACCCTACCTTCTTTAATGTTGTTATTCTTTGCAGTAGGAGACCTTGGGAAAGCCAGAAAAACTTTCAAATGTTACAGGCATTTCTTCCCCTCTTCTGTTTTTTTTTCCCCACGCCAGTATGAGCTCCCAGCTGGGAACTTTTAAAAAGCAAAGGGGGACCTGGCACAGACACAGAACTGGTGCATCAAATGCTGTAGTTGAACCACCACAACAACTTTCCTTAAGAGCAGCAGACAGTATTTGCAAAAGTCCAGCACTAACACCTGCTCAACAGCTTCAGTCACACCTCCAGAAGTCTTTGGGCATTACACACAATGGGCATTGTGCTAATTTTTCTCAGAACTTCTAAACACTTCTGACGAATAGGTCAGTGCTCAGCTTCAACATGGGGATCATGGAAAGGGATTTTATCTAAGTCACCTGGAGAGACCCTGGTTCTCTACCTTGGCTTCATGTAAAATAATTCTACTGTATATCTTCACACATTTACATATATGTTTATATATACTTCTGAATTAAATTTGAAATAATTTCTCCTCATTAAGTACACGTTTTTCTCTCAATAGTTATGATATTGTCAATGACAGTAACAGTCACTGATGCTAATGTAATTTTATGTATTTGCAGTGGGTTTCATTAATTACTATAATTTCTTTAGACATTCAATTGAATAAATAAAGAATTCTTGCTGCACACAAGAGATGTGATGAAGACCAGAAAACCAAGAGAATTTTCAGCTCTGCTATAAAATACCTGCACCGTTCAGTAAAGGCATTTTTTCCTTTCTGAACTGTCAGTCTTGTACTTTTTAACTTTGCCTGTCTCTGATCATGATAAAAATAGATTTCAAGGAAAATTAGAGGGTTTTGAACTTCCTCTGTATTCAGTCAGAGAGGTCATCCCAGTTTTAAAGGAAGATAGACCTTGATGGATGCAACACAGAACAGCGAGTTCTCTGCAAATTCCTGCCATCTGACCCAGCCACAACTACTCATTTTTCCTTCTAACTCACAATAGACACTGACAGAGTTATAAAGAGGATGGCAAACATTGTCATCAAAGTATTTCTCACTTGAACTGAAATCACAATATTTCAAAATATTTCTCATGAATCAATGAAAGAAATGAAGTTTATCATTCCACTTAACAGAAGATAAACCAGCTCAATACCCTTGAAAGAAGAGCAAACATGAGAGAGGACAGAGTGACTTCAGACTGGCCTCATGTTCAAGACCAAGACAGCATCACATTGAAGGCATGCTCTTTAAGAGTTGAATTCCTTTCTCCCCCTCTCAGGATCCAACATTTGGTACCCTGTTCTGAACTGCCCACCTTCCAGACCAGCACTCTGACTCACCAGCTAGACTTGGCTTGTGATTGTTCTTGGCTATAGACACGAGGACTTAGCCTTCACTGTGGATACCTTCTGGATTAAACTGTTTTAGAAGTTTACCAAAAGCTTTAATTTTTAACAAAATTTTCATAACTGGCTGACTCCAGGCTCTCTGTCACTTCTGAGACTGTGAATACCCTAATACTGAGAAGAGGTTAATAAGTTTATTTATCTGATCTGTCTTGTCAATTTGTATGCTAGAGATAGTGCAACCATCCATTCAACTAATTCTGAAACTACCAAAATTACCAAATGTTTACCTCTTAACGCATATTTAGGACATTCAAACACTACCAGTATGTGAACTGTGTCCTATGCTGGCAGAAGACAAAAAGTGAAGTTTTCAGAGACTTTTTCTGATAAAGTTTGACTTCATTAGTCTCCTAATGTGCTTACTACTCCCCAGAAAACATCTTACTGTCATCTGTAAATAAACAAATAAATGAATCAAATCAGTTTTCTCATTTCTCATGGTCACAGTCTCAGGCCAGGTACTAGATCCACACTAGCACTACACTTGTGTACATGTGCCATTTTTGCCTTATTTTGCAGGGGCCAGCCTGCAAGTATGATATTGCATTATAATATAACACCATGTATCCCAGCTACAGAAAAGGGATTTTGCACATCACAGGACTCTCAGGAACTAAAAGAATTAATTTCTCTTCCTCCATTCCCCTCTTTTCTTTTTAATATTAAAAGCATATATTTCTTACAAGGCTTAAATATAACTGATTTGTCTGTATATCTTTAATTCATTTAAATTATTATCAAAATTTGAGCAATATTTTCCCTTGGCATTACATTACTGTAAATATTATACTTTATTGCTAATTGTATATTAAACTGCTTCGTTTTGTTACAAAGTTCTCAAAGCCTACAAATTTTTTAAACTCCTATCTAGCTAACAGATTGAATCGTGATTGTGGAACAGATTGAAATCTCCATAATGGGAGATCATATTAAAATTCCTCAGTAAGTCTGCTACTTTTTAAATGAACTATTTAAAATGCAGGGGAATACAACTGTGGGGGAGCAGGAGAGGAAGAAGTGAACTGGAGAGTTCAGGAAAAGAAAGGAACAGAGCACACAAGATACCCAGACTTGTTGACAAGGGAGCTAAAAAAACACAGTGGAGGAAAAGCTGAGATTAATTTATTTGTTTTAACCAGAGGATGATGAAGAGTACCTGTCTTCTTGACTCAGGGATCAATGTGAAAAACACAAGCCTACCTGGCTGAGAAATTCTGTCTTACATCAGACACAGCAAGCCCTACAAGTATCTAATAGCATTCACAGACCTCTTGAAGGGAAGAAGATAAAGGCAACCCAGGAACTTCTTTTATATTTTCATTTTGTTACTTCTTTTCCCTTTTTTATTCACTAACATCAGGATAACCAAGTCGCACCGAGCTGGCACCAGTGGAGATTCAGATGGTAACCTGTAAACAGGTTTTTTTTTGTGCTCTATGTTAAAGATGCCACGTGAAGACTGATCTAGGCACTCGCATTTCCTACACAGTGTATGAACACTGCAGAGTGACTTCTGTCTGTGCCTTCAGTCAGGCACAGAAACAGGAGCTTCCACAAGAACAGCTAATACATTTTGACACACAGGTTACCAACGTCCCCAAGTTACCTTAAATAAAAAAGCAGAACAAGGGAAAACACTGGCAGTTCATCAGTTAAACCCGAGGCATTCAGCTCCAAGAATGAGGACCAAAGATCACATAAAGGCTTTGACAACCAGCGTGTTTGAAAAAGGAAAAGAAAAGCAAATTCATTAGAGGAGCAAGAGAGCCGTTACACTCAACACTCAGGATTTCTTCTGGATATTCTGGGTGACAGCACTGACTGTGCAACCAGGAGTACACAAACTGCACAGAATGACAGCACCAAACAAACTGGAAAAAGCTTTCTAACACCAAAACACGGAAAACCAAACAAACAAAACTTTATTGTGCCTCTAACACTCAATGCTTTTTCTTTTTTTTCCACATAGAGCGAGACTATTGTACTCTGTCTTTGTCCAAACTCCACCAGTGTGATAATGTGATGTTGCTCTAATTTAACCTCATTATTCTTTTGTCTTTCTCGAAGTGAAATGCCACTTCTCTTCTTCCCTTTGAGGCCCATCTCAAACAAATGTCTTTGTTCTTAATGAGACCAATCCATATGTTTGCTCCTGCTTATTGTGTTCAGTTAATGGGAAGATTTTTCTAACACCATAAAAACTCTTCTATTATTTGTCCCAGGCAGCTTTGTGTTCAGTAACTGCTGTAACCGTTACCTTTGACAAAATGTCCCTCATCCAATATGTTCTGCTTCTGAATAATCATCCCTCCCTTGAACTCAAGTTTATTTATGTCCCTTCAGCATATGTGCATTTCCTTTCCTCAATTTCTTACCTCCTTATCATATTGTACATATTTAAAAAACCTAAAACCAGAATGTACAGTGAAGACATTGATCAGACAGCCTACAGCAAAACACTACACATCAATTGATGCATTAAAACTATAATATAGGTTATTTATCAACAATTAAACTTTTAAATATTTGCTTTGCTGATTACCAGTAAATCAACAGATAGACATTAGGAGAAATCTCATTGTTTACTTCTGCTGTTTTCTAGCTACTAATCAATGAACAAGAATGTAATTATGTATACTAACGACTCAGGATTTTTTTTCCAATAAAAATCAGAAATATGTATAAAAACAATATAAAAGCAACTAGATTATTGTGAATTTTGTATGAGTGCACATGCACAATATAAAAATATAAAAATCACTGGAATTATTTGCTGCTCTTCTAATGTATAATAGCTTAATGACTTCCTTGATTTAAACACAGACTCCTGCAGCCCTGACAAGGAGCTCTGGCAGCCAGACAATAACGTGGTATCATCAAGTCCCTGATATAGGCTGTTTCCATGTCATGCCACCTTGCACCAAAGGCAACAGAACTGTGTGGCACAGAACAGCAGCCTTACACTCCCCATGCCAGAACATGATTAATCCTGGAAAATATCTGGTGTTATCAGGCACCCCATGTGGATGCTGATGTTTGCTGCTGCTTTGCTCACAAAGGAATGCAGAGGAGCCCTAGTGGTTTACATAATATTCCTTATTTTCTTTTTAAATAGATCTCATGGCTCTGTAGGCAAAATATAAGACAGAACACAGGAGCTCAGACGATTGATTCCAAACCCTTTGCATACAAGATGCATAACAGCTGTTTTGCTTTAGATTATGGTGAACATGGGCCCAACAATTTAAATTCAATTTTATCTTTTAAACTTAAAAGCCCTGAGAAATGTCTTATGGGCACTGTTAATTCAGTTTTCTTTCAAGTCCTTTCCCCATCAGACAAATCTGAGCCCAGACAGCTCTGGTCCACTGCAGCCTAACTGCTACTGCATTTATTTTGAGCAAGTTTTCAATTTCTCATGGTAACCTGCAACTGGGACAGGGTTTAGTAAAACAACTTCCTTTTGTCAAGGGAATGGAATATGGAAAGAGAATAATGCTTCTTCACAAAAGGCTTCACATCATTATTAAAACATCACCTTTTACCAAATTCCCTTGTTTCAGGCAGGCTTATGGAACTTATGCAATCAAATTTTATTTTCCCAAGAAATAAGAGCTCAGACTAGAAGCTGGAGGATTCTTACTACAGTTTGAAAACATACATCATACAACAATTAACCCCTCTCACAACCTCACTGCATGGGGCTGCAGTAGCCATCCAGTAACCATAGCTACTCATTTCAATGGAAAGAAATTGCTATGAATAACAATGAAACCATAAAATACGGTCTGAAGAGCCACACCAAATCCTGAAAGCTAAGAAACCCTTCCCAATGCAAGGGAGAAGAACACAGGCAAAACATTTTGGCTTGATTTCCCACAGCGCTACTAATCTTTTCGGTAACACATCCCCAAAGTACACATGGCCATCCATTTTGGATGGGACACCAACAGGAGAATACATCAGCTGTGCATTGTTGCTGTCTGATAAATAACAAGAAATTAGTAATCTTTGCTATAATCCTCTTACGTTCAGGTGTGTAAAGGAACATGTCTGGCACAGAACGTAAAGAGAATGAAGGAAACAGTGTGTTAGTGTCTTGTGAAATGCAGCACAGCACCAAACTCTCCATTGCAAATTCCCACAAAACATTCCGAGGCTAAAATTTTGATCCAGTGCTGGCAGGCTGCCAGTTTGTAAAGCAATTATCACTGCTGACCCTGCCTCATACCTTGCACTTGTACTAAATGTGCACCACACACACAAAGATCAGCTGATTCTCTCCAGCACAATATGGGAGGGACAGCAGGATCTACAGCTTGTTAATGACTTACAGAGTAATTTCTAGCATTTTTAATCCCATTTATGTATGGAACTGACATCACATTCTGAGGCAGTGAACCTTTGTGGCAAACAGCAACAGGGTACGTAACAGTGCTGCCTTTAAAGCCTGTGGATCTAGGAAAAAACAACTGTTTATCATGTGGTATCCTCAAACAGTTTAATGTTTGACTGATACAGAAGTTGCAGTACTGCTGTCTCACGTGCAGCACAGCACTTTGTGATCAGATAAGATTTTTTTATGGTATTTTAAAGATCCATGCTGGGAAACACTCTGTATGTGGAATTTATTTCAGAATGGTGGGTGTCTCCTCCTTTGCTACTCAAGCTGCTGGAATAGCCTACAGCAGTTACAACGGACCAAGCAATGATCTGGGTTCTGAATAGATGAGAAGTTCCAAAAATGATATCAAAAGGCTCAGTAACAGAAGTGCCTATACTTAGGTCAAGATTATTAGGATTTCAGGAAACAAATTACAGGTCTCACACAAATTAATTATCCTCTTTCCATGTCACAGAGAGATTATTAATACAGACTTGCAGAACAATTAAGTTTGAAAGGGACCTCTCGAGGTCAACCAGTACAACGCTCTGACCTCAAAAACCAATCTTGAAGTTACGTAAGGTTAACTCCTCACTCAGTCTCATTCTTGATAGGAAGGCCCACAATTTGCAACATCAAACACCTATTTTTGGTGCCTCAAACAGGAGCAGAATGAGGAAGAGATGAGCTGAGAGCCCCCACCTTTCCTACGATGACATAAGGGGTGTAAATTTTGCTGGCACAAGCACATGAGATCCTCTGAACACACACAGACTTCGGCAACAATCAGCCTTCTACCCTGTGAACATCATGTTACTATGTTCAGAAAAATTGTGCAATGTGCTTTTATGTGAATAATGGAGATTATTTCTAGAGCTTAGAAATTTGTTACCGAAATCTATCCAAAATAGCTGACAGCAAGACACAAGTTCAAGCGACTCCAGCGTCAGAGCTTCAGGCATCTGAATAAATGTTTCTGTTTGTCAGGGCTGGTGCGAGCGTGGCTTCCTTGTAAATCAGGAAGACTTTCAAAGCTTCTTTGCTGAATGATGAAATAATGTCTTCCTGGTAACACCTACCATGTCATTTATCTATTTATCTCCATCAGAAGAAAACCTTTAATGAACATAAAAGAAGTGTCACCACTTATCACTAACAAGAAACCTGCCAGAAATCCTGACTGTCCCAATCTGTGTGTGACATGGAGGGGGAAGGATGGGAAATGTGAACATATATGAATATGTGCGTATATAAAATAAATAGTTGCCATTTTCATGTAATAAAATAGCTTTGAAAACTGTGACAAAAATAAGGATCTGCCTTCTCCATTTATGATGGTTTTATCAACTCTTGTGCATAATATTCTGTCTTCAATTTTCTGTTGGTAACTAAATGCAAATCTTGCATTTTTTCAAAATGAGCTATTACATTTACAAGAAATTGTAAATTGTAATACTGACATTTCTTTGAGGTCAGATTTATTTTTTTTTTTTGAAAGAAATGAAGCAGTAGTAATTTGTCACATTACTTGACTGAAATATGTGCCACTTACACCAACACAGATCAGCAGGTGCACTGCTTCCTGAAGTACTCCCTCCTGCTATTACTTGCCAGGTAAAATTTATAATACATCAAGATGAAAATTAAAAGTGGGGTTCAACGACCTCACCAAGCTACAGAACTCCAGGGTTACAGACGTTTAAGTACAGACAAATTTGGAAGAAAGATGATTAAAGTTACAGTTACACAAAACACATTAACCTGTCAAAAGCCAAGTCATGCAATGCCATAGGAATATTATAAATAGTAACATTCTAGAAAAAAAACATTAAAATACTGATGAGGATATTTGAAAGCTCAAAAAACAGTACACAGTCAAGAAAACAATGGAGTGTCTGAACACCTCAGTGGAACACAGAAAATAAAAATTAAAAAAAGAAATAAACAACAGCAGAACTCCAAAACCAAGAAAAAATTCTGTCAAAGAAAACCACATCCTGACCCAGCTGCAGTAATAAAACACATTGGATTAACTTAAGATCTGGCAGGTAGTTAAGTCTTGTGAGGATCAAATATCCTGTGCTTCCAGGGCTTCTGGAACACCAAATAAACAGTGTAGGTAAAGCTACTTTAGACAGCACTATCCAGGAAGGGCAGATGCTGTCCTCAAAAACATCCAGGAGAATAATTTATGTGCTTTGCTTGTGCACTGAACTCAAAGAAGCATACATATTATATTCCCGGGCAAAAAACCCTTCAGTACTCTTTCAATCAATATAGAAACTGTTTTATTTTAACACAGCTCTGTTCACTTTGGATTAATTTTCAGCTCTAGAGTATTAATTGTTGAGTGCCTCAACTGGCTGATTAGAATCCAATACAAAGTGTATGCTGCACTCCTTTTCAAAAAATTCTTCAGTTTATTGAAGAAGGAATTACATCAAAGCAGCTGCTGGAGAACATTTAGCACTCAGTTTGTATCTTGTGCATGTTGTGCATGTTTATCATGGATTACTTACACACTGTGGCTCTCAGAATGGCCACTCAGCAAAGCAGAACTTGTTCTGCACACCGGATTTAGGGTCCTTGGCCTCCTGTTCCATGGGCATTTGGGAACACTCAACATCTCCTCACCCTACACCAACCTTTGATCGGCTGATCCACACTGCGCAATGAAAAGCACTGCAAAGGCAGTGGATTTTGTGAGGTGGCCATAAACAATTCATGAAGGACATGCACATCTCATACTCAACAATGCAAATTCACTAAACCCACAGCTTAGCTTTTCTTTAATGGAATTTATTTTTCATATCAGAGTGCTTGCAGCCTTTTGGATACCACATTGATGCCGGTTTTCAGCTGGCAAAGAAGTGCCACAGAGTTTATTCCTACCCAGCCTTCAACAAAGCACCTGTTAAAGAGTCTAACTTACTTGGATTCTACATTTTCATAACATTCATCAAAGAACTGAAAGAATACATCAGAAATGTTAAGAGCTTGAAAAAAATCTATAGTTCTCAACTCCTTTGCTCTCTTTAGGAAGCACACTCAGCATAACATGCTTCAGTGTATTTCTGGACTTGTAACCTTTTCCCATAATAGAAGAAAAACTTTGTGTTTGCATCCTTCAGTTATGAAAAAGCAACAGTTTAAACCCAATCTAATTTTACTGCCTCTTTAATTGCACCTTCTGGTGCCTCATGCCTGAGAAGTGATTTATGTTTAAGCTGATAGGTTCAAACATTGCTTCAACAAATTAATGACTGAGAATTGCCCGTGCACTGAACCACAGCCGGGCGTTTGCTGACACTCACAAACCTGGGCCTGGGAGACACTGCCTGCACAGGAGCAGCAGCTGAGCTCTGCCAGAGAGCACCCAGCCAGGAGAGGAAACAGAGGAGCTGAAAAATGCAAGGTGAAATAGAAAAAAATAACCCAAACTTCTGATAGCTGGAGTTCATCAAGAAGAAAATGATGAAATCAGATTGTTTATTTATTTTTAGCCCATATCCCTCAAAATAAAATTCAGCTTAATTACCTTCTGTCTAAGACTGTAATAATTGCCACATACAAGATACAGAGGAAAAGGAGACATGCAGTTACTATGGAGTAAAGAGAAAAAGCTGACAAAGATTAGGTTCAAAAGTTTAAGTCTTGCTGGGAGTTCAGAAAGTTACATTCTGTACTTTTTTCTATCAGAAATAACACAAGAATGGAACTCATTGTATATGTATCTGAAAAACAAAACTGAAATTCTGCTACACACTGCCCTCCAACTAAAATAAGTTCTTCTGTCACCATTAAGCGAAACCACTTCAAGAGCAGCGTGTGTTTCTCTGCTCTGAGCCTGTAAGGCAAGAAGGGTTTCTCTCAGCACAAGCTCACACAGCACAGCTGAACACCAGGTTCAGGTTAGAAAAAAAGCAAGAACTACAGAAGAATTAAAGCAGGCATTTCTAAATTAAGAACAATGAAGGAAAAGGAATTTCTAAATGCTAATTTGATTGTCATGTGAAACAATGGTCATAAGCATAAACCTGGACAGGGAAGCAAATTTAGAACTTCATTTAGGTTAATTAAAAGCTGAACAAGGAATTCAACTACGTGTACATATTCAGCATACAAAACCACATTTTTCTATTTTCTATTTGATGAGGAAAACAGAAAGATTCTGTAACAGCAGCAGCTGTTTTTACATAACATCTCTTGATTCATATGAAGGAGCTCAAGTGCTCAGATTTTTAGTGATTTCAAATTTTGTCTATGTGGATCTCCATAAGTATTTAGTGTATCTGTGTACCCACACCTAACAGATATTTCCATCCTTTCCCCTTACCTTGCATTTAACTTCAAGACAATTTGATTTCTTCTACCGCCACAGGTTTAGAAGAACAGGTCTGAAATAGCACAGCAGAGGAAGGCAAATATCATTTAAATTTTCTGTAATTGTTAACATCTGCCATGCTTTTCACATTATTGCTGCTTCATTACCTAAGCAGCAGTATTGTATTAAGCACTCTGAGAACTACACACGCCTGACAAGACATTGCTTCCTCACACTGCAGACTTGGCCTCTCTGAGTCACCTGAAATGGAATGCCAATAATGCATATCACACAAAAGACCTAGAAAATGAAGAAATCGATACAAAACACATCAATCCTATCTATCTTCCTTATCTAAATCTATCCTTATCTATCTTACTCCTAAATCTATTCATGTTTATCTTGATTCTACCTCTGCAGAATTTGCACTTTAGAACCTTTATTACATGTAGCAGTACTGCACAATCATGGCACTAACAGCCTTGATTTCCTGGTTTAGTCTTAATTTCTTCCTGTATTCAAGAGACTGTTGATAAACAGTCTAAATTTAAGCTGTAAAAATGCTGATATTTGCCTTTAAGACATGGAGCTCACGTTTTTTACAAAATTTAAATCAGACAATGTTCAGAAACCAACCTAGAGTGAAGCTAGTTCTGAGTCAGATCCAAAAGGGAAGGATTCAATCCTCGCTGCCGTGAGTACAAGACAACAAGAAGTCTGACTGCAAGTGCACAGCTGTTATTTTGATAAGGTTTTCTATGAGAATGAGGAACTGACGGTGACTAAAAGAAGAGATGCCTTTTATTACTCTGAATATGTCAATTCTAAACTCTAAAGCAGGCACTTGATAAATTCTCAGCACGGCTGCTGTGTAAGAAGCTGCCAGGGAAGATGCACAAGCTGTTTTTACTACTGAAAAAAAACCCCAATAGATGTTCACCTAAATGGTGAGCTCATCACAGGAGACACAAAGTCAAATTCAGAATCCATACTCAGGGGTAACATGTCCAACTAACCTTAAGAATGACCAACTATCCTTTGAGTGGAAAGAGAAGGGAGGGCAGTAGTAGAGTTTTCCTCTAAAAATGAATATTCTACAGTGCTCAAAAGCTGAAGATTTTGCAGGCTGGGTAGGTAAGAGATGAAGATTTCTGGTTTGTAATGAGAAACAAAGGGCCTGATTTTCTTTTCCTCACTGCAGATCATTTACTTTTCCAAAATGTACTCAATTTCCCCCTTCCACATTCTATTTAATCATATAAAAATCATGCTTTATTTTAGAAAAGGACTATGTCAGTAATTTTCACTAAGTCCTTTCAGGGCCCTCCTGGCATTAACACCACATTCAATATTTTCATTAATTGGGACCAGGTAGTTCAGGCCATGTGGGATTTGAGGCACAGTATTTCCCTACCCCAGATTTTAACTGAGAAAGCAAAGCTTTCAGTCTACATAAAAAAGGAACTAAGTACAATCAAGCAAGGGCAGATTCAGAGCACATGCACTAAAGAAAACCCTGCCTGTGAAGCATATTCACACTGCAGAACCATCACTCTAAATCTAAACAAAATGCTCCTAACAATGCTGTTTAAGGACATAAATGTTGAAGAAGCATGAAAACCTTTTATCAGCTGTGTCTGTAAGTCTTAACAACAGGAGAAATATTTTGAAGTTGGTTGCAAATTCTGAACTCACTTATGCCAGTACGGAAATGGATATCAAGTCACGGCCTCTGTGTGTCAGCTTTTCACCTCTGCTTATTACCCCAGGCAGATTTCATCTTCAGATAAAATCATCCACTACATTTCTATCAGAATGTTTGGTCTTCCACTGACAACTTCTGAGTGCAGTTATGCATCGTCAAAGTAAAATTCTTGAATAAGCAGAGGGGTTTGCAAGTAACAGGGTAAAATCACGTATTGTCATCATTTCCTCATTGCTTCCCCATATTAAAAGTGCCCTGCAATATAATATGTGATCTGTTAGAGACTAGAAAAGTTTTGCCACAGATGCAAATCCAATTTGGAGCAAAGCACTTTCATTTTCAGTTCATTATATATATATAAAAAAAGTTTTTATAAAAGCAAGCTACAGACATTGATCAAAAAAGCTCTGCTCTGACTCACCACACTTTTACCCCTACCACTGGATTTAAGTACACCTAAACTGTGGAAATACGACATGAGCATAAAGTATATGTATATAATTTATTTTTTAAATCAGTCCTTTTTGTCTCCCTCCTTATTCAAGTTTCACAGCATACATATGGGTATGAATAAGCAAGGGATTTTTCACCCTCACTTCATGCACAGCAGCTTGAAAAATGTTTTCGATTAACATAAATGATAATTCACGTACATAAGGCTGTCTTTCAAAGAGGTTTGATAATTCGTAAATGAAATGTTTACACAGATGAGGTCAAGCCAAAAGGTTTGTAATATAAGTATTTAACTTATGTAAATCTGTTTATCACTGCTAAGGAACATGGGATGACTTCAAATATTCACTATTGAATGTACTCGGTACACATTTAGAGCAACTTGCATGAATTCTCATTCCAATTTTTAATTACTATTCAGTCTGTAAAGACAAAAAATCAAGAGGCAGATTGCTCTCTTTTTCTTTTATCAGAACAATTAACATTAATGACATATTACTTCACAGGCACTGCTACACATTCATTATTAAAATAATGAATTGAATGAAGTTTGAGCAGATGTATTAAAGTAACTACAGGTAGAGATGTTTACCCTTACATATATTTCTATCAATATTTCCTCAGCTAGAGTTCATCAGGAGCTGATACAAGGCTTACCAAAATAAACAAACAAACAATAAAGAAACAGCAATTCCTTTCCAAAATATTTATCGCAGTTGGGGTTGTTTCCAGATGTAATTTTGCTCTTGGACTGTGTACAGCTTTACTTACATAACTTTGTTTTTTACATCACTTTTGTGAAACCGTAAAATGAGGACAAGGATTTCATACCATTAAACAGACCTTGGTGGCAGGAATGGAAGACAATGACTTTGTTTTCACTTTAAATTTTTAGACAGAGTCAGAATTAATGTCTCTAGCACTCCATCCTGGTTCTTCACCTACCAGAGAACAAAGTAGCCAAATGTGGGTTTTTTTCCTAGGGTTTCCTGGGCTATAATTTCTATCTCAATCTTAAAATTAAATATTAAATATTAAAATTAAATATCCACCCATCCATATGGAGATGCAGACATTTAGTTTTTTGGATTTATTAAAATCTCCTCATACTGGTAACAGCACAGGGACCTATGATTTGGCACGGTAAACACAGGTTTAGCAGCCTAATTGCTCGGATTTTTTGTGGATCATTATGCTAATGCCTCTGCAGTGAAGTGCTAAATTGGAATTCCCATCACAAAGACTTCTCCTTGCTGACTGAGAGAGGAAAGCTGGGACATCCTGGGGTGATGGGAAGAGACTGCTCTTCAGGGACACTGGAAAGGGATTTTCAAACCCACAGGACTGCCGAGCTCTGCCCCGGGGAAGAAAGCACAGCCTGACACAAAACATCAGGAATTACAACTTTGTCTATATAACCCAGGGACTCCAGACCATTGTCCCTGCCCCACAGAGGTGCTTAGGGGGAAGATGGATTCATGGAGCTTTACAGGATAAAGATATACTCTGTACCAGTAAACAACTCTGCATGTCTGTACACTTTTGTACAGTCAGCATTCAACTGGACCTTAAGATAAACTCATTATTCTGTTCTCCAGGCCCCACTGTACATCATGCTCCCTTAAATATATTCTCCTATATAAACAAATCTGATCCTGATCCCTCAGGACACCCAAACTTGCTCTGACTCCACATCCTCAGACTCACAGATGTGCTAACAAAACCAGGCTTGCTTGGAGGACTACAAATGCCATAGTGGCAAGGCTTGTGATTTGGTTAAATAAAGGCTAAATGAGAAGTTTTTCATGATAAACACGTATTTTGAAAAAACAAATATAATTTGAAATTTTTGCTCCAACAATAAACCAGGTCAAAATTAAAAAATAAAAGCCATCAACACAGTTAGTTTGTTAGTTCCTTATGGCACTAGTATTTTCTTCAGTTTCCTGAAGAAGTTTTTGTTACTGTTTTCTCTAATCCTATGTCCACACTTAACCACTGAAAATGCACCTCCACCACACAGCAGATGTGTCATTAACTATTTCTGAAAAAAAGGTGAAATAAAATCACCCAGCATGAGAAGACTATGGGATAAGCCAACACTAGCAGGTGGTGTTTATTTTGTCACTGCTTCTGTTAAAAATTGTCACCTATTTCATCAGTATCTGTAAGGTAGAAGCTTCATGCAAAAAGTGGAAAGGCTATTTTTTCTAAGCTGTCACAGAACTCCTTAAAATAAAATGTCTTCTGTTCACAGCTTCCAGTTTTTAGGACATGGTGCATTGCTCAGGAGATCAATGTGGATAAATCTGAGGTTATTGAGTATTTTGCCAGCAGCTCAGCTTTTCATCACACAACCTCTTTTGTTTCTTAAGCAAATTTCAAATCCTGTATTTCCACTACTGGTGCTCTTCAGACAAATTCTGTAACGTTGCTCCTAGACGAGGCACCTGGTAGAACTGTCAGCTTCTTTTCTTCTAGGACCCACTATGCAAGAGAGTTTTACTTCTCCCTCAGAATTTCCTACATTCTCGCTATTTTATTTTATCACACACTTTTGGCTGTGTGGTTTCCACTCCTGGCTGAGAGTTCTGTAAAAAACAGTTTCATGAAGAGTAATTGCACAGCCTGGACTTAGCTGCCTAAAGAAATCACTGCTAAAATCCCAATAAACCCAGGTCTTGCTCATGTAGATTTGAAAGAATGTCCAGTAGAATTTGAATCTAAAAGCCCCCTGTAAGTGCACTGCAATATGGTTTGATTGACTCAATCCTTCCTCCCTCTGCAGTCTTCTCCTGCACTCCAGTTCAGGTTGGCTTGCACACACCACACCAGGAGCTGATCTTTTGCCCTTGTAATTTAATGAGGCCTCTCAGTGTCCTATTCACATCACAACCTAAGCAGTACACTTTTACTTTTATATATATATATATATTACTCAACATCATAGTTCTGGAATGCTTAAAAATCATTCATTATTTTGATAAATCACTGAACTTTTGTTACATTATTTTAAAGCTCTGAAAAGAAACCAAGGGTGGTCTGGTTATTTTGTTTATTGGATTTTGTTTTTAATTCCAAATTCTTATGATAACATAGATTTGAGATTTTGGGGCCGGGGCGCTGGGTTTTGTGTTGTAGTTTTTTAAATCTACTAAGAGTTCTTCTTCCAGAGAGTATTCAGAAATGGTGAGATTCAGGACTACTCCAAATACTAGAGAGGGCAGATATTTTTTCTGTAAGACACTTTTATTCTCTTTCCTTCCAGAGTCTGACCATGGATCTGACAACAATCCTTCTGCCTGTATTTCTGAACCACTGACCATTCTGACATCCAAGTTCAGCACTTCACCTCCTTTTTTTCTGGCTGCACCAGTGGCATCTCTGCCCTTTGCAAAGCAAAGGCAGAGCAGATCAAGGAACCTATCATTTTATTAGGGCACAGCAAAGCAATCCCTGCTCTAGAGGAGCACACATGAGAAGTGGGAACCTTTGAAATGTGAAGTCTAAGGGCTCTGCTTTTGGTGATACAAAGAGTCCTCTTCTGTTGACACAATATGCACACTGAAAGCCTTGCAACACTATTTGGATGCATTCTCAGCCAGCTGAGGCTTTAAACCAAGGTTAGTGCCATCTGTCTGGGTTTGGCAGCATCTGGATTGATGTAAAAAATCCTATGGCACTGTTTAAAAGGAGCAGAAATAAAGCTTGCTTTTGGTCAGTTCCCTCCAATTATTAACATAAAAGATGTGGCTGACACCAAGGCCAGTCAGCACATCTGGGTCAATAAGCTCATGTGCTTTCTTACCACTTTTAGAGCACTCAACTAACTATTTCACAACTCAGATTTAGCATATCCATGAAATTAGACTCATAAGTCATAAAAATATTAAGTTTTTCAATTGCTTGTCTCAGTTCATTTATTTTCTTAGATGCATGTTAAATCAAGCCAATTGCAAGGATTAATGCTATCAGGTATTTTTGAGTTGTGATGTAGTTACTAATACATTCTCACATTCTTCCTAATTTCTAGAGCCCTGAAGAAGCACAGTACCAAAACCTGAAAGCAATATATCACTCAAATTTGTTTGAACTGGGAAGAATATTTAGGTTGCAAGTGAAAAAGAAGAAAACCAAAGAGAAACAATATTTGATGAAAAGCCTCAAAGCTTCAAATGAGGAAAGACATTGTTCAGTTGGATGCATTTTTGTTAGGCAAAACATTTCTGTGATCCTGGAAAATGCATTCAAGGATTATTCTTTGAGATTTAGTAGAGCCTGAAGAGCATAACCCACTCATTTCACCTGTGCCAAAATCCTCCTGCAAAGCCAATAATCTTGAATGCTTCAGAAATGCAGAGACGTGTACAGGATCATTTCTGTTCTTTATTAATTTCATCTTTATTACCAACCACACACACCACCTTGGGCAGTTTTTAGCATTATGCATCCACATTCTCAAAATTTAATTACTCTACCAAAAGCTCTGGCTCCCACTCTTCTAAGAAGCGTGGAAACACAACAAACAGTCCTTATCTCCAGTTTGAAAACACAGTGAACATTTGTGGGCTGCATCAACTAGGAAATGGTCATAGATGCTCAGTACTTTCCAGTGTGTGATTTAAGAAACTGTTCCAGTATTTGCTCAGACACTGAGATTCAAAGAATGATGCCATTTACTAGTTTTTACCAACAATCAAGCAATTATGGAAGGAAGTACATCAGAAAATGGGTTTGATGAAAAAACCTCGGTTTAGGTCTCATTTAAATATTAAGCAAGCAGAGTATTATTCCTGGTTAGGGCCCTCACCTTGCAAAGCATTTACTTAAGTGCATAAAAAAAAGCCCAAACAGAAAGGTGTCTTTTGTGTATGTACTGGGTCAGAGGTGCAATAGAAGAAAAGAATGGAATAACAAAATACAGCTTTTATCTCATTAGGCAATCAAACACAAGGTAAATTTTGCCAAGTTGGGGACGAAAGACTATAAAAAACCAGCCTTTGCTAACTGAGTAAGGGCACATGCTGATACTCTAGTTGGTATAACTGTTCATGTCCAATGAACGAAAATAAAATTTGATTTCAAGAAATATCAAGAGGAAGATGTCACTGAATCATTATCTTTGTACTAAAAAGTAGATGTACTTTGTACATCTCCTTGAGATGTCTTTTGATTTATATTTACTACAGCCTGGCAATTTTTTCTTTTGCTAAAAAAGTACATTGCAGGCTTTTTTCCCAAACATCCTCTTCCTCCCAAAGGAGTTTTGCTCTCAGGGAAGCAAAAGTGTGTGTGTGGGGGAGCAGTGGTACTTCAAAAACCCCTGTCTAGCAATGACATGATTCCCTAGAAAACCACAAAACCCAACACAACTCCCTGATTGTTTTGCACAGCCCCTAAGATAAAAAACCTCAGTGGCACATGAAGTGTAACTTCCTGAATCTCAAAATCTTAGATTAAAAACCTTTTGAAATCAAGACTGAAAATCAACAGAGTCACCACTAAATCTTTCACTCAAATGCCTGATTTAAGAATCTCTGAGGAAACGTGTGTTCCATGCAAACCTTTACCAATGGAATACAACATTTGCAATTACTTTTGTGAAAATACAGGTACAGGTACCATTTTGTTATAAAATGATGCCTGTGTGTACCCAGGTCTGGCATCTTCTCCCATGTCTTAGCTCTTCTCCTCTCATGGAACGAGCCCCACTCAGGGAATACAGGTCCTTCACCACCCAGCCAAGTCTCCCAGTGAAAAACCCACCTCTAAATTAGTTCAATCCAACCAGGAAGGTAATGCTCAACAATGAGATAGAAATAAGTAGTGGAGATCAGGTTTATTCAACAGAATATTAATATGCAGGAAGAAAAAAACAACCAACCAACATTCCACAACACATAATAAACAGAACATACACAGAACAAGGTCAAGCATTGCACAACACACAAGTTCTAAACTAAGTTCTAAGTTTACAAGGAATACAGTTTAAGCAAAATAAAAACCTTACGTATGAGAGAGTTCTTTGTCTCAGCCAGCTGCTGCCAGCTTGTCTGTCTGTCTTTCAATTTCTCAGAAAGGTGTGTGTGAAAATCTAAATGAAATAAAACAAATAACATTTTAGAGATGGCTCTTCTCCTTCTTTTCTTCTATTCCATCCACCATTGGTGCAGTACAGCCAACAGAATGTTTCACCTCCTCCCACCCAAAGCATTCCTAAATAGTAAGCAAAACACATTACTCATTATTACCTAGAGATTAGGAATTCTTTTATCTTGTTATCAATGACATAAAAAAGCATATTGAGTAGCAGTAGTTTGGTGCAGTCTTGCTTTGCAGGAAGCCCATATTCCCACTGTCAGCATCATTAACCATACAAAGGCCTGAGTGCATAAAAATCTCTGTAAAATCTCTCTTTGGGTAGAATTTAACCCTAAGGCCAACAGAGTTTGCATACAGGCTGTACAGGAGGTGCTTAAGTCCACACTAAATTATTTTCAGTGATCTATCCATTCCTCCTATAGCCAAATATCAATACATCTTGCAAAATATATTTTTTGTTATCTAAAACCAGAATCCTAAGATGCATTTGGAAAATGGACACTCTCAGCTGTAATAAATCACTTCTTACATGTTTATTACAGCCACATTATGACTTTTACATTGACTCTTAACGCACTCAGGCTCATTCTGCTGCATCCTAACTGGGCAGGAGCCAGTGAAACTCCACTGCTGCAAGGAGAATTCTTTTTTTCTTTTTTGTCTCATAAAAACTCTTCAGCTTTAGGAAAACAGATTTTAATACGTACATACAAAAAAAATACCCTTTAGTTTTGAATCATCTTTCTCTTAGACTAAAAAGAACTAAAATAATCCTGGCTTTCGAAAACATGACATAAGCAGGGAGTCCTCCTACATGTGAAAAGCTCAAAATCAAGTGAAAATTATTATTGAATTTCATAATATCATCAGGAGAATTTTCAGATGTAGTAAACAGGAAACATAAAACCTATTTTTATATATTTACATAATTTGCCTTGCAAAAACCAGCAAGACAAGGGGCCCAATAATTAATGTATGGTCACTCTGAGTCTTGTTTTTCCTTTAAGTTTCACTGGAAAATAATTTTACTTGGTGCATCTCAGGTTCAAATCCTTCATAATATTTATAAGAAAACAATTGATTCTTTCACCCAACACTCAAATAAAATCAACAGTGAAAATGTGTTCTGTAAACACAGCAATTTATTAAATGCAAAGAAAAAAGGCAACACATTGACACAAATAAAAAAAGGGCTGACCAAGACAATAGAAAAGAAACCACTTTGCATGTTAGACAACAAATTAGCTGCTTGTTCAGAGCAAAAATACCTTGCTTCAAGTGGAATAATGTGAAAGAATGACAGCAACTGAGTCTCACATCTCTGCCTTTGGGGGAATAGGAATTTCAAGGGACAAGTCACAAACAATAAAAACCAGGTAGAATTTACTAAACTGGCTCAACGTCTCCTTGCCACACAGGAAGTTAAATTTTGATAAGGTGCAACTAGAAGACATTTTTGGGTACTTTGGCTCACATCTGATTAGTTCAGTTTTATTTTGATGATACAGACTTTTGATTTAAAAATAAAGAAGAAAAGATTTTCAGGAATGTTTCACTTATCAAGAAAGATAATTCAAAGAACAACATACAAGTGAAGCTAAGAAATGTGAAGGGCAGAGCACAGTGAATATCAATGTAAAAATGCTGGTAAATTAAAAAAAAAAAAAAAAAAGCGAATGTTCTCTTTTAGTATTACCAGCAATTTCTCCTTCCAAAAAACCACTAAAAGTTGATATTATTTTCATATTTTAAAAAGTGAGAAATTAAATATACATAAACACATGCATATACCAAAGAGGAAGTAATGGAATTCTTTCAACAAGCCTTTTTTTCCTTTTCTTTTTCTATGTGAAAATGGAACCAAACTCTTAAATACAGTGCAATTGTTCTGCAGTTCTAACAGCTAAATTAAACCATTAGAGTAGTTTGCAATTATACTATTTCTGTTATATCTCATCCTATAATATGCAAAGTTCTGAAATCTTTACTGTCTCTATTTCTGTTTTAATACAAGCTTTAGCTTTCATTTCTCTTTTATGAGGAAAAACAAAATTAATCCATCAACAGTTCATCTATTTTATCACATTATCCTTTAAGCTTTTGTATATTACTGAATCTGCTGTTTCTTCTTTTCACCTGTCTGTGGCCTCCTTGGGATATTTGATCCTCATAAAGGACACAGATGAGGACAACAAAGGGTTCACCCAAGGAAGCTGAACCATCCCTCTTTTTATGGGAAGCACCTAAAACTAATGGCTAAAGCTCAAGTTTCCAAGCTTTGTTTCTCCAAGAATTAAAAAAAAAAGTTTGTCACCAGTGCCCAAAGGAAAGTATATTTAAATGTTAAGACACTTTAAAACAGTATCATCTTAAGGGAAGTCTCTGTGCGTATTACCTTCCTTTGACACTCACAGGGAGTTAAACCTAATTGCATTTAGGGTTATCTCTAGCAGCTACACTTGGAATCAACCATCCTCAGGAGGACTATTGTTCTAACTAATCTACTTATTAGGCTTTTATTCTGATTTAGTACAGCCTTTTCTAAAAAAGCATCTCGAAGGGATAGTAATGAATTTCACAATTATCAGATAGGAAAGAGCAGAGTATGACCTACGGTCTTTGGCCTTACCAAAAATTAGGAAAAAGAAATCTTTTGTAAGTAAATCTTTAGATCTTTAAGTTAATTGTAATCCCTATCAGACACTGCAGTTTTACCTGGAAAGGTAAAACCTGTGTGAATTTCCTGTGCTCCTCCTATGCACTGCCCTAAAATACTACCCCTCCCACAGTAACTGGCAGGGAGAAAGCAACCTGCTTTCTGCCCTCGCCTTGAAAAGATGAGTAAGTAGCAGTTTTTGGCTTGCTGTCTCAAGTCCCACTTTCAGCTAAACCCCACTGTTGATACAGGTGATTTTAGATACCAGTATAAATCCTGGCAACACCTTTTGAGAAGTGAGGAAACAGGCACTGCAATTCCTGACTCGCTCTCCCGTGAGGCTTCGGACCAGCTCCTTGCCTTCTGCATCTCTTCAATATTTCTCTAATTTCGCTCCCACCCCAGCAGTCTGCCAGAGAACCTGCTACTGTGAGGAGATCCATTCCCCCCCAGAATGGGGAGGCACCTCTGGACACCAGCAGCCAGGGGCTCCTCTCCTCAGGGTCCCACTGCAGAGCATGCCTGGGCCCCACAGGCAAAGAGGCTGACCACCAAATATCCTGTTCTTAGTTCTGGTTCCTCTTTTGAGCTGTCCCAGCTGCTACTCACAACCATCAACTGTCCAGGAACAAGCATCACTCCTCTCTCTTCTTTCTCTCTTCCCTCATTCCCAGTTGTTTTCTTCCTTTGAAATTCTCCCCTTTGTTTAAATAGATGCTTCCTGCTATGCACTATAAATTCCCAATCTTATTAGTTCATAGGTGTTCTGGCATTTTGCTGTTTAGTATTTTCCAATAGGCATCACTAAAATCTTGGCAACCAAGCAGGTAAGTTGTGGTCCACCCTTTAAGATGACAGCACACTGTTTATGGTTGGGTTGTTTGGGGGGTTTTGTACATATGAAAACTTCCTAGCATTTTATAAGAGGTGCTTCCTCCACCCATAATTCTTATGCCTCTCAGTCAACAGTGATCTAGAATATAACTGTGGAACATTAAATATGACCAGAGTCTAAACATCCTCCTAAGCTCTGTTCTCATTTTCCCTCTTCTATTTATCAAACTGGCATAACACAATTTTTACCAGTAATACACAATAAAAAGATGGTTTACTTTTATAAAGTAGCACTTCAGAAACCTTGAAAAAAACCCTTACAAATAAATAGACTGAATTTCTCAAGCTGCTTTCTCTCCCTCCCTATATTTACACAAAAACATCCAGTAATAAACACTTGCTCCTTTCCTGTCACACCTGTGTGGCTCAGACCTGTCCCAAATGCCTCTGATTTCCTCCCTACTGATTATTTTCTGTGAGCAGAAGTTTTTCCTCTGTTGGTATCTCAGCATATTTTCACTGCTATTTGCTCAATGATTAGTGCTGATCATTATGATTTTTGAGGGAAAGGACAAAACCCATAGTAACTGATGGAACACTCTCAGTACCAGGCAGGTCAGTGCTCTATTTTGTCCTCAAAAAAACAGGGTTTTTTCCCCATCACATTCTACCCCAATAGTTCAGACCATGCCTGGTGGGCAGATGCAACAAGTGCAGTACTCAACCTCTATTCACACCTCCTCCACCTAGAAAAATAACTCAGTAATACAAAAGTCATGCACAAAGGTTTGGGAAAAAGAACTGTTCTGCAACAAAAAGGCCATGCAGTTTTTCTTTTCCCATATTGTCTTGACAAAATGACTCTCTGCTGTATTACTCTATTATGTTCTATCACACATTTTACATCCAATGTTTTGCTGGATCTTTTGTAAAAGTTGTGCTCAGTTTTCTCTCCCCTGAAGCACATTCAACAAGTCAATTAGACTTAAAAAGCTTTACCTTCATAGTGTATTGGCAGCTCTCAAGCACAATTATTCTCCAATGCAAAACACCCACAAGACATTTAAGAGTATACTTCCACATAATAAAATGTTAAAACACCACCAACCATTCATGCACAACTGACAAACACTACAAAGGAAAATGCTCTAATGCAGTTCAAGTACATCTGAAAGTGTATTTTAGTTCCGTGAACTCCACAGCAAATACACCATTTTCCCTCTCCTCAGCTTCAAGGTAAGGTTACAAAATGGGAGTCAGAAGAATTTTTGACTTGCACTGTAATTTAAAACTTCCCAAATGTTGCCAGTATGACCAGCAACAGATTTTCTGTACCAGGAGCTGGGTTTTCCACGGGCAGTATCCATGCCTTTTCTAGAGAATAAAGCAAATATTTAGCTACATTAGACACAACACCACAGAATTTAAAATTAAAAATACTTACATTTTTTTGTTTTCATTTCCTATGGAGTACTAAAAGCATTGGGATGTCTTTCTACCATAAGAATCACAGGGACATGCATAATTCAGATCAGCACTTAGAGTACAGAGATGTGTCTATTTCTTTGTGTAGAAGTCTGTTATAACTATGAAGTCAAAGCTAACTGAACCTAAATTTCAAGCAGATGTATTTAAGTCAAATTAAATTATTTCTATTAGTCTTATCTCCCAAAAGAATTAAATACAGCCCTATTAAGTCCAAATGATTATGTCTACACAGGAGTGTCAATCAATTTCACAATATCCCATTAAGGTCATGCCACTACATATCTGGTAATTTAGATAAATATTCTCAAATTCCCCCGAACAGCCAAGCCCTAACATCTAAAATATTCATAAATGCCTCTTAATTCAACATGGTCATTGACTCACACAAAAAGTAAAACTCTAACTGAAACTTCCCAATATTTTCTTCTGGTTTTACTTTGCCTTTTGAAGTAAAGGTCAATTCAACAACTATTACTTCACGCTGTTAGAAATGGTTTAGTAGCCCCATACAGACCAATGACTCAGCTACAAGTCATGATTCAATAATTATGGAGATATAAGTCACAATTCTCATGGGAATAATTTATAAAAAATTAAGAAAAGCTTCGACAGCAACTTCTTGCTTTCTCTTTAATATCTTTTCCATGCAAGCTTCTCAGAAATAACACTTTATCCTTAGGTCAGTCTCTGTGCCAATGATTGTGTTTTTAGATCAAAACCTTAACACCTGGAAAGGCCAATAACTTTCACAAAATGATTTTTTCAAATCTAACTGTTAAAACTATAATTAAATCTCTGAACCGGCTATCCTTACATAAATATGGTGACAAGATTCACATGAATGGAATTTTACAACAGAAGCTGCCAGGTAAAAATTTAAAATGTAGAGGAGACCCCATGCACTATACCAAAAGCAGTCAACACTTCAATTAAGGCACTCACTGCTTTTTCGCCTCACTTATGGCAGCACACAAAACCACATCAATAAAAACTTCATGGAAAAGGGTAAAACCAGTTTAAATCCTAGAAGTAATTCCATAAAAATAATTTTTCTCCTTATTGTGGGTTACGTATTTTTCAGCTTGAAAGCATCAAGAAAGGATAAGTCAGCCGGTAAAGTTACCTGACCATAGTAATTTCCTGCTTCTTTTGTAAAATTAGGGAAAAATTAGTTAGCTGCTCTTGATTTTTCCCAACAACCTGAATATTCCACAGGCACTCCAACATCCTGTCTGCCTCTAACACTGTAGCTCATTGCTCATTTAAAACCAAGGAAGCTCCTTAAAACACAAAGAAACTGATTGAGATCAGTGTTCTAGCAATAGCAGTGCCTCACAAAACAAAACAAAGCTCTTGAAGTACTAACTTCAGCATCTGTCTTCCTCATTACTCATTTATGTTCTTCATTGTTAAGAATTATTGTTTGTTTTTAAATTGCTATGGCAAGTTAATTGATGAGCCTCAACCACCTTTAAACCTACTTTTACTTACTGATCTCTCTTGACTTTCTACAGCAAGTTCTATTAGTGAAAAAAAATCCAATTACAGTTTTCAAGTAATTTAGCTGGTAAGATCTTATTTGTCATCTGTGCCTGTAAAGAATTTTGAAGAACTAAGAACTAACACACAACTCACAAGGAGACAATCTTACTGTTTCACTGTGTTTTTTGCTGGAGAAAAAGATAGGAAAAACAAGATTTCTATCTCAAACTTTACCCAATATCTGTTCAGCCTCTATGAGATCACCTATAGCTTTGAAACAAAGCTATCCTCAGTACTCTTTGATAAAGAATGTAAGTACAACCTGTAGCGAATCATATCAAAGATATTTTATCACTTCTCTAGCCCAGGGAAAAGTACAAAACTAGAATAAATACACAAAAGTAATACTTGAGAATATCCTCTGTGACACCAGGAGCTTGCCTCTCCAATTTCCTAAAGATTTTATTCAACAGCTCTGGTTGGATTTTTCTTCTATCACTATCTCAAGTCTGGCTCTGAACCATTGTAAATTTTTAGTATTTACAAAGTCCAGGGACAAGAAGTCCTGGATGTATATGAGCTAGGTTGTTCATTTTGGATCTGCCATTTGCTAATTTGACACTGTACAGTTTCCATACAGGTAAAAAGCAATGAGCAATAATTCCTTGTTCACATTTTTTAACCAATAACCACTGCAGAGGCTCCAGTCACATGTAAACCATGGTACCCCAACCGGTGTAAAAAACAGTCGTTTTGACACTAAAGAATATTAAAGTTATACATCATAAGGAACTATGCCATACCTTGGGTAACTCATCTCACCAGCTCCTACCTTTTGCAGTTCAATTGCATCATTCTTTAAATGAAAGAATGAGAATTCAACATATTGTTCAATGTTTATGGGCCTTCCACACCTTTATACAGTGGCAGTGACAATATTTTCTGGTTTCTTTTTAAAATAAACTTTCCACCAGTTCCTTTTTATGTTTTCAGAAGATGTTTGTTTGCGTTATTGTAATATTACATGGATATCCTTTCACAGCATTGTCCACTGTTGCACTAACATAACTTTCCAGAATCTTAATAGATAGTTCAAAGCCCATCACAAATCCTCAATAATTATCCATTTCACCTACTGTTTTCTATCCCACCCATTCACACTGTGAGATTATTCAGGAAATTTTCAACATCTTTGTCTTCACTACACTGCCAAGAGAAATCAATCACTTCAGTATGGTTCTGTTTCTCCAGCTCATTCTAAAAACCACCACAATTAAGTCTGCCCCATGGACAGAACAACAAAGTGCAGGAAGAGGCTGTAACACTCAAAAACCCAGATGAATTCAGCTCTTTTCTGTAACAACATATGCTACCTCACACACGATGGCAGCTGCTTCCCTCTGCACACAACGTGGGCTGGCAACAAACACACTCATCTCCTTCCCGACAGAATGGAGCCCTCAGCACTGGCCCAGTTTGCACAAAAAGCAGCTCATGGCTGAGGCAGAAAAACTGCCCTGGACAAGACAGCCACACCCAAACACATCACAGCATCATGCTGGGCACAGCTGGAGACAACACATTACAGTCCCTAACTCAAAAAGGAAAATGTTTTGGAGGAAATAAATACAGACAACACCTTCTGCATGTACCAGAAGGATATTTAGGAGGTGAAAAACATTGCAATGTATTTTATCTAAGCTACAAATACCAAGTGGTGGTGTGGTGACCAGCCTAGTTTCCTGTTAACTTTAAGTGTATTTTTAGTTACTCCTTGTTGATTTATGTTTTCATTAAAACCTGAGGGATATGTCTTTTGAAGCCTGCTGTAGAATGAATGGAGGTATGAGGCATTGCAAAGGTTGCCTAGGCATTTTTTTTCCCAACGTTTTCTCTCCTAAAGTCACATGTCTAGTAGGAGCTCGACTGAAGAGCAAATAAGCATCATTTGTTTACCTCTATCTTATCTTTTCTTCTCAGAAATTTAAATGCAAATGAAAAATAGAACCAACACCAAAAATTGCATCAAGTGGTGGTGCAGTCAAATGACTACAACCAACAAAGTCTGTGCTCTGCTCACTGCCACAGCACTCTGCAGGACTGGCAGTGACCCCTATCTGCTGTCTGCAACTGAATATACACAGAAGTACTTTGAAAATCATCCCAGTATTGATACAGGAGTGATGTAATTAATTTTCAGAGTTCTGTGGGACGACATATAACATGTTATATAGGCTATTAAGGAGATTATATTGATTTGAAATAGAGCAGAAAACCCACCTAAGAAAAGAGCCCTCTGAGTGCCTACAATCATGTAGAGGATGCCTTAGAAGGGTTTTCTTTTTGGGAAATGATGAGCTTAATTTACAATAAGTGGAAACTAATTGCCCTCAAACCACAAATGTAAAGTCAGGGAAAACAAGTCCACTGCTGCCAGTTCTTTCTTAAGTATGAGAATGAACTATAGAACTTCAAAATTTATGTATGAACTCAAAAGGTTCAGAGCAATCCATAGCTGATTTTTTTTTTTTTTTTGCTTGTTTTGCCTCTTGTCTACCACTGAATTAAGTTTAAACATTAGATTTTGTGTAGCAAACAAGCACAAAATACTGCATAAGTACCTAGCTTCAAACGAATGCTCAATTTCAGTAATTATCTTGATAATTATATTAGGACAGTCTAGGCTTCCCTACAGCTTTCTGTTTCTCAAATTTGAAGAGAGTTATGTGCATGATGACAGCTCTGTGTGCTCATAAGACTATTCTTACTTTATCCTGTCTACTTTCACACTCTCCAGAAATTCAGTTTTAAGCTGCAGTTTTCAAGTATTTTGTCAATCACAGTTTATCAAATGCATTCTGCTAAGGCAGCTGTCAGGACAAGATTCAGCAGTGACAGGCTGTCTCAGCTCCTGTTCATTCTACCCTTTTTATCTTTGAGGAGGAGAAATACTCTGGCTAGAAAAGGCTCTACCTGTTCACTAAACAGGCAGTGGAGTCCCTGCGTTGGCAGAGCTCCTGATCAACACAACGAGGACTCCCAATAAATTCTCAGCAGCCCATTTATGCCTACTTTTTCCTTATCATAAGTGCTGTTCTGAAAACACTACTAGCACTCTGCACATAGAGGTGATTGAGGAAAAAGACACAGTGCAGGTTGTCAATTTATCCTGAAATAGCTTCTAGTGGATAGATAAAAGCCATCTAAACCATAGCACAAGACAGTGCTATTACACAGAATCTCCAGACTTCCCACAAAAAATTCCAGACAAAAACCTCTGCCCTCTGATACACACACACAGAATTCTGGCATCACACACAATTATTTGTGTATACAGTGAAATATCAGTGCAGACTGAAGCATTGTCTTATAAATCCTGGCAATTAAGAACTTCATGGAATCTCACTCTATAAATGGTATTTCAGAAAGGCTAAAATCGGGATTATGCCAGACTTGCCTTTTAGCTTTAACTGTGTTGACTACATTACCTAAAAGAATTTTCACTTATAATGACAAATCATGACTGGGAAAACATGTATAAGTCAGATTTTCTCCTCCTCCACATATATTGCCATGGAAATGCCAAAAGCCTAAGACAGTTCTCAGACAGCTTATCTCCAAATATTTTAGTTGATCCAAATGATGCCATTTGATCCCATACATGGGATGTTGTGGGATGAAGAAGGGAGTTTGAACAGTAGATTCAGTTTTAATCTACATCAAACACTTCTGCTTTAAAGGGAACAGAACGAGGAAAGTTTCAGTCTTCATTAAAGAGGAAGCAAGAAAAAGGCCAAGCAGTGACTTGAACTTTAGAAGTGTTAAATAGTATTTGAAACAGGCTGACATTTGAAAATTTTCAATTGTTGTCCATCTTTTAAGTGCCCATCATTGTCCATAAATGTCATATAAAAAAGAACAAAGCAATAAATGGGTCAGAGTAATCTCAAAATATAAAAGAAAAATCATTAGGATATGAACAGGAGCCATCAAACTGCCTTAACACAGTGTCTCATTGCCAATCCCAGCATGAGAAGTTAGAAGCAGAGCTGGAGGCAAGAGTAGGAGCACAGGATGAAGTCAGAGACAAAAATACAAATAACACAAGGATGACCTTAGGTGTAAATAGAAATCCAAGTCTCAAGTTCAGGTGTTCCTACAGAAACTACCTCATGTTCACAGCTAGTTTTCCACTGCACACTCCATACTTGCATATAATGGAGCAACAAACTACAAAACTTTCATGAAAAGTTGGAGTAAAAGACTTCAAAGGACAGCCAAGAAGGTGAGAAAACAAACATAACTGGTTACAGTTCTGTTAGATCTGGGGGAAAAAAAAAAAAAAAAAAAAAACCAACTCAGAAACTCCAAAGACCAAGAACCAGAGAGGACTGTCCTGAAGAAATATGTTCAGACTGTAATAGGTGCAGCTGAGCATTTTATTCCTCCAAGGTAGATAAACTGAACACCTCACACATCCTTTCAGATTAAGGATTATTGTACAAACACTAAGGCTCTGTTTAGAATGTGGGATGGGACGGGGCTGGCCCTGTCCAGAGGCCACATTTCCTTTCCTTGCACTCCTGGCATGGCACTCTCTGTACAACCTTCACCCTTCTGTTTGTGCAGGGCACAAATCCTGAGCACATCCCTGTTGTTCAGCAGATCCAAAGAGTGCATTAGGATGGATGCAAAGCACGCTCATGTATAAAATATTGCACACAGCTTCTAGTTTGCCAGCTGATGTAAAAACATGACAAGAGATAAACTTAAGAACATAATAGGAATTTTCACATGCCAGTAATTTTTTTTAGACTTTCTTTTTTAGTACTAGCCATGGGACCAAGTTACATCAGTCAGAAAAAAATAATTTTCCACTTTCAATGTATGTAATATCTGCCAAATAAGAGAAGATGACACAAAAGCAGGAGGAGATGAGTCAAGTGAAGGGTCACTAGAAACCTGTTTTTTCAAAGTGGAGAGACTGTGCCTCAGCCCAGCAGTAATCCCCCAATCATCAGTGCTTTTATCACAACACCTCTGATGCAGCTAGCTAGGGATTGAGGGGTCATTAATTCAGGACATTAAACTTGCCACCAGTCACCTGTGGCCAAGAGCTGTACTCAATAATCTGGGAGCAAAGGCATGTTTTAGAAAATAGAATTTAAACCTGGATCTTTACTGGACTCAGTTATGTTTATTACTGAGAAAATCCATACAGATGCTGACCTTGTTCCAACACAGAGAAGTGCTGAGCTGTAAAACCAGAACTCTTCTGAAGGAGAGAGCAAACAGAGCTTGGAGTTAGGACAAAGCAGAACCTCTGTTTCATAGAGGAAGTTGCAAATTCACTAGTTCACCTCTGGATGTAAGAATTTCACCAAGTAGGTCATCAGGATACAATTCACACATTTCTTGATGAAGCAACCAAGGGCACTCTGACATTTTAACTAGTCCCTCCCAATTACTTGGTGGTCTTACTCCATCACAAGCATTTGGAACTATTTACATTTGCACATATCAAATCCTGTCTGTCAGTCATGACAAACCCTAGATATCTGGTACACAGAGGCCATCAGGCAAATCACAGCTATGGCAATACTTCACACAAAGGGACAACTACAAGGTGGAAACACCTCACTTCTGGAAGGCTCAAGTGAGCAATGTCTCAGCTGAAGAAGCCTTTTCACAAACAAATATGTCTAAGTTCATCTTTATGACCTTTCCTTATACCATCTAACACTGACAAAAACCCTTTTAAGATGTTATTACTGGTAAACATGTCCAGCATGCATTGAAAAACCCATATGGGCGGGATCTTCTTTACCTAAATTAGGCACTTAGACCATGGCCAGATTCTTTACAGAGAAGCCAAACCTATTTTCTGCAGCTGGGGGAGAGAAATATGCACTCCTGAGAAGTCCTGTCCACCTAACTTAAGTGAGTGAATTCATGGCAGATTGGTCTTCCTCTGGAAAGTATCCAAAAGTCTCTACCACTCTCTACTGACTCCAAGAGGCAAATCAAGCACTTCAGCTGCAAAACAGCTTCATTAAGCACAACGTAGGCACAGAACTGAGCAGATTAAAGCTGTGCATTGGACACTTTGCTCTTTTAATCCTCAGAACAGAGTGCAAAAACAACCTCCCTAAAAAATAAGTTCATGCATGAGTGGGTAATATAAATTGATAAAGCAAGGAAAAATGTTAAATTTAAATGTCACTAAGCATGAACAACCCCTGACTGTGCTAAGGTGTGAGTAGAGCAGCCCAGGCAACAATTCACTCTGAATTGAGAGAACTCAGGGTCTGTGACTGAGCTTCCACTACTTTTCCCCTAATTCCTCTGGCATTGTTCCTGCATTCTGAATGTCTGAGCAGTCCACTCCTTGCACAGGTATTCACATTCCACAGCACATCACTGGTTTGAGGTAAGCAGTGTACAAAGGGACAAAGTTTTAAATTCACACTCAAAAATCACACTCAAGGACTTTAAATGGAGAACTAGAATTCTCTCGATATTGAAATAAGATGGACTTTTTCAGTTAATGTTACAACTTAGAGGATTTGACAGATATCCTGTCACAAATGGAACACACTGAAAGAACACCTACAACAATTCCAGGAGATGCACAATAGTAATTAACAGAACATTCCAGCATCAGATGACTTATGTGCAGATTCAATGCAGCATTATATATTATTATACCAATAATGGTAATAATGGTAGCTTATTTAGACTCTCCAATCTTATCTCAAGGTAGGCACAGCAAGTTTTTTAAAACAAATTTTGTTGACTTAAATTGTGGATTTTTCCTGAACATCTATGGTGTTCTATGAGTCTTCACCTAAAACCATGAGATAAATGCACCTGAGTGGGAAATTCAGGACAGTAACTACACTGCATATAGCAAATACAATATGTAAATATTGCCACAGTTCCCCTTACATATAATCATTGTACAGAGGAAGATTATATCAACAGAACTATGATACACTGAATGAATTTACCTTCAAATATTAGAAGCATTAAATTTTCTGTTCATTTCCAGTTTTCTAAGAAATCTCTTAATACCAAATGCATTAATGTATCTGTACTAGTTAATGCACTTTTATACTACACTGTTCTTCATAGAACCTCGTGATAAATAAACATCATGCATACTATGTTTATTCAGTTTTAAATTTTAATTATCTTGGCTTTCAGAAAAAGAAAACTTTCCCACTGAATGTCAGTAAAAATGGTGCAAGTGAAGAATGGTAAAGTAGCATTGTTATAAAAACTCTTCTTGTCTTCTTGTTTGGTTCATCTAAGACAGCCAGATATAGAAAGCGAAAGTGCTTAAAAAGAGTATTTAGGACTGGTTATTCAAAAGTACCTGCTGGAGCTGCCTAATAAAGACAGATAACATCTGTGCTACAGCAGAAGCATTTCACCCTTGTACAATCATCTTTATAATTTAACTAGCCTGAAGATTTTGTTGAAGTGCAGGAACTAAAGATTTTAATGCTATTGTGATTTAGTTAATTTCTGGTTTTACTTTTCATCATCAAAACATTCTATCTAAAACCTCTTTTCCCCCCTCCCAATTCTCACTTGTGCTCCCTACACACATAACCCAAAAGCTGCAAGAAAACTGCATCCATGGCTATGGTAGCATCCCTTTCACTGAAGCAACATATTTCACTATTGCCAGACTAAATAAATTGTTCTTCTACATTAGGTTGATTCATCTCTCACACCTCCACAATGTTACTTTAGAATTGGGCTGTAAACCAAAATAAATTCATCTGTTGTTATATCACGAAACTTGATAAACATTTTTTATATCTCATTTTTCCCCTCAGTATTTCTCCTGTACAGACCCAAATCACTACAAAAACCAATCATTTACACATTTTCCCCTTTATGTTTGTGTCAGACCATAATGTTCTTCAATTAGATGTAGATATGGGCTCTGAAGACAGAAAAGTAAGGTCACGCCAGTGGGAAATTACAAGTTACCAACCACCCCACTGCATTACAGGTCCACAGGAATTTTAGTTCTCCAGCAAGTTAATACTTTATCTTGCTTTGCTTGTTTTTTAAACAGAGAAATTTTCCCCACTATTGAGAGCACCTTCTTCTCTAATATCAATTCCATCTAACAATTTATGCAATGTTCGCTCTTCCAGAGATCTAATATTTAATTGCTTTATAATGTCCCTGACCTCACTATTTTGGGGAACAGAAATACAGCAAGAAAGGACAAACTGAGGTGATCAGGTAAATGAGTTTCACAAATCATTAACACCATGAAGAGCAAGGATTTGGTGCGTTACTTCAGCTTCATAGGATATAATTACATGTTTTGATTAGCAGATATATTTTCCCAGCCTCAGGTGTCAACAAGGGTTCAAGTGTATAACATGTATAAATGGGTGCTAATTTTACTAGTCATGAAAATGTGTTTCGCTAATTACATTTATATCCTCTTAGCCCATTTCCATTTGATATTGCTTCTCTGTAGTACCTCTTCCTGTTTATTTCCTTACAGTGACATTTGAGCTCTTTTCAAATGACACAATGATTCTAAAATTCACTAGGCATGGCAAGTTACTTCCCCACTGAATACCTGTTCTAGGCCTGAAAAAGGAACAAGATTTACAGATGTGTCTAAGTGGTCATTTCTGTACTTCTGTGAACTGTACCCTGTTTAGGGTGTTATTATCTGGGATTAAAATCTTATGGCAAAAGCGGTGCTTTTCTTTCACCCATTTGATTCTTGCTAAGCTTGCAAGAACTCCTGATTGTTGACACCAACAAATAACGGAGCAAGCCTGTTTTAAAAGAGTTAAGCCCTTTTTCCTTGCCCTGCACTTTCCTGACAGTCTTACATGCTTTGTTCACAGAAATGAGATGAGGACTGACAAGTCAAGGAACGTCTTTCCACACAACCATCTACAGAATGGTTTGGGTTGGAAGGCACCCAAAGATCATCTATTCCCATGCCCTATTCAAAACCATGATGGAAAATATTTTAAGGCTTTGGATGAAAACATGGGATAAAGTTATTAACCACAAGCTGCTGGATATTGGAATACCTAAATCAGGACATGTTTCTACAACTCAGATTGCAGAACAAGAAAGACCCAAAAGGTTTCCAAGGGTGAGTACAGCAGTACGAGGAAAGTAAGCACCAACAAAACCACAGTTTTACTGTCTATGCACCTTTATTTTATATTTAAAAATGAAGGACTTGTCTTCCTTTAAAAAAACAGTCATGAAGCGACTTTTTAGAATGAGATTAACATTTTCAAGCTAACGCTGAGGTCTGGAACCCACACAAAGCAACAAATTCATAGACATTATTCAGTTTTAGCAAACAGCCTAAGACCTCACCAGCTGAGTCCTTCTACTCACAGTGTGCTGTCAGGCAGCCTTACTGGCTTGGTTGGGGCAAAACTTCAGAGCATGTAATGAAAAATAAGACAAGGACAGAAAATTACAGTGTTCATAAACACACAATAAAGTACTGGTATAATCTACTCAGTCTTCTCTTGCCACTGATACTTCAAGACCTCTACTAAATTTTATAAACATGACTAACTCAAAATAATAACTAAGGGAAAAAATCACATGGAAATCACCAGCATATTCATATGTGTTAAATTATTGCAGGAGAGTGCAGGTGTAGAGACTGAATTTATAAGCTTTGACATGGATTGATATACTTACATAATAATTACTAACAACTGACAGACCTCAAAAACACATTAGGAACTCAGTGCAAAACTTTCATAATGAACAGATTTTAAAACATGCCACCGATACCAAGTACAGGTGATTTACATTTCCCTTGTAAATATTCTGGAAGATATGTATAGAAGCAATACTATGTATTATTCTGATAGGATGTGACGACAACTTCTGTTTATTCAGTACATAACAAAAACACGGTCTCAAGCCTATCTGGAACTCAACAAACACCTGAGCACTGCTATGAATATTTTTAAATAATACCATGGCAATATCTTTACAAAAAAACACTAAAGAAGGATTAAAACCTTCAACTCATAATAGGTACAGTAAGGCAGGTAACTGAGCCTTACAACACTTCACTGAAGCTGAATGAAAACCTTTTTACAAATGAAAGGTTTAAGAAACAGCAAGTAGACGTGTATAAAACACAACCTTAAAACTACGATGGTGTGGCTGGCACAGCAGACCAAGTGTGATTTCTTTCTTCACTCCTCTCCTTTGCATGAGTTATAGGATGTGTCTTCAGAATTACCCAGTTTGGTGGAAAAATGCAAGTGAAGTAATGATACTTATGATGAGAGGTTTCTTTTCTTTTGCTTTAGTCTACAGGTTGAAGATAGCTTTGCCTTCCTTTTAATATTTCAAATTTGAAAAACGGGAGCAATAAGAGCATAAATTCAAAGATATTGTATGCATGTTCATTTTAATGCTGTCATCAGTACTATTTAGTTAACAATGCACAAAACCTGTTCTTTCATATGGCCTTGCTAAAGGTTTTAAGCATAAGCAGCCTCATTTCAGAGAACTGGAATATTCACAAAGAAGGTAAGTGCACCTTTAAGTGTAAATCACAAGGGGATTAAATGCTCATGTTCGGCACTTGGCTAAAAAAAAAAAAAAAACAACCATTTTCTGGGTTTTATTTCTTTCCATTAAAGTTATTTTACTATATATGAGAGCTTTTTACCAAGTCCAAATAAAAGCACTGTGGGTAGCGAAGTATTTCACATATGCAAAGAATGTTTAAAAATTAGTTTTTCAGGGTTTTAATTGTATATACATCAAATCAAGTCAGCTGCCATAACAGAACAATTGCTACATTCATGCTGTGTGTTATGAACTCTAATTGTTAGAGACGCTTTTCATTTCAATCTTGACAACATCTATATTAATTTTTTCATGATTTCTTGGTGGGTTTTTTATGCTAATTCTGTTAATAACAGAATAAGATTATACATTGTACTTTTATTCCTGATCATTAGAAATGTAAAGCACAACATGAGTCAGAAACTGTAAGGAAGAGGAAAAATAAAAAAAACCCTTAAGTATAAGGGAGGAAAAAAAGAAGCAAAGTTGTGCTAAAACTGGATGAATTCTTAACAGAGATTTTGCTTTTATCTTCAAAAGGGCATTGTATTATAACTAAAACTTACAATTAAAAGAAAAATCTGCGCATTTTTTTTAAATCAATGAGTAAAGAATATTTAGGCATCACAGAAATCCTCACATCAATAATATCAAAAGTTGAGCCTACAGCTTTTGAGAAAATACTTGAGAAAACAACAACAAAAAAATCTCTAACCAATTTGTGACCAAATCCGAACACTTGGTGAGAATGAAGCATCCCACAGAAACACAAAGCAATAGATGCCTTTGCAAAGTGAGGGGTAGGGGAAGAAAAAGAAATTAATAGACCTGTCAGTTTAACTCTGCTATCAAATGACATGAAACCAATTGCCAAACACGAGTTTTGTGAAGATAAGAAATGAAGATAAGGAGCAGTCAACATAAATTTGTTATGAGCGAATTAAGAAGAAATTCAAATTTGTTTCTGTAGCTAAAAGGGATTTGGCACTCTTGGAAAGGATATCAGCATGGTGCACAGGATGATAGGTTTTACAGCAATTTAATCTTCGCCGTGAAAAGGCAATGGAAAGATGCCTGGCCCAATGGAGGACTAACAAGTCACTCCTGAAAGGACCAGAAACTTGAGAGCCTGTTATCCTAGCAGACAGTGGTATGCAGATTTTATTTTATAGGTTTTTAAGAACTGTCACTAAGTCTGTCAGAAATCACCCAGTAAATCAAAAAGTAAACATCTAACCGAAGTCAAAGGGGATAAAATTCAGCTGTATGTCTTGATCATTCAGACCACAAAGCTACACTAAGTTTAAAAAATACTCTATCAATACCAGATTATGATATAAATATTATTAATGACACTTCTTGAAGTAGAGATTTCCAGCTGAAAAGCATAAAAAAAGTGTTTCAGAAAAACATGAAGAAAAATGCGACTTGCTAGAGAAGCCATAGTCTTAATAAATACATGTGATAAAAAGGGAAGCAATCCCTGCTATCCTGCACCTCTCAAACTTATTTTGAAGTGACAGGAAAACAGATGTTCCACATTTTTTAAATTGCTTGCAAACAGACCAAGTGAAGAGGAATGAATCCTTCCAAAAGCCACAGACAGCATAATTCCAGGAATATTAGTTATAAATCTTCCTTCCACAACTGTAGCTACAGTTAGAGAACAGTAAGAAGGGGTTCTTATTTTGCATTATACTATTTGTCACAAATTTAGGAAGTCCTTGTTGTGATGGTCAAATAGTAACCTTGGCCTGGGAGTGAAATACCAAAACTAAACTTCAGGTGTGGAAGGGAACCAAGATACCAACAATCCACATGCACGACCTTCTCCATTTTCTCAGGAAGCAAAAAGGGGACTGACTGAAAAGTGAAGCCAATTGTTAACACAGAAATAAGAGATACTGTGCTGCAGTAATTGCAGCCTTCTTATCCCAGGTGTAGGCTTTAAACACTCCGTGCTGTTTGCCTTATATTCTAACTTGGCTCTTGGTTAACATCACCTGGACACAGAAAAACCCTGTCAGTCTCCATTTGCACTGAGCAAATAATGCTCTCTGACTTCAGAACACACACACCCAGAATCAGGCACTCGATTACATTTATTTGTCACTAGAGAAGCCTAATTTGAGAGCTACTTTCAAAGTTTAGGAGCTGACACTTCCTCTGAAGGATGAGAACCCTGTTTCTTTATTGCACTGAAAAGACAGTAGCAGATGTAAAGCTCCTCCTGTGCTGTACACCCAGTCTGCCCATTCCAGGCTCACATAACTCCTGCTATAAAACATCCCAGCTGCTACTTACATGCTTAATTCACAAATCAAAATTTTTCAAGTAAAATACAAAGACACTGTTACCTTGCTAACCCTAAGCTCACTTTTGATGTACTTTCAGGCTATTATTAGTTCATCTAGTTATTCAGACACAACAAGACATAAAAAGCGAATTTCTAGGTTAGCACAGCATGCCTTTGGGTAGCATTATAAAGCCCGAGAACTGAAATAAGCATCATAAAAATACACGGCCTGCCGTGCAGATTCTACTTTAGAAAATGAACTCGGTATTTAAAAATCAGATTAAAAAAAACCCAAACCACAAAATCCAAACAGTATTTCAGAACACATGGAACGCTGTCCCTATCCCAGCTTTAACAACCATCACATCTCAAATATATTTTAATGCTAAATTAGCTAATAAGCCATTTCTATTTTCCTGCCATGAAAATCATCGCCAGTTTTTGTTATGAATCATGCTGTATTTCTACGACTTCTGTCAGGGGAACCATTATTTACAAACACCTTTGTACTCTTTGGCAGGCCTGAAGTAAAAACAAAACCCCCCAGAAAAACCAACCAAAACAAACCCCAAAGCAATCAAACAAAATCCCACAAACCCTTCAAAACTTAACAGATTTGATACATGGAACAACTATGTGAGGTGCACACATTTGAAAAGCAAAGAGCCTCATGCTTATTTTCTCTTCAAAGAGAAAGAAAAATTAGCAAGGAAAGAAATGAAATGAGCAGAAATTTTACTGTCCCCTTTTCACCCACCTGTATTTCACAGCAATGTTAAACACAACACAGAGCTGCCTGTATTGCTGGTAGCAGTATTTACACAGCGAGCATGTGGCAGAACAACAAATACTCTCCACAATTAATTCACAGTGTTACATGGGGGTTGTTGCTTGGCTGTTGATGAAAACATTCACTTTAATAAAATTCAGCCTTTTCCTCTGTATTCCTGCTCCACATCCTATTGTCTCTAATTGCAGCACCTTCTCTCTCTCTCTCACACACAGGAAAAGCTGCCAAGCAGCTCCCTCTGGAGCCAATGTCACGGCTTCTTTTCAGATTACTAGGAGGGAATATGTAAACTGCACTGTCAAGTACCTTATCCATAGGGACTAAGTGTGTCATTTCAGAATCCCTAGTCTCAGATGAGTCAATCTGAAGTCCTCTTGTTCCACTATGGTCTTTCAGTCAAGTCATTCCTGTTGGCAGCGAGTCACCTTAGACTCTGCTCTTGCCAAAGGTGAACTGTGAACCCGTATGTTTAAATTGGGCACCCAAAGATGTTAGTACCAAAGCTCCTTATTCATAACCAATGTATTATCTAATTAATATTTAAGTTAGCTACTGAGGTTTACAGCAGTTCAGAAAACTGATTTTTTATATAGTTACATAGATGTCTGCAAATCAAATAAAATACACCACACCTTCAAAAACTTCTATCACCCTGTTTTGTTAATGATCATGTGGAGAGAGAGGCCTGTGCTGGACTCCCATTTATTATTCCTTATTTCTTCTTAGTGTATCAAATGTCAAACAAAACCCAAACCAAAAAACCCTCTTCCTTGCACCTTCAAAACATCTGCCATTTCTTGAGATATAAATTTGTGAAATTAAAAAAGAAAAAAGAGGCATCTATTTTAAGTCTTCTTTGGTCACAGTTTGCTCATCCAGATACAAATGACTGTTTTAACTCCCTGCATACACCAACAGACAGGGATGAGGTCCCCTCTGACTCTTCTCTTCTGGCTAAACACGCCCAGCTCTCTCAGCCTCCCTCATAACTGAGATGCTCCACTCCATTAATCATCCTTGAAATACCCTGCTGCAGCTGCTCCAGGAACTCCATGTCTCTTGTACTGGGGAACCTGGAGCTGCACAAAATATTCCAGGGGAGGCCTGAGCAGGGCTGAGGAGAGGGGCAGGATCACCTCCCTGACTTGCTCTTCCTGTTGCATCCCAGGATGGGTCTCCTTGGCCATGAGGATACACTGATGACTCATGGACATGGGTGTTCCACGATTCCACAGAAGAGGAATGATGAGCAAAATATTCAAGAAGTCAGTATTCAAGCAAAATTAAATTTCACTTCATCCAGAATATTCTCTTTTATTTTGCGGGGGGGGGGGAAATGTAAAAAGTTACATAATATCTCATTAAAACAAATAAACCAAAACCCAAAAATACTAGCAAGTTAGCAGCAGTTTTGGAATACAGAAAGACATAAATAAAAGACAAAGCAAACATCAACAAAAGCGATGATTCCCAACTCAAGCTCCTCTCCAGCTGTTCAGATGTGTACATACAGAAAATAACTGTAAGGTTGTTTTTCCTTCCTTGGGGAACTGCTGTCTTTTCCATCACTGCAAACACCACTTCAAGCAATTGTCACGTCTGAAGATCCCTTTGCCTCCTCTAGCTGTTTTTTTAACAAAATGCACTATAAAGCTTGAACTAGAATGGTATAGAGCAAAATTGTCACTCAGCTTTAAATCTATTGACAGAATTCTTTCATACACATACATTTTAAAATACAGATAAAAAAGTATTTATTTCTTTATCCTCTTGAAGCAAAACTATTATCTGATCAGGGAGGCCAACCTGTACAAGGAAAAACAAGCATTATCTACTTCCTTAATTCACCATGTTCATAAAGTATAAACTCACACTGTCGAGAGAAATGGCAAGCTAATATAGTGTGACTAAGGATAAGCATGCAAATGGTTTAGAGAATATTCCTGATGGGTGGAATGCCTCATGAATTTTCTCAACCTGGTTTAATAGTTCTTTATGGAACATTTTGAGCACAGCATGAAATTCTGAAGATATGCAAGCAGTATTTCTCCTCAAAACCTAAAGAGGACTTGAACTCAGACAGTGTCAGTGTCCATTGTTTCATTATTTTTTGGCAGCCTCTAGAAAAAGAGAAGTGCACTGGCAAGGTAAAGGACCAGTGAATTTTTCAAGTGAAAAAATGAGACCTGCAAGGAAGGGATGTTCTTTTCAAAGAAACAACAAAGTTATGTGCAAACATAAGTGTGCCAATCTTTATGATGGTACTAGTATTCGTTCAAATAGGGTATATTGAAAAAAAGGGCTTGTCCTCCACAACATATGAGTTTTGAGCAGTGAACTCTGACACATTCAGTATTGCCCTGTCTCCTTGGAAATTTAATATAAATAGGAAAGCCTGAAAAAGCAGACACACATATAGATTTAGAGTAAGAACCATCAGGTGAGCCTGAACTTCCATTTTTGACATTTGAATGAAGGCAGTCTCTCATGTTTTAGCCCACTATTGCTGGTTGTACCAGAGAGATAATTTAATGAAAACATTTATCCATATAAACCATGTGCAAAGGGATGATCCTATTTGCATTCTATGAGTATGCAAATACATCAAGCACATGCAAAGTGGATGAGGTATGCAAGCAACAATATCCATAAACTACATATAAATAAAATAATCATTAATAAGATGAAGTACAACTTCATTAACACAAAGGATTGTAGGTGAAGATCCCTTCCACTGCCATAGCAGAAAAGTTCTGAGAATCCCCCTGTTTAGGGATCATTCCTTTGCCAGTTTTATAGAGCTCTGCCAAAGCAGAACTTGTCATGACCCAGATGCAAAGTGTGGACTACCATCCTGTTTCTGTGCTGCACTACTGAACTCACCTTAAAAGCCCTGAAATGATCTATTGATCACACCCCTCTCCTATTAACTTCTGAGACATAATGATGCTATAATCTATAAACCTCAGGCCCTCCTGAACCGTCCCCAGAACAATCATTAAGTTGGCCATTCCTCACAGATCCCTGCCATTGTATTCCAATCTGTAGTGGAATGCAGGAAAAATATTGTTAGAGGAGGTCACCGGAGAAGATCAGAGTCAGCTGGAAGACCCAACTGTTCATTATTTCCAACAGATGCCATGAGAGCCTGCCAGAATCTGCCTTACAAATTGTTCCATGCTGCCTTTACAGAAAAAAACGCCACAAAATGCCCACAGGTTGCAAACTCTACCTACCTTCCTCCTAAGGCACTGGATTCCCTGAAAACCTGAGGGACTGCTCAGAGGTCATGCTGAAAAGTCATGAAACTGTTGGGAATTTCATTTCTTACCCAAACTGGTATGATTTGGATTTTCCAGAAAACTTAAAAACAACCTGGCTTTTCAGTCTGGTTTGGAAGAAGATCAAATTCAAAGAGCTAAGTGCAGATATGTGACCATTTTATATCAGGCGTTCTCAGCTGTGTGCAAATTTCAGTAATAAGCAACAGTTAGAGACAGTCTTTAGCAAGCTTGGTGAACTATGCATGGCCTACAGTTGTTGATGCAAATACAGACAGAACTGATCCTGTCTACTCAGCAGGAAAAAAGAAGGGAATGGCAAAGCAGTAATGATGGAAGGAATGTTTATCTCCTCAAGCCACTGTTCCATCAATGCTAAAAGCACAGAAATCAGCTTTTTCATGCTTAGCAAAATATTATTGCTAGATAACCTTTCCTTTAATTGCACAGGTTCAAAAGAATCTTCAGTAACTGAAATTCACCACAATCTAATTTTAAAGGGACCTTTCTAGTAACACACACAGAAAGGTGTTTGGAGGCTTCAGAATGGAATCACTGCCACGCATCTGCAGAGTAAGAAAAGCTTACAGCAGTGTTTGAATGAAATCTCAACAGCTAAAAACAGAGTTACATTTTGAAACACGCTGCTACTACCCCCTCCCAAGGAAAGCTTTGATCCTAGTAATATACTCTTAATTTCATTAAGTCAGTGAATATAAACACACTAATACTTCCCAAAACACGGAGATTGTAAGGAAATAAAGCAACGATGTGCCCAGGTAACACACCTGAGACAATTACTGCTAATCCAGGAGATGATCAGAGATCCCAAAGAACACCCACATTTCAAACCCATCTCCCCATTGTTTCAACTTGCTATCAAATGCTGCACTCAATCAAATGATTTAAATGTAATTTAAAGAGAGCTCCCAGTTCTTTTGTGCCATGTAAGAAACTGATAATTTCTATTTAGCCGAAGAGAGGTTAAATCAAAACGCTGAAAGATGTATCTACTGAATTCTGCATACTAAACTCTAATTCACAACATGAAGTCAGGAGTATTTCAGAGAGCCAAAGAAATACTCAAGTTTCTCCCATTTCAGATGAACCTCATTTTCTCTTTTCTGATGAATGCTAGTTTATCTACTAAAAAGTAAACTTATAACTAAAATGTTTCCCACACAAGAACCTAAGTGCAACTGAAAAATCAAATGCAGCTTTCCCCCAGGCCATCTTCCTTTCAGCATCTACAGTGCTTGGCAAAAGGCTTTGTTTCTTAAATTAGTAATAATTAGGGTAGGACAACTGTGAGGTGAAACTTCTGAAAAAAAACAGATCACAAAAACTCCACATGGGTAAAAAAAAATAGCAATTGATGGCTTTTAAGTTCTTTCAGTTGCAACAGGATTTTATTCATTCACTGTGAGGTATTCTCCATCACATAGTTTGCATTCTTTTTCAAGTCAAGACAAAAGACCTGAAATACGAAATAAAAATTCTTCTACAGAAAAGCTGTGTTGAAAACAGTATTGGAATTAATAAAAGTACTGATTCCCTCCAAAAAAAACCCAAAACAAATCAAATGTAAACACATTTGAACTTAAATGACTCATTATTTCTGGAATAATTATCTGAAAGTTTATTAAATCTATTATCCACTCAACACTGAATAATCAGTGAGTGAAAATGAGAACAATTTTGTTTCTAAAAGGCTTTTAGGAATATCAGTTTTACAATGCAGAAGTCACACTAGAGTAATGCTGTTTCTTCATGGGATAGTCCTACTCTCTTCAATAAAAATAAAATCAGCTGTTCTATATAGAGATCACTATTTCTAGCAATTGCTTTTACTCTAAATGATAATCTTTCTGTAGATTTCCTCAGTTATGCACATACACAACCCCTATGAAAGATGGGTGAAACACACACAAATAAGTAGCTATGACTGAAAACATTAATCCATATCCAATTCTACAATTACTTATATTTCTGACTGAATTCCTATTGTATTGTTTCTTCATCAGCATTAAAAAAATAAACAAACCCAAACTCATCTGAATTAGGCATTTCAAAGAATTTTTACAGTATGCATTCTGATTCCCTGCTGCATAAAGCATTCTATAGAACACTGTTTCTCTGATACTCTTCAGGTAGCCTCAAGCACGCAAGAAACTTTTCAATCACCCCTACATAAAGTTTCTAATTCTGCCTGTTTAATTATCCCATTGTACTGTGTAAATAAAGTGTTTTCCCCAAGTCCTGCTCAGGCCATTTGCAAATGTGCTGGTTCCTGCGAGCCACCACAGCGAGCCTCAGTCCATTACTGTGACAGGGAGAGCTCCCACTAACAACTGCTTTTTACTCCCCCTGACAAATGTGCTCTGTGCCACGGCTGACGTTTGTGTAGTAATCAGGACTGATGGATTGGGACGCCGGTGCTGCCGAAAGTGCCCCCCATTTTAATGCGAGCGATTTGTCAAACGTGCCGCTATCGCGCTGCTGTCAGGCGCGGCCAGGAAAGCACTCTGTCATCTTTCCACCAACCAAGGTCACTTTGGCAGCGACAGGAGAGCTCCACAATGAAATTTTCATCCTTACTGGTTGTGTGAATGGCCTGGTCTTTGTGGCATTGAGTTTATTCCAAGCAGTTCTTACAAGTTCTTGCAAAATGTCTGTGTTCCTAAATGCTAAATTAAAGGATGAAAAAAAAAGCACATGGAAGAAAAAGTTGCACAGCTAGCTATCAACACAAATTGGGAGCTTCAGAGATGCAGGTTTACTGTAAACCCCTTCTTGTCAGGTTCTCACAAGACAGACTTAATTTAAGAATTATTTAACATACCAAGGACTTTTGTCACCAGAATGCCTCAAAATATATAGACAGCACAAAACAGTGTGATTAAACTATCAAAGTGGCATATCTACAAAATATACCTGTGTATCATCATGAAATTTTGAATAAACTAGAGCTTCCAAAACCAATATATAAAGAAAACCAGAGAAAAGGGGGACCCTTACTCTCTATCATTTAAAATGTAGAAAATGAGTAACTTTTTCAGCACTAATTGCATCTAACAGCGTATTATAAACATTGTTGTTGTTGTTGCAATATAGGAGCCTTAGCAGCCTCCATTTTTTTATTATTATTATTTCCCTCTTTTTTTGGACCAACACTCAAAATATAACCACAACAGTGAGATTTAGATGCTTACACATTTTAAAAATAAGTTAACTCCATGTTTAGTCACTTATACAAATGCACAGTCTTCAGTAAAGAATTTTTAAAAATTAGCTGAGGAGTTTAATGCACAGTGTGAGAGGAAGGTTATAGCAAAGGCATTTGTGAAGTAACAAATAATAGCTATCTGAAGAGCAGTCTGTACAGACCAAGGCAGAATGCAGTATGTAAGTCACTCTTTCACTTAAAGAAACATGAGTTAGTCCATGAGGCAGAATACAAATCAGCACACGCACACTTGCCTGCATTGCCTTCCTAGATCTTGAGTATTTGCTGCCAAAACCCAAAGCCTGTAAGAAAACACCTTTCATGATAAAAAACCCCATAAGATGCACAGGCAGAAAGTAGCTGCAATAACTGAAAATGAGAGATATCAAACCACACTCATCTTCTGCCTACTAAAAAAACCTGAACAAGGTGGGCAGCCCTGCACCAAGTTACTCTCACAGCTGAATCCACCCCAATCTTATTGGCAATTACCTCTGTTTTCAAGGATTGCAGAGATGAAAGTGAGAGAATCTGGTTCACAAATGTTGATGCTACACGGCTTTTTTGCTGTGCATTTCTCCGGAGCTCCATAAGAACTGACAACAGCTGAGAAAGCCTCCACTACTGCAAAGTCACTCACAACCCTGTGGATCACATCCTGAACTGCAGAGACCTCCAAGCTGTCTGATAAATCCTTCACACACTGTAAATGTACTGTCTCTAACCTGAGTGGACATGCACTCTATGACTGGAAAGCAAATACACATTCACTGTTTTAGTCACTGCAGAAAAACTGTCCTCTCCCTTTTTCTGTAGCATATCATCACATCAAGAGAGACTCAAGGATTAAGGAAAAGGGATGTTGGAAAGTCAAGAAACCAAAAGAAGATAGGCATTGTTTATATCTTTAGTTAGAAATTGGTCTAGCCCAAGAATCGCTGTCTCAGAGGATGTTAAAGACCAGGACATTTGACTAGTCTCTTTTTAAAGGTCTCCTTTCCTTCTGACAATTTCTTTAATAAAAATTTGGATCAGGTGGTGATCTCAACTTGCTGTAAAAAAATGCAAACACGCCTTCTGTGCCAAAAGGCCTGTATTTGGCTGCAAAATGTGGCTTGGCATTACTGGAAGCATAAAAGGTGAATAATGACCAATAATAGAAAACTGTGACAGAAGAATCTGGGATTACAGTTCAGGGAAAAGACAGTTTCTTGTGAAGGAAGAACTTGTGCTGTTTCTTAAGTTCAAATCTTGAATATCTCTGCATTACAAGAGAGTTAAACTGCAACTGTGGGTGAAACTTCTACTGTCATAATAGTTCACACCAAAATAGTCTGCATATGACTCTCCAAAAACTACCACTTCTACAGGTACAGTACAAATGAACAAAAGAAAGATACCCTCAAACCCTGCATTCCTTAGAAACTGGTATTGCCACATAAAAGTCAACTAAACCTTTGTGAAGTTACAGTAACAGTAGGCATTTATAGAAATTATATATATACACACACAGATAAATCATATAATAAAAACGGTACAATTTTATAAACCATGCTGAAGGAAAACTTTTGGTTATCTGTTTCATCCATCCAGACCTCACTTCACATGAAAATAAGGTAATCATAACTAGTTCTCAAACATAAGCACTTGTACAGATTATATTTGGACAATTGCATGTAAATATACACATACAGGTTACTAACAGATAAATAAAAGCATATAGAAGAAGATCCTCTGGGGAAAGGAGGACTCTGGACACCGCCTTGAAAAAAATATTACCATCACACAAAAATCATCATCGTGAAAACAAACAAAATAAAAAGAGCAGTTTCTAATCTACTCTGACAGTGATATCAAGCAAACTCAGCACTCCTTCTCAAATACTAAATATTCATAGTCCTATTTTCATCAGTTCCTTGCTAACACTGTTCCCTGTAAAGGAAACGATAAACTGAAGCCACACACATCTTCCAGCCTCCTCAGCTAAGTGCTTCATGCCTATAAAATATTTGAACACAGTTTAGGAATTATCAAGTTATTTGAAAAACTTTGAGCTGAAAAAACCCAGAGATTTACTTTCCAAAAGATAAAAGGAAGCACAAACCAACCCCAAAGCTACTATATTATAACTTTGTACAAGATGAAGATTTTAGATACAGTTATATCTCAGTGCCTTTTAGAAGGAACTAGAAAATTACTCAACAAAGAGTTATTAAGCATGCTAAATAATGGTAAAATGATAATTACACTAGAGATTTGTGTTAATAAATGAGATGCGAAGGGGTCTTTATTATCCACTCATGTGCATGTAGAATTTAATTAGTTATCACCTATAAATGCTAATAGCAGAGCTGCCAATCAATCAATCTCCTAAACAGCAACTGAGGAAACCCCAAAATATGAGAAGTGAAGGCTGAGGAACAGTTTGGTAAGAAAATAGTTAACCCAACAGCAATATGGAGGGATGGAATTCCTCAGAGAGCCTAAAGAAAGATGTTTTCATCTCATTACATCTACCTTCGTAATTATAACAAACTCATCAGCCTCTAGATGAATACCACGTATAATCATTTTCCTGCATATTTTCCAAAGCAGGAAACTTAACAAGATATAAATGCTACAGACTAATTTAGGCTATTTGCAGTTCTCATCTCATCGTGAACTGAAATAAGAAGAAAAGTAGTATAGTTAAGCTAAAAATAACTAGATAGAGACTTGGGCTTGTTTATTTCCTGTAATCCTTGCTCAGATCCAGGCAAGTAACAGGTTTATTCTTTCTAAAATAAGGAAAATTTAGAGCATATTTATACTATGTTTTTTAAATAATAAAACCCCAATGCAAATAAGTAAAAAAGCTGGTTTGCTTCTAATTTACCTAAACGGATACTTCTGTTAAAGTATCTGAAAATACATAAACCCACCAGAAAACTGAAATCCCATAAAAAAACAAACCTGAAATGATTACCCTAAAGATTAAATTTACTTATGCTGATATGACAAAACAAACAAACCAGGGGATTACATTCAATTGAAGAAAATCAATCACAAATTGAGTACAGCAGTAAAAATCAGGAAAATCCTGACCCACTCAGTGAAGTGGAGCTCTGCCAGAAATACATTTCTTGGCAAGGCTCTGTGCCCACTAATTAGAGAGTGAACCATTTGGGGAAAGTTACTCTGTGTCCTCAGGAATTGATACAGAGCTGTCCAAATCCACCTACCTCTTCAGAAGTGAAACTGGGGTGTTACACATCTTGGCACAGGATGGGAGGAGGCAGCAGCATCCAGTGCTGATGGGGAGATTGAAGATGAACTGGGGGATCGGGGTGGGTGTCTGCACACATGCACAGCATCTGCTTTGTATCCCCCCAGAATGCCACTATTTCTTTTTTATTCATTAGCTGCCTGTGCTACAGATTGTGCAAAGCTGCCAAACCTTTACTCCCACAGTAGCAATGCTGTTCCAGAGCTCCAATATGGAGACCACTGGAGGAAGTAACAGTCTGTCCTCTGGATACAGCTATTTTTGAGGACACATCCAAATAATAGGAACAGTAAATATGCATGTACACATTGGACATCAAATACAAATTTTCTGTTTACTCCCAAATCTTTCTAATAAGTTTTCTTCACCATCTACCTCACAGTATCAATTTGGAACTGCACACTGATTCTGTTTTGCAGGAACCACGTTTATGCATTTCTAACATCACCAGGGCAGCTGGAGTTCTGCTTCAGCAAGCCTTAAAATACGGCTTGATAAGGAAATTGGTTTTTAACATACAAAATGGACTGAAATCTCTTTTAACACTTAATAAGCATAATGGGCAGCTTTCAGGTGTGCCGTGACTAAACTGTACACTGAAGGAGAACCCAGTTTGCTTTTTCTACTTTGCAACTTAATGAATTTAAATATTATCTATTATGAAAAAAGTATTTAAGAATGTCCCATGCCCCAAATCACAACAAGTATTAAGAGATAACAATGAGTAAAAGCATATGGATGCAGTTAAAAAGAATTGACACAATCATTTCTATTTCTGACAAACTGCCCAAGAAATTTAACACAAAACATAATTAAGTTTCACTTAAAATGCTTATTTGCTTGCCGAGAGCATATTTTGTGAAAGTGTTCAAGGCAATACCCAGCTACTGTGGCTGAAGAGCTAAATTTGACCTGAAATAAAGGGCTGAAATTATGCTAGTAGAAAGGTTCTGTAACTTTTTTTGTGACCCCAACATATCAGCATAACAGGTGTCTCACCATCCTTTCTGTCTCCATGCTTTACACTGCCTTTGTGCACTGACTGGTGAGCTTGAAAGGGTCATAAAAGAGAAAGGACAAAAAAAAAAAACCAACAAAAAACACAAGTGGAGGGACTATCAGAGTCTCATAAAACAATCCCAGGTGCTGACTCATGCTGTAGCCAGAGAGAAATGAAAACTGGGCTGTGATGGAGAAACGATGGAGAGCCTGAAAAATCCACTGCCATCAGTAAAGTGTAAAACTGGCACTTAATAAAACAACATTCAAAGGAGGAGTCCAACTTCCAAGCAAGAGCCTTAATTTGAAAATCTTCTGGAATGCATTCCTGCCCTTGATTCCCAGTGCAGACGAGAGACAAGAGGAGGAGGGCTCCTGCCAGTCCCGCTCTGACAAAGGGCAGCGTTGTTGCTGTGCAGGCACAGCCGCTGCTCGGGGGGACTGCTCGAGATCTCAGCTCGGATACTGAACACTGATGGACACTGGAGATCCCACCTGCCCCCCCACGACCCTCAGAGCCTTTTTAGTTGACTATTATTCTGTACTAATCAAGTAAAGCAGACTAATAACTTTTCTATTCAGACATAATTCATTATCCTTATTTACCCAAGCTGGCAAAATTCAGAAAGATCCTTCCTTCCAGCCTTTTTAATTACCAAAATTCTACTTGCTTTAAAATACCATAGTCTCCCTTGAGTATTCAGCAGAGCTGAAGATCACCATGGCAATAAGAAAATGGTGCCAATGTTATCTTGGCACTGACTGTCTACAGATCTCAGGAGACTTAGCACAGGAGAAAATTGAGCTCCCGTAAAAGCAGCAACTCACTCTCTCTAATGATTTTAATATACCTTTTATTTTTGCTAATTTAATGTTAAAGAACTTGAACAAAACCCCCAAAACCTTAGAAGCAGACAGTTTCCTAAACAGACAAACAATTCCTATTGTGTTTATTATTTCAGGGTGAAATCCACTTTACTCACACGAAAAAGCAAGGTCCTACAGTTTACTGGATACATGGGAAAGTGTTGTCAATGGATTGGAGCATGAAACAACCCATATGAAAACAAAGTTTGAGTAAAAAGATTCCAGAGGTCTTCAGATCCCTTTAGAGCTTAGTTTCAGGCAGAAGATGAAGATTTTCCCTACAGCCACAACACGCCAAAATCCACAGTTCTGCTGCACAACACAACAATGCCCATGTTTGGTGATTGTTTGCTCTTTCCCTACTTTTTTCTCCTTTCCCCAAACCATGTCAGACAGAGAAGGGATACATCTTTTATCAGGATTATATCTGTAAGCCAATGTACTGCAGTGACTTCACCACTGCTCCCAACCTTTGAACTGGACTTTCTGGAAAAAGCCAGTGCAGCACAGGAACGTGTCCTGGAGGCAAAGCACCACACGGTCAACAATGCCAACAAGGACCAGAACAAACCTATACTACAGAAAGAGCAACTTCCCTTCCAATTTACTGTAGAGATGCAGCTTTTCCTTTTTGTGGTATCAAAGCAGCCACTGATACATTCCTTTCTTTTGCAGTCAGCAGATGGGACAGTGGGAAAACAGACTATATATCATACCAGTGCCCACTCACACAAAAGAACAAATTAATTTTCTACTAGTTGAAAGGTGCATTCAAAATTGCAGTGAAGAGTGAAATACTGTATTGCAAACATCCAGAGAGGGATTTAACTCCATACAGTGCTGATCAGAATAATCACTCTGAATCAACAGGCTTCAGAGGGAAAAGGAATTGCCAATTCCCCCAGTTCTCATTTTATAAATCTGGTTTGTAATTTCTATGTACCAGTTTCTCCATATAATGACAGAGTGGTTCTGTAAGTGGTTAATCAAAACTTGTGCTAATAATTTTGTTAAGAAAGTAAAAGGAACATATTAGAATATTGCTTTACAATTATGCTGTAGGAACAGCAGTATTTGTACTTAAGATATACTTCGGAGGAGTGAGTAGAAAGATTACAGTGGGGAAGCCAACAGTGACTCCTCCACTTTCTGATGGTCAGAACATTGGAATTGTATAAAAGTCGAATGCAATGTCTGGCTTTAACACAGTCAGAGTGCCTGGAATAGTCAAACCTTCTCTCTGAATCAGATACTTGCTTCAGTCAGTGTCACTTTTGTCTGTCCAATGCCAGAGTTACCAGAATACAAATTCATTCACAAATTCAACTCAATGTTTTCATTAAAAAAGCAGACCTCCTGATGCAGGCAGGCTTTTTGTTAATGTAGGTGAAAGGGTTTTTTTCATCATAAGGCAGAGAAGGAATAAATATTAAAACACTCTACATGTGCCACCACACAGAATTATTAATATCTGAAGAGCTCTGGTTTAATATACAGGTATTGCAAACACATTGTACAAAACCTGCAGCTGAGCACGGGCTTGGAACACAATGCTGAGACTGCATAGGAAGCACTTCTACTTTGCAAAAAGGATATTGCATTTCACAACACTGAATGAATTCAGAGCATCATGAATAAAATGAAAATAATGAAAATTCCACTCTGAGGTCAGAAAGGCTCCCTTCTTACACAAGTTCATGAGAACTTTTAGCAAGAAATCAAACAAGTTGCACTTGGGATAAGTATGGCTGGTAAACAGTGCTAAAGTTCCCATAATGAGGAAAGGGATGTCCTGTGTAAATCACTGGAGTTTGACATGGAAAAACAGGAGCAGAGACCTGTTTGTCCTTTGTGAAAATATCTAAAAAGTCCAATCCCACTGTTCAACTAACTTGATCTCAGAAGGACTCCAATTTGCACATTTCTGTGAAAGGATTGTTAGCTGATCACCAACACACAAGATATCTCAGTAACTCATCACCAGTTCTTATTTAATAACAGAATTACAGATGGGCAGATTATTTTCTGCCCTCAAAACATCAATTTCAAATAAACATCTCTGGGAAAAGACCTCTCAAACTTTTCAGGATGGACTTTTCCACTGATCATCGTGAAACTGCAGTTCCTGCTGTTTAAAACAACTGGGGATAGGAGGCAGGAGCAAGATGACACCTTTCAATCCTGGGCCTCCTGACGTTACCTTTTCAGAAAAATAACAGAAATTTCTACTGGATTACAGCTCAGACAAAGCTAATCCTGACTCAATTAGCTTATTGGCTTTTCCCCTATGTGGTATGCCAGGATAAAAAAACCCCCAAAGCAAGAATTAATTAATTTACAGGGTTTTCTTAGATTATAAGGTCAACCTTTCATGTTACCTGCCCTTGCATGACAAGGCTCTATCCTTCCCAAATTAGTTCTTGTAAGGAAGTTATTTCCAATGCGACCAAGAGTAAACCTGAGATCCAAACAACAACAACAGCAGATCATCTTGCTTAGCTTACATGCCCATTGCAGACAAAATTACTCAACCAAGTCCACACAGGAGAGCACAGTCCAGCTCCTAAAATGTAACTGGAGGCAGCAGGTCCATACACTGCCCACAGCAGTCAGGCAGACCAGGCTTCCATCCTTCATTCAAACCCAAATGAAACCATATCTGGAAAGACTTTTTTTCTGTCATTGGCATAAAGAACTGTTTAGTAACAGAAGTACACAGAAAAATCATGTCCTGCAGAAAGGTCCTTCCAGTAATCACATTTTCGGGAGAGTTTGAAAGTACTAAACTACTTTTTTAGATTTCAATCTTCCTCTTCAGCCAAGTATAACATGTTACCGGACCCAGAGAGAAACAAATTTCAATTCAAAAGAACAATTACTAATTAGATCAATGATCTTCAGTCTTCAGGTAGACTCTTTCATTACATTACAGAAAACAGATTGCAACCTTTCACTTAAGTTATTAGTCCAGGGTTTAACAACTGATCACTAAACTTGCATCAAATTTATTTCATTCCTGACAAAGCAATTCTTTACCTCAATCTTTGGCTACTCTCAACTTTGCTGAGTGTTTCCCCATTTTTATTTTATGGATTAAAATGAAAATACTGCATGATTTATTAGGTTCTGCTCTCTTATTTGGGATGACACCAGTGTTGTTTGTTAATTTAAAAAGCAGCTCTTTGGCACAAATGTTTTATTTGCTTGTTGTTTCCCCTCTCCACCTCTCCAGCATATGTCAAATGTTTAAACAATATGATTTTGATGTCAGATTAATTTTAGTACTTATAGTACAAGGTCAGCTTTCAGAAGCAAAAAGCGAACTAAAATAAAATTAATTGTTTTAAAATTTGTGTTTCTTTATATAGTTTTAATTTAATCACAATGAATTGAAATAAAAATAAAACTTGTACTTGAGAAACAACTCCCAAACCTCATAAATCCATGCCAGCACTTCCCAGTTTATAATGCATTCTAAATCAGCAGTTTAGAAGCTTATAAACAAAATATAACAATGTAGGCTTGAAACAAAAGTTGCAACGAAAAGCCTTCTGTAAAAAAGGCCTTCTACTAACCATACTCCTGACAAACTGCAGCACTACAAAACATAATCCAATCTAAAATAAGGGTTTCAAATTAAAACTTGGTTGTGTCATAGGAAGCAATCAAACCTCACAAGTCTTCTGACATCTCAAGTGATCAAAGTGGCTGCACCACCCTGCTGGATGCACAAACAGTGTTAACCAAATGGAGCGAGGCTGAAGGTAACAGCAGTGAGGTAATTCATGTATCTGCTGGACATTACATCCCTGAAGAAAATGAGTTTTCAGATGGACATGGTTCACTCCAGCACACACTGTGCTTTGCACCTGCACAAGGCAGTCAAAGTCTGCTACTCTTCTGATGGTCATGATGCACATTTCCCTCATCCACATAAAAGCCTGAGCAAAAGTCCTGTAACACAGCCCTTTGTTACAATATTGTGATTAAAATTATTTTTTTGCAATCCCTGTATTGTCAAACCTTGTTTACTGATCCCCATCCTTTTTATACATCAGAGTCTGCAAATTAATTAGGATTCATTCAAGTACAGCTACTTCGTGATTTTTTGTTTCACTGTGTTCTGAAAGGCTTCAGCCTTTCTAACATAACAAAATTTAAATAAAGAAATGCAATATATCTTCCCTCATTTTATTGTTATCATCTAGGTCCTACTGATTAGAACAAAGATTCATTTTGAGATTTCACAGAACAAAGCTGTTTTCTAAAGTATGCACATTTCTTCCAGTACAATCTTGCTTAAGTTTGTTCCTAAGCAAGAATGAAACTCTTAAAATATTTAGATACTACATCTTTATGTAAGTAGGCTATAATTAGATTATTAACTTAAGGAAAGGGATCATACCTTCCCACAGACTTGTTCAGCATTTAACAGAACTAGACTGACCTACAGAGACACGTGGACTCTACCCAATGCAGGGTCAAGAAGAGGGTGCTTTCAGGAGGGAAAATAGTTTTCTGACAAATCAGTTGACTTGGTTCCAGCTATAACACTGACCTACTTGTACAGCATACTGCAAGGCATTTAAATTTCACTGCCTGTAAAAGAGAGCCTATCTATTCCACAGTGAACAAACTGGGTTACCGGTCCCTGATTTTATAGTTTGAGTGAGCAGATTATCTGTGTGCAACTCCTACAGCAGATGAATTCAGGCTCTCTCTTTCCAACACTCATGGGAAGGGTGAGCAATTGTGACACCCCATTATGGGAAGGAATGAATGCAGAAAGACCAGGAGGTAACTAGTCCATTTTCTCCAAGACACATCATTACCAGTGTCAGAAAACAGATCTGGCCACACATGAGCAAGTCGGTGTGTGTGCAACAACTGCAAGGACCCACAAACTTAATGAGGGAAGACTGCAAAGATGAACTGATTAATATTTATAGAGACCTTGATCTCAAAGGTCTTGCTTCTATAAAGATGTCTCTCTTTTGCTTTCTTGGACTCTGTTGCCAAACATGCAAAAGGCATAAATAAATACAGGTAGGACATAAAAAGCTACTCACATGACCTTTACTCATTATGCTTTAAGCAGCAGTCGTCCATCTCCTATCAGATTGTGCTCTAGCCCTTCTCACTGTTTGCACAAAGATCCTGGTTATTCATAATAAAGCCAAGTGTTGTATTTGCAGGTAACACAACAGCTGAACCAAATACAAACACTGGAGAAAACAAAGGAAAACTAGTTATGAAGACTCCAATCCATACAAATATCTTCTAATTTCTTAAATAAATAAATAAATAAAGGTAAAGTAACTGCCCTGACTAACAATCCATTTTATCTCTATTTGAAAAGAAAATTATTAGCTAGAAGCATCTCATGAATCAAACTAACCCCAGCTCAATAGGGTATGCACATTAGTGTATCAGATACTGTTTATCAGAAAAGTTACACTGACAAGCCCCTCTCAGCTCATCCTGCAATATCTGTTTGAAATATTCCCCTTTTTGATCCTGTTCTAAAATCAGAAGCAAGTTGCCTCCAGCATTTGGAATTTAGTTGTCAAATCAATCTCATGAATTGCTTGGAATGCTTGGAAAAAAAACCCAAAAACATACCAGGTGCTGAAAAAGTTACGTACTGGCCTCGTGCACAACTGAAGGCAGACAAAACCCCCACACATTACGTCTTCTACTCTCTCTTAATAACTACTAATGCTTCACATTCATTTCTAGTGTAAATTTTAAGAAATTATTCCTCTAGTAATACTTACTACCATTGGATAGATCAAAATAAGCAACCGTCATTTTATATACAAAAGTTTCACTCTTACTCCTTACACCACTTGTTTTCTCCTTGTTTGTTTTATATTTTGGTTTACGCTTTTCACACAGAATCTATGGGGAAAGGAATAAGGTGCTTTCATATTTTTCAAAACCACTCTGATTATTATGGCATTGATGCAATTAAATAATTAAAAATATAATGATCTTGTCTGAAGAGGTATTTCAATGACAGTAATTGAAAACTCTCCTGGACCATAGCCTACTTGGCACTTATTTATCAACTTATTCACTTGTATTGTGTTTACAAAGTGGTGCTGATGAAGACAATCTCCAGGGTTTTTGGTGAGTTTTTTGGGCGTGGGGGACTAGTTCTGGTTGCAGACACTCTCCCGGCAGGAAGGAAAAGACTCCCATGGAATGATAAAGGACTCACTGTTACACTATTACAGGAGATGAATTGCATTAACCCCTGCCCTTCCCCATTGTACTTGCTGCCCACTGAAAACAACAACAGAATTACTAAAATCCCACACTCTCTAATGGGATGGTAATAGGATTCAGAGGCCATTAGGGTAAAGGCAATCCATATTTTACAGTTTAATAAGCTCTTGCTGAAGATGCTGGATCCCTCTTCAAAGCCAACAATTACTGATTTAGTATTAACAAATCCTCAACTGTCAAGACTGCAGAATGCATTCAAGATGAAGTCAACAGCTTATGGTGACAGACTTTAAAAATGTGTGTAGAAAAATGAAATCACTTAAATTGAAATAATTTGTAATTTTACAGTGATACTGGTTATTACTGTCATTTCATATTTCTCTATATCCAGATCTCATGGTTACTCAAGTTTGCACATAATTCAGAGTTCTGTCATGTTTGTTGTAGAAGGCAAGTACTTTTGTCCTGTTTTCTAAGCATACACCTCTCCTCACAAAGAAATAAAATACGCAGCAAAGAACTATGGGACCAACTGAGTAATGAAATCAAATTTTCCACAACCACAGATATCCACAATCATTTAATGTTAGATCACCTAGAACTGGATTGCCCACTAGGCTGTAGATTCAAAAGAACCCATCATTTTCTTATAGCATGCCTTGAAACGTAGGATGTACAACACTAACTCTGCCTGCTGTTTACTATTCTTTAACAACACTGGTTAATATATTTTTGAAAGGCAAACATGCTGAAGATTTTCTTAGGTCCTTTTAAAAAAGAATCATCTTATTTGTATTTTTTTTGTATCCAGTTATTTCCCGTTCCCTTGTCTAACTGGCTGGGGATATAAAGAACAGTCCACTCCCTACATTTCCTGAACCCACAGATACGCCTCCACCATTAGCTCTGCTGGATCTAAACCCTACCTTTTTACTGCTCTTTGTTTACACTTCTTACAGGGGGGAAAAAAAACCCCGATGAAAACAGACGTGTCTTTTAGAAGTGATAATTCTGGAACTATGTTTTGCCCCCACAAACATTAATACAGTTCTCAGTCAGGTAGGTAAGAGGCACTGTATCTAAAAATTTGGACCATTGCTGTTTAAAATAACTATTTTGTGCCTGAGAGCTCATAATCACACAAACAAAACAACAGGAAAGCAAAATAAAATATGACCATAAAACAACTAAACCCAAAGGCCTGCCATCATTTCAAATTGAGGAAGCCAATTTTCTACCATCTATAGAGGTGATGTTTTCATATAATCAGATATTGCAACTTCACACACCAGAACCAGGCTGATCTTCAAAGTTTTATGTGCTGTTTATGTGGAAAACTACTAGACTTCATTAACATCCATGCATATTCACTATTTATCATGATGTATTTATAATAAATCCAAGAATCTCTTTTATTACCACAACATTTTTATGCTAAAAGCATCAATTTAATAAATACTGAGCTGGTAGTTTTCCTTCTTCTCCAAAAGCAGATACACTGAATTTTGAGATCCACTTCCACAACTTTGTTTTGTCACATCTAATGCTTAAAGAAAGTTTTCAGTACACTCAAAGAACAGTGGGAGAAGGAAACCAGAGTGATTCCTGAAACAGTTGACTCTGTTAAGCTCACTAATAAAACAAGTTTTGTAAACTACTTTGAAAGTCGCCTTCCAGAATATCTATGGAGATCACAGAGATTTCTGAAGCATAGCTTCCAGGCAAACTAACAAAAATAACCAGAAGCCAAGTAAAAAGGGAACTGATGCTCTAACTAACTCTATGACAGGAATTGTCCTATCAATATTTTACAATGCAAAGCAGAACTACAACATGAACAGAAGATGTCAAATACCACCCAAATAGCCTCTTTAAAGAGAGAGACAGAGAGCATATGAACCATTAATTTCTAAGGATCTTCACATATATACATACATATATATACATACATGTATAAATTTAACATCTAATTCCACTTAACTCTAAGCACATTGTCTACAATAGAATAATCCATATGTGTCATTGTGGCATAACGTGGTGCTGGAGCATATCCAGAGAAGGAAATGGAGCTGCAGAAGGGTCTGGAGAGTCAGTCATGTGAGGGAGCTGGGGGTGTTTGTCCTGGAGAAAAAGAGGCTCAGGGGGGACCTTGTGGCTCTCCACAACACCCTGGCTGGAGGGGCAGCTAAGAGGGGGTCAGGCTCTGCTCCCAGGGAACAGGGACAGCACCAGAACCAACAGCCTCAGGCTGCACTGGGGGAGGTTCAGGTTGGACATCAAGAAGAATTTATTCACTGAGAGGGCTGTCAGACATTGGAAGAGGCTGCCAGGCAGGTGGTGCAGTCACCACCCCTGGAGGTGTTCAGGAACCAGCTGGGTGTGGCACTCAGTGCCCTGGTCTGGTTGACACGGTGGGGGTCAGTCACAGCTTGGAGTCAATGATCTTCGAGGTCTTTTCAAGCCTAAATGATTCTGTGATTGTATGAATAGAGTTTTCAAAGAGAAAACAGAACCTTCAACCACAAGTGATCTGCTAATTCAGAAGATTTCATGTTAGAGGTGGTGAATGAGGATGAAATAATTTCTTAAGGCTGGCTGTGGCTAACGGGGTAAACACAAAGAGAAAATATGTTGCCTGCATTGGAGCCCTGATCTGCTTCACATGTGACACATGCTGTCTCAAAACACGGTTTTAATTTTTATTTCAGTCATTCTAAAAGATCCTCTCAGAAAAGGTACCAAGGAGATGCAACATAATGAGCTATAATACAATAATCATGGTCTGGATCTCTGTCAAATTCCTCAGAACACAAATGAGCATTTATCAGGAATTTGCCCAAAACAAATAATTTACACTCATTTCCGCAACACGACAGGCACGATTCTCTTCCATTCAGCTCTTTGTTAACTCTGATTAATTACTTCACTTCCAAATTTCATTAGAAACATATTCATCTTTTCTAGGTTGCAACAACTGATACGCCACATCTCGAAGTCTGATGTTAGAAAACTGAACATCTGTCCATTCCTTACATTCTACTGACCTCTAGAGACTGCATGTATATATGTATAGCACATATACATTATTTATGCCCACGTACACACACAACAACAGTACAATAGGTTGACTTTAGGAGAAATCTGCATTCAGCCTCTGATGTTACAGTTTGGACTTTAATCCCACACAGTTCTCAGAAAGGTTTTTCTTTCCTGGAGAAATCTCTTGCTATTTCCCCCCCTCTTCTTTTTGTGTCCTTCCAACACAAACACACCATCAGTTATGTACACGCCTTATCAGTTATGTACAGAATTAGGCTACAACTACAAATATCAGTATAAATACTGAGATAATCCACAGTTCTTTTAAGCATTAATACCTGCTAGGAAAGGAATGCCACAGGTCAGACACTCTGAGTTCCTGAAAAACATACATTATTGTACATGGGGAGAGTAGACCAGTCTCTCCCAGCCCAGAATCAACACTTGTTCCCCCACCAAATGATAACATCTTGCATCAGATTCCTTGTTTCCATTCTGCTGCCAGGGAAAACAACCTCTACAAAAGCCTGTGTTGGGTTTGACATTTAGACCAAACAGAAAGAACTGAAGGAGTTGAATTTGTCCATTAAAATCTATTCAAAACAGACATTAATCCAGTAACAAAGAGAAATGAGGGGAACAGAAGGGACTGTGTTCTTCCCTAAAAACATTAGAATAACTGACACCGTTAAGAGCCATTACTTGGTGGAACTGTGTACAACAAGAGGCATTGCCACAGATTTATACAGAATTAATAGGTGACATTTCAAAGGCACATTCTCCAGCTGAAAATAGTTGGTTATAGTTCCCTGTCAAAATTCCTGGAAAACCTATATTGGTTTTTCTAACACTGCCAATGTTTTATAGAGAAGGCCCACTTATCAGACACTTTCATGTGATTTTATTCCTGAAATCTCACAGACAATGGTAAGTTTAGGAGAACAATCTGAAAACAACGTCTTACTTCAAAAACGTTTTCTCTAAAAAGCTTTTTCACCTTTTAAAAATAATTTGTTTTTGAGGTCAGAGGGATAAAGCCCTCTAATGCAACATTTTGCTGTGTTATAATCACATTTCATGTGATAACAAAACAAATTTTATTTGATTTGGAATCAACTACGAGCCACAAGTTAAATTTTATTAAATAAAAATAAGCTATAGATAGCAACTGAGCTCTGTATCTTCAAAAATTGCATGCACAGAGTAAGAGCTGTGCTAGCTAAATATATTCTACACAATACAGCTAAAAGAACTTACATCCCCTACCTTGAGTTACTTGGGAGGTACTGCATCATTAATGAGGAATATATATACAACCATGTCCTCCTTTAGAAGATTCTTAAGATGACTTCATAGCCAAATCCTATTTCTGGTTTTTAAAATTATTTTTATTGACACTTTTGTTCACCCATATTATTGATACTATCACAGTATCTGATATAGATGCAAGCCTCACAAATAAGCCATTAAATTACTGTTATCTGCAGTACATTTTCCTGTGTATGCATCCCAGCTTTTTATTTCAATAACTTCCTTCAGACTCCTAGACATATATACCTCCCCAGTTACAATAATGTGAGAATAGATATGTAATTTAAATTTCTAATGGGCTTAAATTAAAATACACAGATTCAGATGTTTTCTGGTTTTTATTCATAGACAAACACCCAGAGACAAATCCAGGAAAACACTATTGCTGCTCCTGAGAAATATGGCACCAAACTCAATTGTGGCCAGAATTATTGACCCTACACAGCTGTTCTGAGCTTTCAGGAGTGCTGGAATAAAATTCCAGTACACAAGTATGCTTGCTCTTCACTACTTTGAGAAGTGAGAAGTACAAAGATAAAAGTTTATTCCTTAGGGCTATATTGTATCATAAGCCTTTAAACTGAATTTGCCAATGTTTTCAACAGGGAATTCTCTCTAGAAACTGGTGACATATTACAATCTTTTAAACTAAATTATGTACCATTTCATTGAACTGACAAGTCAGAGTGAGGAAGGTACGAGAACATAATTCTGGTGATGTTCGCACTGGCAACAGTCGGGTTTATCTTTCTGAATGACACAGAATTTTAAAAACATGAAAGTGCCCATGAACTTCTGGCCATGGCCAACTCAGATGCATAGCATTCAATGGACATGGCTAATGGTCCCTACGACAGTAGAACTTCTAAGTTTGAGAAGAAAAACTGCACGACCATTCAATAAATATGTACAACATTACATTTCCTAAACCATACCCATGAAATGCAGAAAGATTTCACTTCCTCTGCACATCGACTACACAGGCAGTGTTCTGAAGGTTAAGGAACTACCTTAGCATGTAAACAGTTGTGTGCATGCACAACTTGAGAAATAAATTGAAGAAGCAGAACATTAAGGAAACCCCTAATGGCAATAGCAAACCTATATGGGGAAAAAAAAAGCCCAAACCAAAGAAACAACAAAAATAACCCCCAACCAACCTAAAGCTTGTCAGATAAAGGAAATTTTGGCACACACATCTGCAAAAATCCATAAAAATGCTAAACCTAAGCCACAATAAATAACTAAATAGCCTACAATGCTAATTACATGAGAGATGACTGCAGATATCTGCCACTCATTTATAATCTGCATTTTTTCCAATTATAAGCAGAAGTTTAAATTTTCTTACACATTAAGTAGCAAACAAAATAAAGGCATGCTCCTATGTTTTATAAAATTCAGTCAAATATAATAATTTTAATTTGAAAAACTGAAATCTCTTCTCTAAAAGGTCTTCAAATAATTCTTGTTTTTCCTTTTTTATTTAAGATACAAGTAGATGCAAACCAGTTGCACACAGAGAGATCACATTTTTGGCATCACTAGTCTAAGTTTTGTATGTTTATCCTGCTTTACATGAAAAGCTAGGATTAAAGAAAAACAACACACATTAGGGTTTTGAATTTGAAATCAGTTACGGTTGATGATCATCTCCAAAAATAAATATTCCCACAGACAGAGGTCAGTGGTTGCCTGAAATTGCATCAGTTAGTGCCTGTATACTAAAATCCTCCACTCCTTTGGGACTGCTTTATCATTTTATCAGATTAATTAAAACAGTAGTTTTAGCACAGAACATCACAGTTTTCCATTCACATATTTGCCATTAGGTGTTTACAATTGATTGATCTGAGACTCATCATAGGGCTTTTCTCAGAATTTACCCACTTAAGAAGATGATAACTCACAATTGTTAACAGCTAAAAAAAAGTACACATAAAATAGCATACAAATTAAGAGGGTTTTTTTTTTTTATCTTTTATGTGTTGATTTGATAAGCTCTTGCTGTTCTGAAAGGAAAGCAACTTCACTGTATTAGAATTCAAATTTTGAGGTGGCATGCATTTATTTTCTTAATTTATAATTAAACACCTGTATTCTGTGGCTGTATTAAAAAAAAAACAAAAACAAAAACAAAACCCTAACTTTTAGGGATATTCTTTTAGCCCTTCCTCTAAGAAAACACAGATCAAACAATGTTAATACTAGTGATAAAATTTTAAGAGGTGAGTAAAAACTAAAAACCTTAAAAGAAGACACATGGTTGTATCCACATGTGTCTCATTTCAGCACGTGTCTCTTCAGGTTTTCAGACAGAATAGCACTTACAATAATGATGTAAAAATTATTGATCTCATATTATGGAACTACCAACAGCCTTGAGGTTTTTCTTTGGTTTTTGTAATCTCACTGCATTTCTTTCTCTAGATGAAGTAATCTTTTCACTGCTCTCCAGCAACATCTACTGGAACATCAGTAAAATGCTGCTATTTCTATTAATCACCCATTTAACATCTAGTAGGGCAGAGTTAGCAAATGCCAAAAGCAGAGATAAATGCTCTGCAATTCAGATCCTGCATTCTGGGCTCAAGCACATCAAGGTGGCTCAGCTGCAACCTTTTACTTTTCTGCCATTTCACAAGGACTTCGTGACTAATTCCTACCAGAAGCCATCTACCATTTATACTCAGACATACTTTATTTAAGTCCTAGAATATCATTTAAAGTACCACATTACATCCAGGACTTCCATTTTTTGTCAGAGAAGTTACTCCTAATTTTGGTTTGATCCAAACAGAACTGAAGCATAAAAAGAGCTTGGAAGAACATACAGAAATGTTTTGCAAGGTGAAACAGAGGTGGAGTGGCAGTTCCAATGCCAAAAAATAAACAAGTTCAGCAAAACCATAGTTAAAAAGTAAAAATATCCACAGCTAAACAGTGAAACATTTACAAGTTCTGATTTCAAGTCCTCAGAAAAAAAAAAAAAAACCAAAAACCAAACCAAACCTGTCCCTTTGCGCGAGGATGGAAGTGTGTGATAAACCAGCCCTGAAGGAAAGGAGCATGGTCTGAGGTGCCCTGTGAGCCATGGGAGGCTCTGCTGCCCTGGGGCTCGGTCCCTCTCAGCTGAGAGGTGCCCTGTCAGTGCCTATCGTGTGCAATCAGCTCCTGCACACACTGCACTGCCTCGGAATCCGCGAGGCACGAGCACTGCGCATTCGGATGGCTGCAGGCAGCAACGAGCCATTTGGGGAAACTTGCATAAAGAACAAAGTTCTCGAGTAAATAAATTCATTTCACTCGGCAGGGTGCTCATCTGCAGGTCTGCACCGCTGAATTGTGCCTATCAACCAATGTTTACTCTGTGACAGCTTCCAAAGTTCGCTGTTCCCAGCTCTGCTTACAGCCACCCAGTAAGTGCTCCACTTTACAAATAACTCTGATCACTACAATAGTATTTGCTTTCTTCTAGAGCCCTAATAATGGTCTATCCTTGACTGCCTGTTCACATTTCAGCGTGACAATGAAATTCAGAAATATCACTGCTGCTCAGAATCCCTTCCTCCTATTTTGAGTCAGTTTGCTGATACAGAGAGCAACTGTAAAATGTAGGGAGAGAAAAAAAGGCACCAAAGCCAGTGACGACCAGAAACAGGCGCCCCAATAGTTAAATATTCCAGTTGTGAATAAAAAGCACTTACTAAAATTATTTTTGCCTTTGGAATCCCTATAAAACCTCAACGTATTTTTATAGAGAATAAAAGGGCACGTTTCCCAAAACCACAAACCCTTTAGGCTACAGAATTTTATATTAGCACAAGACTTAAGTTCATAGGCTTTGCCTGATAAATTAGCTCCTCTCAATAACAGTTAAACAGAAAGCCCTTTATTGTAATCCAAGTGCACTTGTGGACAGCACTTTCAGAGTTAACTCCATTTGACAACTGACATAAATCCATTATTCTAATTTGGTGATTGCTTTACTAAACACAGATGCATTTTATGAGTTTTAGTCACGTATTTCATTCAGGATGCTACTTAATCTCAATTTACAAAACATAAACACGAAATAGGTTTTACAGTATATCTAAAAGGGTACAGCTATTCATCCTACAAAATGCCAGGCAAACAAACCATATTCACCTAGACCCAAACTCAATGCTAGATTTTACCTTACACAATAAATAGTAAATAAGTAATTTTTTTTTAATTTAGCTGTTGCAATCAAATTGCAGAATGCAAGCTCCCTGAGGGTTGTAAGACTCTAAAGCTTTTCTTACACTGAGATTTAAGCACTGAATTTAACCTTAAGCAAAGTCCAGCTTTCATAAAAGCTGGCTCTCTGATTTATTCTCATACACAGAGAAAAGGGGGGGAAAACAAGCACTCATTGTGAATGCAGTGTCCTCAGACCCCATTTCTAATTCAATTTATAGCACATACTTTACATCTTAAACAAAAGGAATCTGATACAACACCGATGCTGCCTCTTGCTGCAGTTGCCTGCCTCAGTTACAGAACGCTGAAAATCCACCGCTCCGACCAAGCACTCCATAAAACATTCGGATTCAGACACTTCTTACCTGCCTCAGTTGAAGGCTTCCTTCCCTTGTTAGCAGTATGAAGCATTCTCCAGCCTTCCGAATCCTTCGCACCGGCCTCAAATTGCACCGCTAAGTCCCTTTTTTGCAAGAAAATGCTTATTGAAAGTGATTAGTTTTTGTTGTCCCTTTTAAGTCCCTCCTGCGGGAAAAAGCCGGGGAGCGATGTGACGCCACCTTTTAATCTTTTGCGAGAGTGAAAAGGCAGAAAAGGAGCGCTCGATCAAACTGAGCTTCACACATGACTAAAACTCGGCGGAGAGGCTGCGAGCTCTGGCTGAAGCACCACTAGGCGTGAGTGTAAGAACAGAGAAGAGGGGAGAGTCAATGAAATGTGACAACGTATGTGCATCAAAGACGGGGAAGACGGAGAGAACAATGAGAGAGAGATCGCGACAGCAACGAGGGAAGGAGAAAGAATGAGAATGGGAGGCAGAATAAGCCTGAAGAGGAGAGTTTTGAAGCAAAGAATTCGCAGAATAAAGCCAAAGTGTCTGGCAGCTTCTGTTTTTATCTCAGTGAGCATGACATACTGCCTCTCTCATTTAGCAACACATTCTTGTCTCTTCCAGGTTTGAAAACTGAGATAATCACAGCGTGTGCCTGTTTTCGCCTGACTGGCACGCTTGTGTGCAGTATACCTGAGATGCTCCCCAACCATCTTCTGAAGATGCATTTATGTGCAATTAAGTTCATATATTCATTAGGAGAGACACCTCCCCCCGCCCCCAAAAACCAGGAGCTGCTAATTTCTACTTTAATTTGCAGTATAGTTTAACTGGCAGATGGAATTCTACTTATAACTACCAGCAAACTGCCACTGATAAACAAATGACTGAACAAATGTTTAATGTTGATAACTGAGTTATCATAGCAACAAAACATATTAGCATTGATAAATCTGTTTTTAAGAAAAAGTATTACAGACACTTCATTTTATTTAGCCTGTAATTTCAAGATGAAGTTGCTCTAAGTGGTAGGAAAAGAAGAAACTTGACCCAGAACTAACATTTTTAAAGGAATGCATTAGAGATACAATATTCCCAATGTTTTTAAAAAATCAATTACAAGCTAAACCCCAAATTTCAAATTTAACTTTTAATCTCTACCCATTTAGAAAAGATCCACACACTAAGTCCTCACACAAGTAGGGTTCATTTTCATGCAAGATGGGTGTAGGATGAGAGTGTGGATTGTTTGTGTCTTTGGTTGGTTGGAGGTTTTTTCTAAAACACCTAACATCAGGCCAGCTTCTGTAATTTGCTTTATTTGTACCTTCTACCTTTACATGGGCAAGGCAAATGGGCATTTGCCAACAGGCAACTGGTCAGCTGGCCCACAGCACACAAGGTACCTGTCTGCAGAACTGCCACAAGTCCACAACCACACTCAGATTTACGAGGAGCCAAGAGGCAATAGGAGCAAACCTAAAAAAGATCTATTTGCTTTGCTGCAGCACCCTATTTGGGCTATTGGATCCTACCACCTCAACTGCATTAGGGAAAAGGAAGGACGATTAAGTGACTTAAGATGCTGGAAATCTGCATCTAGATCTGGACTGTACAGAAGAGTGCTGTGGTAGCTCATGCAAGTCACAGAGTGCTATGTTCTAGCATCTGGGTCTTAAGGTACCCAAGTAGCTTAAAAGAATATTTCAACAGCTTTACATAACTTATTTTCCTCTTTTGTAAGGGTTTTCCAGTTCCACAGAGGAGGTTATAAAGATGAGTTCACAAATGATTATCAGGGAATCAGGGGTCAGGTTCAACCCCAAGTAATTCTATATTATTATTATACCACAAAACTTTTAAGAACTGGTATTTTTCTATTAATGTTTGCCTGCAGAATCTCACCAGAAACCATCATAGTAAGCTCTGGACAGATGGAACCCAGTTTTCATATTTGTATAGCAACATTTGCAAAACAACTCTCTAAACTTGCAAACCCCAACCTATTGATACATTTGAGATTGCTTCAGCATTTCACTGCTTATTTTTTGTCCCCTGGGGATTGGGAAAGCACCGACATAAATATGGATCCATTAAAATCAGATTCTCACTAACCTTCTAAAGCAGCCTGCATCATGTGAACCTGAGAGTAAACTTACCACAAGGAGAAGAACACTAGTGAGTACACTGGGCTTTTATACCTCTCTGTGTGTGTATCAAAGCATCACCAGCTGATCTAGCATAGGAGCAGTTTGGGTGATGGATCAAATATTCCTTCATGCTCTGCTGGTGTAAGGAGACCAATGGATTCCTTACAGTTTTTAAAGCCTCCTGTTTTATGGAAATAAAAACCACCTGAAAAATCAGGGGGACAGAGAGATGAGGGAGAAATAGAGATCTGTGAGTTTAGTCATTGTAATTTTTTCCAGAGTATTATTAGTAAACACTCCAAAGGAACTGCCTCAATACCTTTTCAGAAGAAAACAAGCAGAAATAAGTCCCAAGGCCTATAAGAAGCCCCTCTGCCTATGCAGCATGTGCCCATGCACACCTGGAATGAGTAATGGGAACAATTAGGGGAGAGATCTTTCCTGTTTCCCAATCATTTTGTATTTTCTCACCCTTATTGGTAAATTGCTTTTCTCATGCAGGTCTTGATAAGAAGTTTCCACATCTCTTATAATGTACTAGATTATATCCATGACAACAACTTTCAGAAAATGCAAACACATACATACATACTTCTAGAAGTATTAATTCATTCTTATAGGCCTATCTACAAATTCACAAAGGAATCAAATGTCTGCATTTGCATCCAAGGTCAACAAAACACTTGAAAACATGCATGCAGCTTGTTTGTTTTCATGAAAGGCATAAAGCTGTGTGGCTAAAACTAATCATGAGCTTATACACTGAAAAAAAATTAATTGTTTTTTTTACAGGAACTGACCTTGTGTTTGAACTAAAAGTGTTTGGACACTGAACTGCTTGACTCCTTACAGCTCCAGTGAGCAAGGCAAGTCGTTCTCCTGTGGAAGTTACTCTATAAATCAGCCACATTTCCATAAGACAGGCGAGGCTTTGGTGAACATGAATGCAAAAACTGTATTTTACTGCTGTTAAATGTACTTCCACTTAAGCTTCCTCAAGCAGTACTCCAGGAGCACACCAGCACCATGCCAGAGAACATTACAAAATAACTACACACAGAAATGTACTAGTAATGCCATTTTGTGCAGAGATATAAATAGCTGATTTCCAGCCCTTTTTTTCACTATTACAGAGAAAATAACTAAACCAGAGCTTTCCCCTCAATCTTGCCTGAAGAAGACAAGTTTAAGTTCAATCACACAAAACCTCTTGATACTATACTTGTCTACTCTGCTAGAAATCTGGATTATTCTCCTGCATGTTTTAGGTCTAAGAAGTCCCTATTCCACATGCAAACACATCCTTTGTGACCTTGAACTTCTGCAGTAATGGAACAGTTTTAGAACATTCAGCACACTGCGTTGTTTCAATGATGCTGAGGCCACCCCATCCCCTACAATCGTCTCCCAGCGAACACAAGGGAGCATCACACGGCACATTACGGAAATAAAGTGGCAAATGACTGCAATACCTATCCCAGGGACTACTGGCCAGAAACGGCGATCGAATGCAAGTCCTCTGGAGCTTAAGAAAAGGCTCTGGTTATGCAGAAGGGCCAATGACCAGTTTCTCTTACCAATATCCTTCTGTATTTTACATCTGGCAAAGGCTTTCTTTGCCAGTTATCTAGTTGGGTGACACAAGCTCAGAACTAATTTTTCCAGCCTTTTGGTTTTCTGTTTCAGACCTGAAGACAGACTGCGTCTGACAGCATCTCTTTTTTTAATTTTTTTTCAGTTGCATTTGTTGGTTTAATAAAACATACCACATCTTTCTGCCACAAACCCTGTTCCAATAACACCTTTGGATCTTTAACACCACAAGCACTATAAAAGCAGAAAGGCATGGTGTGGCCCTTCATTTCTCCACAGCCTCCATCCCCTAGAATGGATTTGTTCACTGCTCAGAGGGAATACAGGAGGAGCACAAGGGCTAGAAGTGATGCAGAGCATATAAAAAATTCCCTTGTGCCCTATATTGCCTATACTTAACTTCCCAGAACCCAATTTACAATGAGAAATGCAATTGGTGTGGTGAAGGATCAGACATGGTTTTACTGGTGAGAGGCACAAAAATAAAGACTTTGCACAAGCATAAGCTACACACAACATCCTGGCAGGGTGAAGAAAAACAGTGATGCTATTGCTGGTATGAATTATAAAACCACTTAAATGCTGCTTTTTGAGCATAACTGAATACATGTGATAGCATCATTATAAATTAAAACTGTTTATGACCTCCATTTGGTCCAAACACCACAACCTTGCTCACTACATGCATGGCTGAACAAACTGATCTACAACTGCCTGTGTTACACGATAGAAGGGATAGCCAAGTTTCTGAAAAGGAAACAAAAAGAAAATCCCAGCAAAAGCAGCTTGTAATGACTCATGCAGATTTCTTAATGGCTACTGAAAATAATCTTTGAATCCTATCATTGTCAACTCAGTGAGTGATAATAACTAATACCTAAGTTATTATTTTATTTACATGGTTAATTTCTAGTTTTCTCTATTTCATAAAAATAAGTGTTAACATGTTTTGAAACCTATCATTTTATGACTGAATGGAAATCAGTACTTCTAGAAATTCTGCTAAAATACTAGAATAGGAGATAATCAGTATGTTCTTGATTATTTGGGTATAAAATTTTCAAAGGACATGTAATTCCACCCCACCCTTGTATTTATTTGTAAAACCATAGAGGAATATGTATTAAAACAACATTTCAGGAGTCAGACTTCTGTGGCACCAACTTCTTGTCTGCTCCATACATTTACATTGAGACTTTTTACTCCAACTATAGTCACACATGCTAAGGCCTTTCAAGACTCCTCAAACAATTCCTGAAGTATCTCCCACAGAAGATTTACATTTTTTTAAATCAGCAGTAAACCAATTACTTTCATCTGTGCCTAAATGGCAGCCAGTTCATGTGAACCTCCTGTGCCTCAATTAACACTGGGGATGGGCAGAATAATTTACCTACAAGGTTCAGGTGTGCCTGATTTCCTCCTGCCATGGGCTGAGAGCTCCTCCACGCTGTGCAGGCACGTTCTGCTCGCAAAGACAAAGGCTGGCTTCCAGGAAAGCACTGTGAGGCTCGTAAAGCATTTTCTTCCCAACTAGGTAATTTAAGTTCTCTACATGAAATACAAATCTACGCTGAGACAACAGAGTACACAGCTTCACTGAGTGCACAATTTATTTCAGAGTACGGGGGAACACACTTAGAAACTGAACAAAGCCTGGTTTTACTGCCCAGTCCCCTGAATTAATATGCAACATTCATGCCTTAAGTATACCCTCGAGCATTCTCTGAGCCACAGCTTTGAAGATGTGTTGGTTTCCTATGCACTAACTTGACCTATATTCAGGCTGACTTCTATTCTGAGATTATTTCTGCTGCGAATTCAATTCCAGCCTCTACATACACTGCTTTGCTACACCTGTGATACAGATGGCAAAAAGCAGAAGGATGTCAACAAATTAAAAGGCCACTGCTGTCATTGCCTAACAACAAGGGTAATCAAAAATTATTTTTTTTTTGTAAGCTCATCTTGACACAAACATATTTCCTCTATAATGTGGAAGCACAGAAGCAAATCTATAAACCTTTTTTAATAGTTTGCTTTTATGTCAGGGTCCAAAGACCTGCTGCCCTGCTGGAGCCAGGTCTGATCTGTGGCATGAGCCAAGGATGCCAAAAACTGCAAGAGATGACTAAAAAATGGAGGCAGGGAAATGAATAACTTTTTCTTTTCCAAGTAAAGTTCCAAGAAGAAAACAAAAATGGCTCTCCATCTCGAATACAGGACACAGCAGAGGAAGCAAAAAACAGGAACAAAGGTCTTACCTCTTTAAAGCTTGCTCTTGTTTACTCATGTTCTGATCCACAATTTTCATACCAGAACTCCACTTTTCCACTATATTTACAGCACAAAGGTCTTACAGGATTAGGTCTCACCCTACTAGTAGCACCTGACAATTGATTAAGTGCTTCAGATTGTTTCACATAATGATCAAGAGGATGTGTATACTAAAATAGAACACCTAAAATGCCACTTATCTCATAAAACAAAATTGTCAAGCCCTCTGAGTTTACAAGGTCAGCTCAAAGACCCCTTGAGAACTTGGAAGACTTCCATTCCTGCACAGGTATCCCAGAGCTGTGATGAGCAGGAACACTGGAGGGACTGCTAAACCAGCAATCCCATAACAACAGGGTATAAAAACCACTGCATGATCCCCACATGCAGAGTCCTACTCACCACGTGAGTCAAGAGGTTCTTTTATTAAACACTTTCATGCTGCATCTAGGCTGTGACTCAAGCGAGTGAGTCGATAAGAAAAAGGGGAGGCAGGTTCAAGGAAGTCTGGTTTACTCCCCATCTGTTTTGGTACAGCACACGGAGTAAAATTCCACCACCAAGGACTGAAAGAAAAGCATTAAAAAAGCACCCTTAATTTGGCATTTCCTCAGCTCTCATCAGACACAGGATACTGGTTTTGGTGAACCTGTGGTATGAACCACAACAGCTACTCCTGCCTTTATCCCTGTCACACCACTAAGAGAACGCACGCTGAAGCAAAAGAACAAACAATTGGTAAATGTGAAGTGCTGATTAGAATGTTGAGAAGAGCAAGAGCTTGACATGATTGACTCCTGAGAACTTTAAGATATAGTATTTTAAGTAAATTGTTAAAAAGTGACAGAAACTTTCAAAAAGCCTATGCATATTAAAAATGCTACAAAAAGTGAGTATGACATCACATTACAGATGATTAAAATGTAAAAAAAAAAAAATAAATGCACATTTTAGGTCTGGTTTTACAACTGATTCATAGTTCTGAAATGCAACCTGATCAAACTATAAATAGCAAGATATGGCTTTTTAGATACATTCATTTTCTTAGAGTTATTAATAGTAAATAATTTGATGTATTTAAAAATAATCCACATTTAATAATAACATTCTTTTTCTTTTCCCTTAGATTTTTTTTTTTCTGTAGAATATACAGATTTTGATTCCATGGAAACTCAACTGAGACTGTGCCACATCTTTCATAAAGCTGACTAAGAGCATGGGTGAACTAGCTGGCTGTTACTTAAAATGTTCTTCAACTTTATGAAGACAGACTCATTAAAGCAAAAGCTTTCCCACAAACAGTTTCTGGAAAAGTGAAAAAGTAATTAACACAAAAAGAAGAGAGAACTATTTTTACTTTTACTATTTTTCACCCAGCCAGTTTATTTCAGGCATTGTGATGTTTGACGTGCTCTCTCCTGTGGCAATCACGGACGCAATTCAAAACTTTACTTATCAGCCAACATTCTTTTACAATTACCTCATCCTTACTTATAAAATCTGGGATTAAATGGTACAACTTCAGGTACTGAATACCTAAAAAAACCCCTCTGGAAGCTGCAAGGAAGAGATATTAACTACACCGTACAACATGTCAGAGTCACCACATACACTTCCCAGAAAGCGCTCATCTTAAGGCACACCAAAAACACAACATTTAAGGGGTACAATTTTGAAAAAAATCCCCCAGAAAACACAACAAAAAAACCCCCAAACAACAAAGCAGATAGACAATCTTATAGTGCTCAAATTGTCTAAAAACCTCCATTTCCTCTTTCCCTGAACCTCCTGTTTGTTTTTTGTCTTCATTTTCCTCCCTTTAAACTGTGCTTGATGAACTCAATAGAGAAACACTTGGATCCCTGATGATATTTTCTATAACCTTATTCATTATAGATTTTTCTGCTGATTAAGGTTTCAAAGTAACTATAATAATGTAAAGCAATACCATGCTGCTGCTGTTTGGGGGCTTTTTAGCATAAAGGATATGAGTGCAGCCAGACAAGGCATAAATCATAAAGCATTATCCGCTTTATTCTGTTGCCCTTATCTCTACTGTAGCACCTAGTTTTTGTCTCAACTAACAGGTTTCCTGTCAGCCAAATTCACAGACTATTAATTGTCATCAACCAATACATGTTCACAACAAAGAAACAAAATGTGTGAAGAAACACGTAGTACTGTGAATTTCATTTTCAAAATGCTTCTCAGTTTGTTAAGAATTAGCCAAACCCACTGTAACATTATAAGCAGTGTCAAATCCAAGGCCTAAGTTCCAACACATCTTCTGGTATTCACCAGAATATAAATATTTCTTCATGCTTATCAAGAAGTCCTTTAAGAACAATGAAAGGATGTTATTGAAATACATTCAACACCTGCTGATGCTTGAAGTCTGCAAGATAAAACAAATACTTACCATAAAGATGGCAGGGGGGAAATGTTCGTCCCAGATAAGCCACCCAACACTAAAGACACACGTGCAGATTTCTTGCTTCCAGTATTGAAATAGCACCCATGGAAAACCAGCAGACAGCCTTTTATTTCTGGAGCCTCACACCACCCTCAGGTAGCTCTGGCCGTGATGGTGACCCAGAGGCATTTGGGCTGCCTAGACCAGCTGTGGGGAGGTCCAGGCTGCAGGGGAGGAGCGCTGGTAAGTGCCAACACTTGTGCCCCCTCAGCTGTGCCTCCCTCAGGGACAGCAATCACCACTCTCCGCTCCGCGGGGGGAAAGCACGGCCCTTCCCCACTGCCTCCCCTCAGAGCCTGCCCAGCCACAGCGCTGTGGTGCAACACCACCCGCAGGACTGCACCTGGAGGTCTCAAAGCAGCTCATGGAATGAGGCAAACAGCCCAGCGCTCTGCCGTGTCACACGCCGAGAAACCTGTTCTTAGCGAGATGGCTGTGCTCAGGTGTACCCCAGGGACCTTCCTCTGCCACAAGGGTCAGCAGGAAGGCTGCGCCGGCCAAACCAGAGCTGCACCACTCACTAACCCTTTAACACATTTACAGGTTTTGTTATGACATCCGATATTTACTAAAACTGCAAGAAAGGAGGATGTCACTGCTCGTGCTATTCAGCTACAAACACAGTGCTTTGCCCCCCAAATTCATTAAAGCTGAGTTTAACACTCAGCTGGAGAGATGGCACGTAGAGAGAGGGATGGGAGGCTGGGGGTTTCACTCCAGGGACGTTCGTCTCTAACACAACACTCGCTTAAGGCTGGGGCTCTTTGCAGACCGAATCCTTCTATGCACAAAGATGCTTGGGACAGAGGAACCCCATGGTCCCTCTCCCTGCCCGGCCTACCTGCAGGCAGCTGCCCCGGGGAGAGGAGCAAGGAGAAGAAAGAAATTCCCGGTTTTGCTCTGGCCGTGGGATTTTTTCATACAGTCATAGAATGGTTTGGGTTGGAAGGGACCTTAAAGATCATCTAGTTTCAATCCCCCTTCCTGGGGCAGGCACACACCTTCCTCTTGAGGAGGATTTTTGTTGGTTGTTTTGGTTTGTTGGTTTTTTGGGCGGAGGGAAGGAGAGTTGTTGCTGTACACGCTTTTCTTTTCACCTGGAGCTCGGCCCCAGCAGCTGCCCGAGCAGCTCGGCTCCCGAGGCCATGCTCCGCCTGAGCCTGGACTGGAGCGGAGCCGCTCCCGCTGCCCGCCCTGCCTCGCTGCATCTCCCTCCCGGCACCGTCCGGCCGCGAAACGGCGCCGGGGGAGCGGGCGGTGCCCCCGCAGCCCTGGGGCACGGACCTGCGGGCGCCGCGGAGATGCGCGGGCGCTGCCCCCGCACGGACCAGCCGCACCCGGGGCGCTCGGGACGGCACCGGCACGGCCAGGGCCCCCGCCCCGGGGTCCGGCACACGGCTTCTCTTTGGAGCGAGAGGAGATGACCGTCCTGGGCCGGGGACACACGGCAGAGCCCAGGGACGCCTCGGGGCACCCACGGCAGCCCCTCGGGCGAGCTCCGAGCGCGGCCGGGACCCTCCGGACGCCGCCGCGGGTGCTGCAGCCGGAGGGCTGCGGGCAGCACCTGCCGGCCGGCCCTGCTGAGGGAAGGTCAGAGGAGAGAGGAGCGGGCTGTGATACAAACCAGAACTGACAGCGGCTGAGCAGAGACACAGCTCCAGCCAGAGGAGAGCAGAGATTCTTCGGATACCAGTTGCGGCTGTGATGTGCCATGAATTCCTGAGCAGCCCGGCTGGGCTCACCGATCAAAAAGAGATGCCAAAGGGCCAACACTAATGGCAAGTCTGTCTCGCCACAGTCATCAGCATGACAAGGCTGATGCTGTAGGTGCCTGAAGAAACAGATCTTTTATTTTCTCAGAGACGCAGGTATAGACTATGGGCTTAGCTCATGCATAAAACCCAAAATTAGCACGATTGATGGCTGCTAGTAATGTGAACAATTAAGGACTATAGTTTTCACTTTAAATTAACAATTTTAAACACAGGATTCCAGTGAATTTTTAGCTACACTGCTACTGAATTAAAAAAAAAAAAAACAAAAAAACCAAACAACCAAAACAACAAAAAAACCAAACCAAAACCATCTTTTACATGAGTCAGAGCTGAACACTTTAAATTAAGTTGTAATCTAACCTTATTAAAATTTAGTTGCCCCATTAGCAACTTGATTGCAGTTCAGCAAGACCAAAAAACATCCATGAAAAAGTACACAAAAAAGGGTAGGAAATTGAACAACAGGGGGAGACAAGGACATGCAGAATCAGTACATATTCCAAAGAACAATATGTAAACATGGAAATACTTTTGCTCTGGCTACAAAGACCTCACTCAATAATGTGACTGTTTCAGTCTGAAAGCAAATCACTTGCTTGGAATCTTAACTCAGCCAACTCCTCTTTGACCTCGAAGCACATCGAACTCATCTCCCCAGCTGCATCTTTCATACTTTGGCACATAAATTTCCCAGAACCCAAACATGCCCTACTGCCCCTGGGGCACTGCTGAGCCTCACCTCTACGGGGCACAAGGAGCAGGACTGAGCTCTGTGCCAGTGCAAAGAGACATTCCCATCGCACCTTCCTAGCAAATTGATATTCCAGGTACTAAAATAAAAACAAAACAAAACAAAAATGCACAAGCAAACAACTCTTCTTGGAAAAGGCAGAGATGAGAGACCTGCCTGACCCTGCCCCTCTCAGTCTGTCTACACAGGTGACAGCTGCTGCCTCCTCCCATCCCCACGCTCACCAGGGGGAAGGGAGGTTGCATCTATTTCGGTTATTAAGTGGATAATGACTCCATATGCTGTCCTGCAGCCAAGCAACAAATAAAAATCATAATGTACAGGCCAAATAACTTCCTTGGAATCTAGATACATTACTGTGCATAATTCCCTTCTTAATGGTTATAAACAGACCAGAGCAATATACAAAAATAACATTCTACACAGAAGCATGATTATAATCAGCTATGTATGACATTTCTGTGCCATTTGGGTTAACTTTCAACAGCATTCTAACAGAGCTTGTCATTTTTCAGGTAATATCTTGCTTCAGTAATTCTATTTCAAAGCAGAAAACAACACCTAAGGTTACAACTACTAATAGAGTTATACAGAAGCCATCCTAAATCCCCAAAAATATATTTTTTATTTGCAGTAGGGATCCCCCCAAAAACACAGAGCTAGTACTGACAACATATTTCTTCTATGATGACTAGAAAATAGAATGTAAACAATAATATTTTCATTGTTCAGACAAGTTACACTGAACTCCTGGGAGTCAGTGTTTTAAAGCATGCAAAATCCATGACTGAAACAGAGCCTTGGAGATCAAATCACATCTCATTTTGAGATTCATTGCTGGGTCTTGGGAAAGACAATTATCCTTGATGTGGTCAATTTTTTCAGTTTATATAATGGTGGTAATGATATCTCATAGGACTCATTTAAGGGTTTAATAACTAATGCTTACACAAAATTTTCAAGTTGCTAATTACGATTATTTAGCTAAGTGTTAACCTAATGCATATGTAAGAAAACAATATTAATGTATTCCCAAAGATGATTATGATCATGATTATTATTATTAATGCCACATGGACAAGTGTAATTGTTCCTCGCCCACCCAGGTGTGAGGTGTGTGTGACACAGCTGGCACCTGGCAGGAGAGGCAGGGCGCCTCAGAAGTCCTAACACACGGAAACCATGCTGGAACAGGAAATTCTGGAAAGAAAATATGCTCACAACACAGTGTGAAATGCCTTTAAAAGTTCAGTTTAGAGTCAACCTGAATCATTCTGACTCCATTGTGGTTTGCTGGCTCGGCTGTTGGGCAGGGCAGAGCTGGGAGGTCAAGGAGAAAGCAGCAGGAGCTGCACCAGAGCTGGCCAAGGAAGTGGCTGCAGCAGTGCTGACACAGAGGAAGAAGACAGAAAGCAGCAGGAGTCATGGGTGAGAATGGGAGGGCACAGGGACATCTGGGGAAAGAAGTGCCATTGCCAGTTTTCTCAGCTAACGTTTCACCCAGAAAACACTGGGAACAACTCCATTTGCTGCAGTCCTCCTCAAAATAGAGCAAGTTTTATTCCAGAAAATATGAATACATTAGGGAAGAGAATAATCGAGACTACTTTAGAAGGCTTCAGGAAAAGAAAAATCCTGTAAACAAGATTGAGCAACGAGTCTTTGAAAGAATCCTTTTGTTCCCAGCACAATGCTCCCAAAATCTGCTTCTTCTGAACAGTATTCATTTAAGAAAAAGAAGAGAGATAAAGGGAAAGCCAAGAACACATTTTAAGGCAAAAACACTTTAAAATCATTTTCTTACTCTTCAGATTTTTTATAAGCCTGGAGGTTCATTGTCCACACTGGAGGTTCTTGGGCTTTGCTGCTTGCCTGGCTTTTACTGGGCCAGCACAAACAGGGCCAACAAAAAACCCTCCATTGGCTGACCTGCCAGGTGGGAATGACATAGTCTCAGTTTCAAACTGGGAAAACCCCCACACCACCCACTTCCCAGAGGAGTTTCTAGAAAAGCCCTCTGCCTTTGGCCGTGGTGCCCTCTGCAGAGGAGGAGGAATGTGCAGAGGCAGCCACGGGCTGAGGCTACGACGGGAGGATGAGAGAAAAGCGGGGTGGCAGCAGCAGCCCAGGGTGGGAGCAGGGTGAGCTGGGGACTTGGAGGGGACCCTTCACTCTTAGGGGACTGACTGGCACCGTGGGATATTAGGATTGACATGCCATTGATTAGCTTACGGGCGGGTCAGATCGGCAGGAAGCTGCAGCATACTAAGGATTTCCCTAACAAACAAAAGGGACTGCTCTTAGCATATCAAACAACAGCACAGGTTTCATTTCATCAAGCAGTGTAGGAAAAAACCAACCTGTTAATACCTACACTTCCTGCTCCTGTAGTGGACTTGCAGTACAGCCCTGAGGCTGTAATGATTATTGTCACCTTTAGTAAAGATAATTGCCAATCTACCGCTGCCCAGAAAAGGCAGGGCTCGTGCTTCAGCTTGTCATAGTCCGACTAAAAATATCAACACTTTAAAGTTATTATATATTCAAAGTATCCCATGACTCCTCAAGAATAGACACAATAGCAATAAAGAGAAAGAACAAAGCTCTAGTTTCTAGACCACTGGCTTTAGAAATCAAACGTTAACTAACATTGGTACATTTTTCCTGTGTATCCGAGCAAATCTGTTTCTCTGTCAGCCCTTGCTTGAAATACTCAGTCAGCTGGGTACACACAAACTTGTGTGAATCTCAAAGCTCTGAAATGCCTAAAAGTTTCGCAAATCCCCTCAAATGAAAAGAGAACAGGACCCTACAGGCAGAAGGGTTCTGACACAAGGCAGGAATTGCCTGTTCCATCAGATCCAGCTGGGTTAGCCTGCCTGTGTCCTGCTAGAGCCGGGGCAAGAGGAGAGAGGGGAAAGGAGGAAACTGAGTAAGTCTGGGGGAACAGAGGGTTCTGCTGCCTGGAGATGCTCAGGGGGTTGGATGGGGTTTTTTATTCCCACTTGCCAAAATCCTAAAGTGCTACAAGCTGCACTGAAGTCCTCAGGGCTCTAGCAATGTACACTAGCTTACAGCGTAATCTTTAATACTTGCATTTTTTTCTAATACTAGAACCATTTATCTCACTGTAATCAAGTCTTTACTAGAGTAAACTTGTTTCTAAACTCCCCCGAAAACCCTAAAACAGTTTCTGCTGTTACCCATAATACACACAGCGTACTTGTCAAACAAAAAATAAAATAACTAGCTTTTAAAAATGCCCCATAATTATAATTAACCTGGATGTATTTTGGCCACAGTAAGTAGTAAGAATACAACTCACTGTAAAGCAAATTACAATCAAACATATTCATGGCATTCAACATATTAAAATTAGATGACAAACCTAAGACAGAAGTGACATTTAAGTGAATGAGTTCCATAGTCTGTCCCCATATGTTCTCCAAGTACTGCCTCTCTGAAACCACCACAGTGACACGGAAGCCCAGAGAATTCCTTCCAGGGGAATGGGCAGTTTTGTGTTAATAACTAATGAAATGCAGTGACTTATTGCAATTGTTTTATAATACACTCTTCTTGCCTTGAACCTAAATCCAAACTAAACCATGAATGAACAATGCAAGATGCTCCCTGGAGGGCTGTAGTGGTGTGGGTGACACATTTCTAATCTCCCTGCAGGTGAAGTACATCACATCCTGAGAACTTCCAGGCTCACCCCTCTGCAAAGCTGCTGACTATTCCCAGAGCAAAATATCTCATATTCACACATGCTTTATGTGCTGTGGGACTGAAAAAAAGCAAAACAAACCCCCATTTTTCAAGCATACACAAATCAAAACCTAAGAGTAGAAGAAATGTATACAAATAAATTCTGAAAGAAATAATTTAAACAGCTTTAACATTGGACTTCAAGTGTGTCTATCTATCAGAAAATACTGATGCAAGCAGTCAGTTCAGGTTTCAATGACTTGGAGGTAGCAGACCCATTGACTTTAATGAGGCCAGGATTTCACTGTGAACTTAATCTGGAAAAATCTCAGTACTATTCTTGCAGCATAGGGCAGGGCACACTGCTACATGACTGAAAGGGGAACACAAAAGCAGACCCAGATCGTCACCAAGACACACAAGCCATAGTTTGATGAATGAGAACCCAGTACAATGCAGCACTATGTATTGCATTAAAGGCTTTTTGGTTTTGGTCATTATTAGGACCTGTTATTAGAGGTTTTTATTAAAATTATGCATAATTGTAATTGCTAATGTGTTATTATATCCTCCTCTACGTGAGAAGTAATGAATAGCCTAAATTAAGGAAAGAAACAAACCTGCAGGTGAATGCAGGCTTGTTCCCACTGTGATTTATTGCAGGATTTACTTATCATCCTGTGGACTGTTCAAAGACAGAAAGGCAGGGCAACATTTTTTAAGGTTTCTTTACCAAAATCAGTTTTGTTTTCATTTGAAACACAAATTATAAAGGAATCTAACAGGTTAGAAAGTATAAAGTTCTGATTCATTTATTTAATTTTTAAAAAGTAATAATTTAAGCCTGTGCATCTTCCAGTAGTTCATAGGTAGTACAGAGCAAGGGAAGCTGCAGCATAGGTGCAGCTTACTCAACCATATGCTGCTTTCCTTAAGTAACACATTATACCAAAAAAACCCAAAAATCTTGTGACAGATTGTTTTGACAGCTAAAAAACATTTAAAATTTTTGAATGCATTTGACTGAAAGGCAAAAAAGTTAGATAGATGTTAATTTAACAGATGTCTAGTTTTGCATCATCAGCCTGAAACAGGCAATTTCTAGTAAGTCTCCTTGCTGTATCACAACATGAAATCCTATGAATTTCATATAGATAGGCCTTTCACAAATTTCAAACAAACCATTCTCGTTGAAAGGGAAGTAAAATTGTTTTAAGAAGATGGTACCACCTGGTTGTACTTCTGATCAAGCAAGTAAACACATCCAGGGATCACTAAACACTGTCACTACATTAGAGTCTGGAATAAGGGGGCTTTATTTGAGACTGTTAAAAGCATTCATTTACATGAGAAAAATAAATAAGGTGGTCTCCTAAAACCCAAATAAATTCCTGCAAATCTAATTATACTGTGGATAAATATAAATGAAGGATTTTTTAAAATTTTGTTTTGCATGTCTTAAATACAAATCTTTGTATGCTGAGTATACTGTCATACTCCATATATGCTTCTGCAAAAGAGTTTAACTGTGGTTCTGTATTGATTGTAGAAAAGAGTGAAATAACTATAGACTAACCAAATCTGGTGCTGCTAGCACAGCCACCTACAATCTAAGAAAGTTTTGGGATTCAGTCATCATCATCACCCAACCCATTGTGGTGCTTTCATGACTTCAGTGGAATATACAGTGCAGAAGTTTTACACAGGGAGAATTTTTCCTCAAAGCAGTACCACACAGGTGGCTATATCCATTTGGGACCTCAAAAGCAGCAAAAATTGTTCTGCGAATTTCTATATTGAATTTGCACATAGTGTTACTGTTCTCAATTTACAGAACAAGAAATAGAAAATAAAGAGATTTAATTACATGGGAGATTGAGAACTACTCACTACTGATTTCAAAACAATCCTTACATTCAAACTGACAAGCTGGAAACTGTTGCTGAAATATAAAATGTGTTTGCTAATGCCACCCGATCTCTAAATAATGAGGATCAGTGATATTTACCTACTTAATAGGAATATTATGGACAAATCTAATTCATTTAAGGGTACTTAAAATCACATTCCCTGATTTATATGCTTATACAAATTGCATTTACCTGTTGTAGTTGTGATCTACATATCATGGCAAGCCAAGGCATTTCTGCGATTGATTCCAGACTTTAAATGTGTGCTTTTGAAAAGGGCAAACATGCTTCCCCAGAGACAACATTCATCTGCTCCTGTTTCCTTAGCAAGTTTATCACCTTCAATAAGTAGACACCTGTTATTTAATGACCCCAACTCAGTTTTAACTCTTTTTCAAAGGAGCATTTGGGCTGGATCAAAAGATCCAGTTTTTTCTTCATTTGGAATCTATCCCCACTTTTTTTTTTTTTTTTTTTTAATTTTACA
>VXAC01000187.1:500282-541883 GCA_013399225.1 Rhipidura dahli | reverse complement strand
TTTTTTTTTTTTTTTGCTAAGACATAACATTGCAACACGTAATTTCCACAAGCTGAATAACCTTAATGACACCTCCATGAATTCTGGAAGACAAAGTATTTTACTTCTAAGATTGTTTTTCTTCAACATACATAGAGCACAGAAAGTCTAAGTACACTCAGATTATTCAAAACCAACTTTCTCAAGAACCAAAACCAAAAAATTGAGTTAAGGAATGATGAAGTTTCTTCCTCTGGTGAAGCCATGCCCTGAAGTGACTTAAAGAAAGGTTTTGGAATTTATGGAAATGCTTCTACAGTGAAACTTATTGTAATAGAGAAAGGTAAAGCCACAAGGTTGGCATAATCTAAATGTAAGAAATAAATAAATAAAGACCCCAAAGGAATGGTTTTGCCTCAACTGTCTTATCTGAGTCACCACATCAAGCACAAAACATTATTTTTTAGTATATCTTTACAATAAGAGAAAAATAAAATGAGATGAAGTTTTTCACAAGCAGTAAATCATCATGGGATAGCAAGAATCTGCTTATGATCCATATTTATGATCTGGTCACTGTTGCTTTATAAACACATCTTTGATTTTTGACCTGCTAATTAGGCTGTGTATAAATACTATCAACTGTTTGAGACAGATGTTAAACACCTGCAAAATATTCCAGAAATTGATGTTTACAAGCCTGATTCCATCTGCTTGACTTAACAGAAATCTTCTTACATATACTGAAAAACATTACTAATGAAGGTATTCTTTATCATTATTTTTGTTTTGCCTAGTGTAACAATGCCACAATTTTCACTATTTTCATTTTGCTTATTATTCTACTATGTCAAGTCCATACAGAGCAGTAAGTCTGTACACATGGAGCACACCTCATGCTGATTAAAAAAAAAAAAAGGGCTTAAAATGAAATAACACCCCCTTGGCTCTGGATTGACACGCAATAAAAGATTGCACAAAGGAATGGATCCACTGAAGGCATTTCCAGAGATCCTTTGAAGAGAGGGGAACAGCAGTGCCTCAGTATCCCTGTCACCCATGGAGGGGTAGCTGCTGCATTTTCCTTGACATGTCATTTACTTGGAAGGGGAGCAGGAATAAAGCCTACGGGTGTTGAGTTATAAATTAGGACACTCAAATTGACAGAGAGCTGATTAGCTCAGTCTGTGAGGAAAGAAGAAAGCCAGAGTTCTACAGCATTCCTGCTATCAGCTGGTTCTTCTTTCACCTCTCAGTGGAATTTTAAGACAGACATTCTCAAAAGTTACATGATAAAATTCTTGTCCTGACAAAGCCTGACCTGCTCTGACAAACGTGAGGAATTCAAAAGAAATAAAAGACTCCTCCCATGTTTAAAGAAACATAAAAATAAACCCCACAACCTAGCAAAACCCTCCCAAACTATTCAACAGAAGAAAAACTTCCCATGTTGATTTTTTCTAGCATCTAATAAATTTAAACTAAATATGTATTAAAAATATTAATTCAAAATGCTAAAAGCATTATGTATTCTATTTTATAGCAATTCCTGACCAACTACAGACTTAAAACAAGGAAAAACCTCCAAAGTAAGATTTTTTACCTAAATGCAGCTGTATATGCTTTAATATTTTAGTAAGATTCTCATTTCTGGTACCGATAATGCAGCAGCGAGGACAAATGACTGGAGGAGCAGGCTGGGGTTTGGAAATAAGGTTGTATTCTCGAATTTGCTTCAAGTAATTTGCCTGCCTCTTCTTTAATGTTCTCATCTGTAAGTGCAGCTGGTGGCAGTAACCTTTCCCAGGGAAAGGCTTTGCCATTCCGAGCTGCGTGCCAGAGCTGAGCATCATTACCGTAAACAGAGGTCAGAATTAGAGAAGTCACAATGTATGGAAAACTGCCATTAGGTAAACTATTTGAGCAGCATTCTGATGATGAAAAAAATGTGCTGATATGCCCCCTTAAGTTCCAAGGAACATCAGCAGACCATACCAGTGTAAATCAGTCCATTTCCAATAATGCTGTTAAGCCACGCATGGAGGCTTCTATAAAACACACTCATCTTTCCATTTTCACAGACTCAGTGCACAGAAATACCATCTCCTTCATTTTCCAGATGTCTCTTTTAAAACTTCTTTTTCTCCCCCCCCCCAAGATTTCTATTAAGTCCTCACACAGTAATCTAAGCACTGTTTTTCACACTTCATTTTCATTCACATGTTTAAAAATTCCTGCTGTACTCAGTAGTCCGATCTTAGGAATTCAAAGTGGTTTTAAAAAAACTAAAAACAGAAACCAACAAAAGGTAAAAAAAACCCCCTGTAATTGAGTTCACTGGGACTGGGTCTGAGGAATAAATACTTTGCTCAGCAATACGATGGGTAAGATTTTTAAAAACCTGACACTTGATCAAACAGTTGATAGACACTTCTCTTGTGTTGTTGACCTACTGGTGGCTTTATTAATAAATTTGGGATTTAGGCATTAACTTCATGTAGATATGCCTGCCTGAACAGGAGAAAAATTAAGTACATCCAGCCTTTATGCTGTTTATTTACATCTGTTTTCCATTCAGCTCCTCCAACAAAATAGACAATTCCATTTCTCTAATATTTAGGAACCAGATTCTGGAGAGTATGACAATCTGATACTGTGCAAATATTGCATCATTAGGAGGAAACATTCCACTGAGGACAGCTGAAACTTCAGGACAAGCCATTTCCACTGAAATGGAAATCAATTTAGTGGAGATCACAGATGAATTGCTTTTTCTCCATCTAAAAGCTACAGTTTGAACCCACATTATCTTTAAAATTAAACTGATAGTAAACAGTTATTGAAAATTGTTTATGAATATGAATTAGAATGCACCCAGATTTGATAGACAGACATTTCATTTTCAGGGAGTTGAGCAAAAAGGGTTGTGCTATCAAATGCAGCAGAATCAAAAAAGACTAATTCTTCAGTCCTCCAGCATTTTTCAATATTTTTTTGCATATTTAAACAGCATCTAAATATTTTATCATTAGTATTATTTTCATACATTTCCTACAGTCTGTCTATTTTCAAAATCAGGCTCCTGCTTGTATTATTTTAGAGTGAACTTAGAAGTGTTTCTGAAACCAGGCTGGTTGAGAAATAGCTGGTTTTATTTCCTCCTTCACACTGGTAATTTTGATGCTGACAGAAGCACAATGCTCGGTACTGAACACTCCGTTTCTTTCTAAGATGTATTTATCCGTTCTGTGACAAAATAACTACTAAGGTAGATTCTGTTCATATAGAATTTATGTCTCTCATAAAAGAAAATGCAAAATAAAACCCACATAACTTAATAATTAATATTCATAACAAGAAACTTATCACCATGACACACTTGAACTATAAAATTTAAGAACAGCAGAATTCCGATAGCATTTTGATTATTCCATCCTTGGCTGCATTGTGTATTCTGCTCATTTGGGGTATATATAGTTATCTGTTTTGTAAAGAGGAGCATTACAGATAGTCTTTCACCTGGAACATAGAATCAAATCAAATTAATATTATATTCTGTTTGTGAATTTACCAGCATCTGCAGAAGTTTCAAAATACCTAAATTTTAATTTTTCTGGATCTTGCCTCACTCTTTATGAATGCATTCATTTTCCCACCCCCAATTATTGGAGCTTAATTTTGCTTTTTATTTTAATTCACGCAGTTCAGAGAAAAATAAAAGTTAAAGTTACTGTACCTTAACAAATGTACCTAAAGTGGCACTATTTTTGCATGCATGAAAGCTCAAAGCCTCAACAACTCCCATGAGCGATTACTCTTCTAACACTAATTAGATATTTGCTAATTAGTGTCTGATGTGTGAAATGAAAAACATTTTGAAGCTGAAATGGATAGGGTCTATAAAGATAGCAGTGCTATCCCAATTCCCTTTTTTCTGTTATCATATTTCATAAATATTAATAAGATCACATGATACTACCCCTTCTATAAAATTATCTTTCTGGAAGCAGGCTATTGTTTGGTATAATAGGGCTGTGTCAATATTTTGCATTAGCTGTAAAGCACTCAATGGAGGGAAGTGTTTTCTCTCAATGTTAAAGAGATGTCACATTTCATGCATCATCTTTATGCTGTGTTAACTGGGCCCCCTTTTTAATAGTTTATCTTTAAAGCACTGAAACTAAGAATGCAAAACTTTATTGAGTAATCTTTTACATTTTTGAATAATTTACTAAACTTATCTCATTTTGAATGTATCCCAAATAAAATATAAATGATGAAATCGTTTTTTTTCTTAAGCAGATACTGAGAACATCAAATTAGTGTCTGGGATGATCATTTCAAGGAAAGGTTTTGGAATATTAGAATAGTTAAAAAGGAATAATGTCTTGAAAAGTAACTTCTTAATTCATATTAGAGACCTTTGAACAATATCCACCTGTGATCATGCACAGAAAATTACTCCAAACCTCCAGGGAGGGTTATTGGTGTCATTTAATGATACAAAACTGTTTATCTATTAAAATATTAAGATCTAAGAAAAAAATTAAAAGGAATAAAAAATCATTAAGGTGAATAATTCCTGCTGAAGAATTTAATTCCAATTAGGAATACGGACACACTGCTCACTGGTAAATACACCTGGTATCAAATCACAGGATTGACACTAAAATTTTAAATAGCAGCTAAGCATGAATTGACAAAGGTGACATTGAAACAAAATAATGACGATAATGAATATCACTTTCCCCAGGCTGACATTTTGCGATGATAATAACGCCCATCAAGGTGATTAAGATGATAACAAAAGGCAAGTTCTAAGAAAAAGAGTAAAACAGACACAGGCAAGATAATACATGACAAGTGAAGCTACAATTTTGCATTTCACTTTTTTTCAATGAAATTTCTTCGTTTCAGATTGAAGTTAGGCAGTTCATGAGTCCCAAATGTGTTTCTGAAATAGAAGCTGCCTTTTCTACCAATACACCGTGCTTTTCATTTTTCAGGTATTCAGTAGAAGAATAAACTCTTCAATATCTATTTATCCTGAGACAGTAATTTACACTTCACATTAGCCTGACTTTTATCTAACTTCAAATAATTAAAGCATCACAATATTATTCATGCTGATGTTCAGGGGTAAATTCTGATTTCATTTAAATTTGTTTGCTGATGTAAACATATTGACGTCAACTACAATGGCTATGCCCTCTACCTTTAATTAGTGTTCCCTCCTTGACAAACATTATAGGTTATCTTCTAGCATGTACCGGCCCCATTTGCCTTTTATAACCCTAAAGATCACTGTGGTAACAGACAGCAACAGGGATACAAAAGATTTCTGGTTAAAGCTTCATCCAAGTGGTCTGTGGAGAAGAAGCCTAACACAGGCAGTGACTACTTTCCCTGGGATTACAGAGAGCAGCAAGGACTGATCAAGGCAGATGTATGTGACATGATACAGTACATCCATATGTCAGTGGGGTTGTTTTGGTACACTGAGAGTTCCAGGGTTCCTATTACACACTCCCTTACACATGGCAAACCTTCCTCAGCTTCGCCTTAGGAGTCACTCTCCTTCCCAGTCCATGACAGAAGTGACAGCAGTTACCAAAAGCAACTCACTGTAAAGAGCACTGAGTTCTCTCCTTGGCTGGTAAGTGCAGTCACTGTTCTTGTAGAATCAAGACCTGTTTGGCTGGGCAACAAAGGGTTTGCACTCAGCTGCCAATTAACATGAGCTAAAATGCTTGTAAATAATTAAACTTTACATTTCTGAGTTCTGTATGTATTAATCTGTTCATGCTCTGCTGCCACTGTGAAGTAAAAAAGAAACACAACATATTTGATTCTTTGATCTGTAAAATAAATGACTGGTTAGAGCCAAACATCTCACAAACACAGTGTTTATGGTGCATCTACAAGGGAGAAAAAGGCCAAGGAAGTGTAGGTACTTGGACAAATGGATAAGTTGCTAGGAACAAAAAGAATGTAACAGTCACTCAACTTGAGCAAGTTGCTGTGTTCAGGGATGTATAACTGGTACCAAGCACAGCCATAATCCAGTTTTTCACTGCTTTGGAAACAATGAGGATCATTCCAACAAAATACAAAAACTGACTCTGGTTCAAACACATGACTTCTGAAACTGAAATGAATCACTGGGTATTCTGAAGCAGTACAAAATAACCAAAAAAAGTCTGTGCCAGCATATTTCTAATGAAAGTTTTGCCAGCACTTCCAGAGTTCAGTCAGGTCATGCAGAAGCCCCAGTGAGAAGTCAAGTCAAGCACCTGTGCAGGCTGAGGTAAGCACAGGTTGCTATTTCTTGCAGAAATCATTGTGGTCCTAGAAGAATTGATCCTATCTCATCACTGAAATGTGCCTACTGCATCATCAATGGAGCAGGAGAGGCTGCTGTCCTAAAGCCGTCCGTAAGAAACATTTTTACTGGGGATGATCAAGGGACAAATCAGACTTTGCTTCAAGCTACTTTTACTTATGCAAAAATAGGAGAAATCTTGGAAGGGCAGGAATGTATCTATTTTCAGAGGACATGTAGCTCAAGCAATAAGCCCTCTTTTTTTTTTTTTAACAGGCAACTTCAAAGAAAACCTACCTCATTCATGTGTGGAATACTAATAATCTGCACCTTTGTATTCTTCTGTTTTACATCACTCTTACAACCTGTTAAGGATATTTCATTAATATATAAAATTATTTAATATTCAGGATCTAATTCTTTTAATTTTACTTGCTTTCTTGACACCCTTACAGCACAAATGTATGGAATTGTAGTGTAGGGCTAACCACCCTCACTGTATGGTTTTAAAAAAATCCACTAATTAAAATGAATCTTTCATAAGACTTGTTTCCTGAGCCATCATCTCTATGCTTAGGAAAAGGCTTGTCTAGTAGCTCAGCAGCTCACCACTTTCTGTGCTGTTTCTGCCATTTCCTTGCAAAATACTGAATTAACTGAATCTCTAGAAAGGCAAACTTCTAATGCTTCACCAATTCAGCAGGGAAGTTGTTGCTAAAGAACATAAAAAAATCAGAGCAGAAAAAATGCCCTTCTTAAAATAAAAACAAATTTTTAAAACTGTTTCTGTTAAGACTAAACATGTCTTCATTTAAATGTCTGGGGAAAGAGTAATAGCTTAAGTTCTAAGATAATGAAACTCACTTTCTATGAAAATGAAATGGCATTATATTGTAATAAATGATTGTTTCTGCATTCTCTCTCTTTTTCACTAACTGAAATTTGACATTCATTGGCAAAGTTTAATTACTGAACTTTTTATCTAAATAAAAAATGGAGAAGAATTTGTCAGAAGACTGATTTTATACACCTGTCAAAGAATAACAGTAGGTATTAAAAGTGTTTAATAGTCTGTATTCACGTAGCTGCAGATCTTTCCACACCTTGGTGAAAAACCTGAAAATCCAGTTGCATTTGCATGCTCTCCTAATGTTTCCTGGCACATGGAACCTGCTATTTTTTATCAAATAAATTTTAGTCCTTCACACAATTCCATTGTACCTTGGAACTGTTCAAGTTTCTACATTCTCTTTTTTTTTTTTTTTTTTAAGTATTTCTAAGTGCATGGGCTTTTATGCTGAGAATGAAAGTCTTGCATGACTGAAACTTAATGAGCTGAACATTCTGCTTTAATGTTCCTCCTAATGGATCAAATGGAGGATGTGTTAACAAACAAACAAACAAATTTAAAAAATCAAAAAGTTTGTGCTCAGGAAATTAAGTAAATATCTGTGCCCCTGTTATGGTACAGGTCTTTCTAAGCCTGACCTCACAGAATTTAACTCTGTGGAGCTGTGAGTCTGTTCTGTCCTGTCACACTCATGCGAAGATCAATGGTAGGAAGTGCTCTGGAGAAAAAAAAATAAACTGATTAAAAATCACATATATTCATATCATGGAATCCCAGCATGGTTTGGGTTGGAAGGGTCCTTAAAGCCCATTCCATCCCACCACTGTCACAGGGCAGGGACACCTTCCACCATCCCAGGTTGCTCCAAGCCTGTCCAGCCTGGTCTTGGACACTGCCAGGGCTGGGGCAGCCACAGATTCTCTGGGCACCCTGTGCCAGGGCCTCAGCACTCTCACAGGGAAGATATCCTCTCCAAAATCTAATTTAAATAAAAATGGTAAACTGTATAAATCCTCATGCTGCCACCAATAACTCTTCAAGGCTTCAATTTCCCCCCCTAATAATTTACATATTATAGATACATATACATATAAAAACAAATTGTTACCTATTGCAAAGACACAGGACCAATAGAAAGAGAAGCTTGACTGGTCACACTGAACTCCAACCCAACAGTAAAATTCCCATGGCAGTAAATTTCATGACAAAGACTGGCCCCTAAAGCAGTAATGTCAACAAGGCTCCAGATAATACCAATGGTGCACAGCAGTTCTGGCAGCACCAGGATTCTAAAATACAGCTGTATTGACAGGCTGCTTCTCCTACCATGACTGATTTTCCTTTTGTAACTTCAATGTGATAGATTTGGAAGGAGTCACTCTGGTGATCAATAACAATTTTTCATGGCATTTTTGTTATTTCAAGCTTCCTTTTCCTTTACTGTTTTTACATTCAGTGCACCCAAAGGATTAATGTCAGTCTCCACTCAGAAATTATTTGAGTTTAAGAAAAGATACGCATTCACTTTCCATCTCTTCAGAAGTCTCACATAGTTGAATTCCATGGAGGTGTGAGACTGTTCCACCCTGTCATGCTCAGGTGGGTATGATCCCCTCATCAGTATAAATAAGGGGAAGACAGAAGCAATGGACAATTCCGTGGGAACCAGACAGCAGAACTCTTGCTGACCTGTTTAGGTAGAAGAGGCTCTGGCAGTGTTTGTGGGGTAGCAGGCTCCGTGCCTCTGGCCATGCCAGCCTTGTCCCGTCTCAGTGGAGCTTTGCTTTTAGCTCTAATGATGACCTTTTTTAATAACCAAGTGACTATTGTCTAATCGGTGTGGATTGTCCTCATCTTTGTACAGTCACATGAAATAATGGTAATTTTTAAAGAAACTGTTATGACCAGTGGTCAGTCTGGGCAGCATTCCATGTTTCTGACCCTGCTGTGACACTGCAGCGCCAGTCTGACTGCAGAAAGAGAGCACAGGCTGACATGGGAAACACCAGCACTGGGAACGTGCCACGGCTCCAGGCCTGGGAAGGGCAGCACAGTTTCTAAGGGTAAGGAAGTAAAAAGTGAACAGTCTGTGGCACACAGGAGAGACTGCCCAGAGAGCAAACACAGATGTACACAGAGCTGCAGATCTGCTGAGAAGGGACAAGGTGCAAAAACACATCAGAAACTTAACAGGAGCCCCAAGCACTCCCAAGCTGAGGAGGATGGAAAATCCCCCCACAGCAGCATCATACTTTTCCCAGCCAAAGAGAAAGAGGAACCCCTGGCCAGCAGTGCCGTACCCCTCGTGCAACAGGAATGACCCACCACAACCTCCCTCCAGGCTGAAATCCACAGCCCTGGGATGCAGGGGAGTGTGGCATAATGGGAAACAGGAAGGGGTAGGTGTTTGGTAGTGTATGGAACAACTTTATTACTTGTATTACTTTTTTATTTATTGAGACTTTTTGTGCAATGGCTTTCTCCCCTCTCCCTTTCCTCCTTTTCCTGTAACAGCTGCCTGTGGCCTAACAGTAATTTTTTTATTAGCCTGCTATGTTATATTAACAATAAATCCTTGACTTTACATCTGGTTGTCTTTCTCTTTCGCCCATAACTAAGACTTGCTAACCTGGAGTTAAGGTTAGGTCCCCTGTTTCCCAGTGAAACACTGAGCTTTGAGAAAAAATGATGCTCCAAATCATCTTATGCTTCTGTAAGACCAAGAGACAAAAGCAGAATGTATTCTTTTAATTATTCATATTCAAAATCCATATAGATTTTGTTTTGAAAGGCTAACTGTGATTAAAGAACAGAAGGAAAACATATGTCTAAAGAAACACTGCTAAAAAAATACTTCAGAAAAGTCTTTGATTGCATAAGCCCCCCTCTAACTTCAGGAGCTATTTAGCTGGGTATTTGCGCACAACCAACAGGAAAAAATGCCTGAGTCACTCCAAATGAGTGCGAATTGGCAGGTCTGCAGAGCTCAGCACTGTCTCTCTTGCCAAGTGTCATGCTTCATACAGAAGACTCACGCATCAGGTGTCCATGTCACACTTTTATTTCACTCTGCATAAATCTCACACAGAGAAATCTTGACAAGGTTTGTTTTATGCCAACACAGTACTCCATAAGCATTTCTCTGATAGGAACTGGGAAGACCAAGAGCTGGCAGCTAGATCAGCTTAGGTGAAGTTTTGATTCCTACATCAGAAGTTATCCAGCAAACTGTTGTGCCAGTCACTGCTGGAGCCTGAGCACTCACCCAGGAACATGTGTGTGATGTCCTCAGAGCTTCCCCAGCCCCAGCGGTCACAGCCATGCTCTGCTGCACTGGCAAATCTAATACACAGTGACCTTGGTTATACTCCTGCTTTTAGGCTCTGGAGAAAACTTCTTTGTTTTTGTCAAATGAATGACATAATGAAACCTGTCATGTGGCAAACCACATTCAAACAGATTTTAGTGTGTCATGTAACTAGTATTTTATGTTTTATTCTGTTTAGTGGTTTAAGTTCGTTCTTTTATACAACACTCACATGTTTTGTTTAATTCTGTCTATATTCCATTCTATTTTGTCACATTTGATTAAGCTCCATTTGAAACTCTTACTTTGCATTAGCACACTGGCTCTATTCCTATCTGTTTGGAGCTACGTGGATAAATCATGTGCTTGGAGCAGTGCCTCAGTAATCAGATTGTCTGCTGAGAGTGCAGTTCCATGCTGTAATTTTTGCTAGTGCTGAACCCAGTGTAAACAGATCTGCCCTCCTCCTCTCACACCCACTCATCCCTGCCCAGCCTGCCAGCTCTCCCCCGCTCAAACACAACTGCAAACACAGGGGCTGAGGAGCTGACTTAGGGGAACTGCTCCAGTCTGAAAAAAAACCAATGAAACAAACAAATAAACAAAATGCCCCTCCAAAAAACCCCCAATCCCAACAAAAGACAAAGGAACCCCAAACTGAGCATCATTTATAAACCGATGTGGAAACTCCACCTGTGCAATTTCACTTGCACAACTCCAGGAACTCTCACGGGAGGAGGGTGGGAGAAGAGGGGCAGGAGCTGAGAAGGGAGGTCTCACACTATTACTTTAGTCCCTTTTTAGCCTGGTTCTGCAGGGTCCCGCATGCCCCCGCAGAGCACAGGCAGGGGCAGTAATATGTCAGTAGCAAAGAGTCGAGAAGGGCATTGCTATCATCCCAGCAGAGCATGAGTTTATTCATCTGTGCCCTTCAGAATCTCCAAGCAAATACCATGCAACAAAGAGGACGCTGGGTTTTCCCTGGACTTCAAGGAGGTGGGATTAGTGGAACAGAGACTATTAGGGAAGCTCTGGGGGAGTAGTGAAAGGCAGAGGCCAACAGCCAATAGGAGAAGCTGCACAGGGAGATTGACAATAACAGGATGGGGCAGAAACTCTCTGGTTATCCCAAAACCATGCAGATCACTGACTACCCCATCACACCAGTCTCGCTGGAATTGATCACTGTGCACACCTCTGCTGCCAGGGAAGGGAGGTGATGGGGGGAAACAGGCACCTTAGAAGGGGAAGGTCATGATCCTGTACTTTCCACAAAGAAGAGAATTTGCTCAAGATTTCTTCCTCTATAGAGACACAATTTTGAGCTCAGTTGCCTTTGTATACTTTTTTCAATATATATTAAGACATCCATCCTCTATTTTGCACTGTTTGAAAGAATACAGGTGTACTCTCTGCAGGTTATGGGACCTTGGCACTATTCCACAGCAATTTTGCATTCTGTTGCTTTTTTCTTGACGTATTGTCCATGAAAATTACCCATTTATTTTTAAAATATCTTTCAGATATACAAGCCATATAGGGAAGAAATCCATTCTAAGAATTACTGGAAGCTAACAACTCCGTAGTCATCTAAGAGAGTGGTTCTTCCATTTATAAAATCCCTGCAGTACCTACTGAGTGATTCAGACCACAGAGCCAAGCTGACACCTACTTTACAAGACTCAGGAACCCTTTACATTAGGCACCTCCAGGTCTTTTCCCTTCATGTGATACTGGTTCTCCATTTGCTTTTGCTGCCACCCTTGATCCTCCCAGTGCTCTGATGCCACACACAATTTGGCTGCTGGCTTACCAAGAACAGCCCTTCAACTGAAATGTGCACTGTGATCGTTTTGTTCAGAGAAGAAGGTTTCATCCTGGGAGCAGCAGTTTTCAAAAAGAACAACGTTTAGCAGGAAAAGAAAAATCACTACTCCTTATGGTATTTTATGAAAATTCCCTAGAAGAGTATATGGGGTAAACAACTTGTGCATAATGCCTTCTTAAGTATAGGATTCCTAGAAAACTTTCTTCTCCAACAGGAGGGATGTTAAATCTGCCTATGATACTACTCTCCTCCACCTGCATATTTATTTCCTTACCTTTTCAACTCACTCCTTTAAAATACTTTACAGCATCCTTGCTTCTTGGACCAGCTGAAGCAGAGAACTCACTTTCCTGCTAAAAATGACATGCAGTATCCCACACTTGAAACTTTATTCATCTGAATCAAGATGAGAAAATTTATTAGAGAGGAATAAAACCTTCTGCATGAAGTATGATAATTCATTTTCCCCTCCTAGTGACCATTTCTTGACTTTACTCTCAGCATCCATTCTATTCTGTGTGACAGTGGAAAGCTGCAAGAAGAATCACTGATACATCCCTGTACTTACGTTTACCATGTGTGGCAAAACGTTCTTAGATAACACCTCTATTTGTCTGTGACACAGCAGGGAGTAAATGAAAATGTTTATTCTGACCCCTCAGCAGAAAGAACTCCCTTAATCCACTCACTGATGAGATAACACTGTAGGATTACAATAATCAACTTGCAGTATGTCCTCTATTAGAGCACTAAAGATAGAGAATTTCATATCCACTGGGAAATGATTCTTCACTTCCATAACAGTGACAGGCTTTTGCCCTTTGAGATCACATTTTTCACCCCATGCTGAGCCCTCAATCGGCTTCTATATCAAATGGCTAATATTAAGCTAAATACTACAATTCTAAAAGCCTGTAACTAAAAGAAAAAAATGTTTGCAATGCCCACTATTGATTTAAGTAATGGAATGATAAAGAGACAGATGTTAACAATATACTTCAGCTTCTAAGCGTCCTCATAGGGGTAGAGTTACAATGTACTGGTTGTGAAAGGCTCTTATTTAAATGTAGATACAAATCTCAATCACTTCCTGCCCTAAGAAATTTAAAAACTGCTAATTCTGCGGGGAAAGCGATTCCTCCATAGATTCCACCAGAGTTCCTCATGACCACTGCCTAATGTCATGCACGAGTTCTCCATTTGCCACAGAATTACCGAGTTTTGTCAAAATTCAAATAACGAAACATGGAGAGGAAGAGAGGGAGGGCAAGAGAACCCAGATAATTCATTCAAACCAGAATTTTATTCATACACTTTTCTAAAGGAAATTTTAAGTGTCAAAAAATACATATCTTGTGCTCATTATTAAATGATAAATACCACAGTGTTTTGAGCTGCCTTGTGGCCATTGTAAAGAAAACAGGTGTTCTGATAGATTATAAAGTGTGAGTCAGAGGATGTGCAGAACGGAATTTTAATGAGGCTGCGAGCACACAAGTCTGACTAGCCTTTTGAACATGATGCTAAAACAGTGAAAGTAGTCTTAAAAGAGACAAAAAGCAGGAACACTACTAAAAAATCCTCCTTAATGTACAGCGAGCCAATGTGGTGCAGAAAGTCATTAAGTCAGGTTTTGCGAGGCACCGGTGACCGCGAGGTCTGCGGGAGAGGAGAGAGAGGCTCCGGACAAGCCCTTAGGGGTGGGGTTGGCTGGTTCAAAGGGGGATTCATCATTCTCGCCTTTGCTCGGTCCGACTCCTGCTGCTAAAAAATGCAGATTTAATGATTTGTTCAGCTGTGTGAAGGGCCAGTCCGACCTTACAGAAACAACAGCAGAAAAATCTCCACTGAGCACCTAATCCAGCCCCCAGTCTCCATCTCCTCCGGTGTGAGCAGCAGATGGCACAGAGCCTCTGTGTGGGCTTGCTGACGTGTGCTCAGAGACCCTCCCAAAACAGGAGCTAAAAGCATCCTTATCACATCAGAGAACCACCCAAATCACTCGGATCGTGACATTCGCACAGATCCTCTCCAACAGTTTAAAAAGACTATAAACAAAGACATTTTGTGATTGGCATTTAGGAATAAACTAATTTTTTAAAAAATAAAAAATAATAATTCTTGCAAGCCCCATGTCTCAGAAAAGTTTTCTCTGACTGACAAAATTGCTGGGTTAAAACGAAACCTGGGCATTACTAAAAGGAGAACATCTCGAGGTATGGGGTGGGGGGGAATAAAAGGGAGTGAAGGTGGTCTCCCAAACAACTGCCCTTTAGTTTTCCTCACATGATTAAACCAAAGGAAAGGGTGAGGGGAAAAAAAATCACATCTCTATATGTGGTATAAATGAGCACTTGCACTTACTTATACCCAGTTTTGCAACAGCGTTTGTTTTGATATCTGTGAGCTTCAAGTTAAGCCTGAATGTAAATACAGGAGTGGATCTTTAGTAGGAGGACTGCATTGCATATAAACCCATGCGCAAAATATACAGAAAAAATATTTTGGGAAAAAAATATGACATTTGCTTTATATGAATTAACTATTTCAGTAGAATTCCATTAGACTGTTAATGATTCACACACTTTATTAAGGTTATTTTCTTTCTGTCAAGCACATGCTATCACTAGCAGCACTGTGTTCTGCAGCTAGCTGGTCCATGCTTTGTGAAGCACACAAGTTGTTAAGCGTATGCATTTTTTGCCTCCCACACACTTTGGACATATGCTGTTTACTTTTTAAACTCCAAAAAGTGAGCATAGAAAATTACTTCTACACAGAGGATTTCTTTAGCTCAGCCTTAGAAGCAACATCCACTTGGGTTTCTGGCATTGGAAGCTGATGAGAAATGACAGGGCATTAACAAAGGGAGGGAGCTATTCCTTTCCATAAGGGCTACCTTAAGAATATCAGGTACAGGAGCCAGAACAACAAACAGAGCATCAATCTCCCTTCATAAAGTCCATTGTAAAACCAATTGGCAACTTCTTCTGACAACTCCAGATACATGATTTCTAACACAGAATGAGGACCTACAGTCTTGAATACAAATGCAGAACAGTCTGATCAACTGGGCTCTATTAGTTTCCAGTAGGGAGGGACAAGGTTTTAACTATTTTCCTGAAGGAGAGAAGGTAAAATGGCCCAACAATGGGGGAACTCCAGAAAATAGATGAAAAGGCAGGTGAGAACTTGCAGGAAGTCTGGATAAGATTTATCCTTGGGAAAGCCAGGCTGACAGTGTTACTGTGCTGTACAGCTGTGCTGGCCAGCACCTTCAAGGGACCTAGAAAGTGTAAAAGTCCAGAATGCCAGGTTTGAAACCCAAAGTATCAAAAGTTGCTTTAGAAATGTAGTCACATTATTTGTGGGGGAAACTGTGATCTTCTGATGCTCATGTGGACATAAGAATCCATCAAAGAATGAGTGTGTGATATATTTGTATGTACGTGGGAATATAAATCCTGTGGATTTATAAATGAAAGCATCAGTTTCAACATAAAATATTCCCTAGCAGGGGTAAAACTGGAGAACTCATAAAACATAGGACAGGTGCATACAGAATACCTCTGGGAGGATTTAATCCTTTCATTAAACGTTCACGCTTCAGATTGTATAGATCGTGTTATTTTCTGTCAGAATTGTTTCGGTTCCGTATTTCTTCTGGATGAATTTACACATTTTAGAACTATGCCAAATTAAATTTCTCCATATTTAGATAATCTTATAAAAAAGTTTAGGGGTGTTTCCTGTGCGCTTTTACTCTTCTCCCTACTATTATAACTCCAAAAGTTATACATTAAGATGGAATTTGGCAAAGCCTAATTAAGAAAATCAGGATTTTCAAAAATTGTGTTAAAAAAAGGGAACAAGCAATTGAAAGGGAAAGTGTGTTGAAATTCCAGTCTGCATCCCTACAAGCAGAGAAAGGATCTAAACTAAATTGTGTGCACCAATGCCTTAGTAAGAACAAATATAATGAAACTACCCTGACTTACAGAGAAGTATCAGCCCACACAGAAAACGCCTCTATTATTATAGCTTAAAGCATACACGTAGGTGGTGGGAAAGGTGACTAGAGTTTCATTTTCCTTGGCCATATATTCTGGTCTTTCTTTAGAAGAAAAAAACCCACAGTGATAAGAAACTGGAAAAACCAGAGTACATTGGGATGAATACCTTTAAATTATTCCACACACCCACATCTCCCAATCACAATCAAAATAATTCATGATGCAGAAAACCTGTGACCCGAACACACTTTCTGTGCTAAAAATACAATTTATATGACTTATTTGCAATGCTCACGAACAATACAACACAGGCAATGGGTACATCTGTATCACAAGCATTCAATCTATAACCTGCCAAGCACCTTTAGCTAATTATTTAGCGCTCCTGATTTCCCCTTTCAGTGAACTGAAGATCACTGGTGCCAAGGATATTCATTCAGCCATGAACACAAGATCATCTCTGAGCACTTTCAGAATTTTTCTCTTATTAAGCTTTTTAAAGTATAATTAGGGATTTCTATACCAAGTGGATACTTGTCAGCTCTTTACAACTAGTGCAAAACATATGTTCTAAAAAGACATTAAAGAATAGCTTGAATGGGTATTTTGGTTCCTGTATGGATATTCCTGCAGATACTGGACATTTTCAAGGCATGTATTTATACATACACAGCTAGGAAACATGAGCCATTAGAACTGTATCTTATTTTAATGAAAATAAAAGAAGCTTCATAGATATCTGTCTAACATGGGCTCTATTTTCACTGGGATTTGTATTTCAGTGTGTAAAAATGAAACGCAAAAATTGCTACTTTACAAGCTTGCTTTAGTTGGATAAACCTTCTAAACCTGTTTCACCTACCTCCCTGTTCTCTCAAATCACTATTAGTATCATACAGCTGAAGTGTTAAGAACAGATATTACTGTTTCAATTACCAACAGATGGCTTTCATGCATACTTTTTTCAGTCTCACAATCAAATGAAACCTGCTCTAACAACAACTTCTTCCAAGCTTCTATTTTTCAGAGCCAAGGTGGACCAAAAGAAAGAAAGCCCTTTTCCAGCTCAATGGAAAACGTGTTGAATATGTTCTTACTGACTTCAGCAACAGAAGTTTCCAGGAGTGAGGCCTGGGCTTAGTGCATGTAAACACTGAAGTTTTTGTGTTAGTTTGCTATAGGTACCGTTTAAGTTACATTTTAAAATAGCTCTATTGTAAATGTTGCATATTTATCACTTGCCTACAGAGAGTAGGTAGGAGTTTGACAGTGTTGCCAAAGAAATGTCAGTAAATGAAAAGCAAGTGCCTAAATTTTCAGTTTCAGAACAATAAACCTTCTAATTATTGCACATAAGTTACAGTCTTTGTGTAGTAAACACCAAATAATCAGGAACTGAAAGTTAACCCTTTAGGTTGGAAAACAAAACATTTGAAATATTTTAATTACAATAGTAATGCAATGGCCCTTTAAAATTATAATGCATGAGGTTTGATAGTTTACACCCTACCAATTCCCCAGTTTGGTTCAGAATGCTCAGGTCTTGAAGGATATAATCTTAATGTCTTCCCTAGCACATAAACAAAGAACCAGATCAAAAAAGGACTATATACATTTTTCTTTTATTTTTTCAAGTTGATTGCTTGGCAATAACCAGTGCACTAGCATGTCTATAAATCAATTGCTTCAAAGACTCAATCCAGGCAACTAACTAAAGAGAAATGTTTAATTGTCCCAAGGGAATCTTTAGCTTTTCTTCCCTTGCTCACTGTGATAGAACTGAAAATGGCACAAACACACACCTTCTTTCCAGTAACAAATTTATCAGATGCTGATCTTGTAAAAACCAGTATGCCCCAGGCCAGAGAGATGAATTTACAATTGATATCAGAAGTGTACTGTTTTTCCTTTATTCACATAAAATAACTTTGTGCTGGGTCAAAGAGTCCCAGGTTCCCACCTGGAAAACAGGTACCCCATAAATCTCCCCTTGGACCACAGAGAGGCCGAGCACAGCATCACCTGGCCATGCAGGCCACTTTGAGTGGCTTTTAGAGACTTGGAAAAAGAGGCAGAGGCAACAGACTCATTGACATTGGTGTAATAATGCCAATAGGCTAGCAAGTATACAAAGATCCCTGTTCCAGTTACTACTGAACTAAATGGTCCACCAAAGTTTGTTCTCAATTAAAGGAAAACATACAGCACGATGTAAAAAACCACCCCTCTCATTTTTTGCAGATACTACACTCACAAGAACAAATAGCATCCAGAGGATTTCCATACTTGACGTGTAGCCAAAATGGTGCAGCATGAAACAGCTGTAACATAGCCTGGTGGATGTATTAATTTTTGTTTTCTGAGCATCATTCCAGTGGCACAAATGATATTTCCCACATGCCCTCAGACTGCAAAAATGATGATGAAAGCTTCATAAATTACTGATGCATTGCTTAGACATACTTTATAAAATTAATAAATTCTTCATGAAGCAATGGATTGATGTGGAAGCTTCCAATAGAGATTGTGTGTAGGTCTTCCCTGGGTAGTTTCTATCAAGAAAAGGCCCTTTAGAATGGGAATTAAGATGAACCAGCTTCATGATTAGACAGAGCACTCACGCAGCAACGAAATCAGAGCAACTTCGTTATTTTCCAGCACTCTAAAAAAGAAGTGCGCACAAAAGACTAATAAAAGTTACACAGCAAGAATGTAAAGGAAGAGATTCAACACTGCACTGGGTAAAGCTGGGACTTGGCTGTGAATGCAGGTGTACAGCAGCACAGACAACTGTACAACTAATACCAAGTGAAAACAGGCCTCTCTGCCTTCTACCCTCTCTCCTGGAAAACTGTCAATTGAGAAAGTAACTTTACAGTTCATCAATTTTATGTATTTAGCGTTGTGCATGTTGTGTATTTAGCAACAACTTCAAGTACTCACTTGAGTTACAAAAGCTCCACAAGGCCTGTAAAGCCTATACTAGTTTGCTACTTCCATTGAATGGACAATTTTTCAGCCCTAGAAAACTCAGAAAAGTAACACAGGAGAACAAACTCAGAGACGTATACATTAAAAAACTATTAAAATACTTTAAAATTATTTAAAGAAGGGTATGCTCTGCTCTATGGAAGGTAAGATTTCAGAAGCTCACATTGTCTTTTTTCCTCCTAAATGTCAGATATTTCCTGCTTCTTATTTTTGCAGCTGAATACACAGGACAAACCTAAACCTGCTGCTCAGCTAATCCTGCATGGCTCATACACACAAGAAGTGCGTGGTCCTCTGTGCTGGATTTAGAAACCATACACAAGTCATGCACCAAGCTTTTCTTATGCCAGGGCAAAAGAGGCAAGGAAGGAGCTGCCAAGGTAATTCTGCCCCAATGCCCATTACCCACATCAGGAAAGCTGATGTGCCTCAGCTTTAGCACTGGGCAGTGCAGACTGACCACTGCAGAGAGACCCCCAAACAGACACGTGCCAGGCACTCGCAGGGACGTGTGCTGGGAAAAGCCTTTGGGGCCAGGGGACCCACAGACAGTGAGATGGACACACCGAGCACCCTGAGCAGCACAGTGCATCAGCACCTTCTCACTGCAGCATGCACAGGGCACTGCAAAAGCTCTGGGGAGATGGCTAATGTATGGTTAATGTATGGTAAAATGTATGGCTAATGGCTCTGCTAGACTCGAGGCCTGGCCCTGAAAGCATCTGGCAACCCTCCTGCAAACAAGACTTGCATGTGGCTGCCCTCCATGGAGCTCAGCACACTGGCTGAGGAATGCAGATGCTCTCACAGGGTAAGGGCCTCTGTTGCTTGTCACAGTCCTTTCCTTGCTACTTGCTTACATTAGCACCAGTCAGAAAACCTTAAAAGCCAAACAGAAACATGGTGCTTTGTTTCCAAAAGTATCATCATGCACTTAGGGCCATCACTCGTGCTGCAGCTGCCTTATAGCCATGACAGGCTCTATTATTTTATTTAGCTGCAATTATTGCCATCATTCTTGCAAAGCCATAAATAGGCCTGGCACTTAAAATATTAGTTTCTTTCTCAGGTTTCTTGGATGTACAATTGCAATATTGAGCTGTTTACAGTTACTAGATGCTATAAATTTTGTTGTCATTTCTAGGAACCATTTCTTTGAAATATATATCAAAATGTACCTTAAAATGAACAAATCCATATAGGAGAATTTAATTCCCTAAAATATGCAGTGGGTGACAGAAACTGTTTAGAGTATGAGGAAGATTACCTTTGTAAATCCATCCATAAGCCTGGCATAAATGCATATTTTAAAAGACTACTTAAATGTATATACTTTACATTATGGGATTGAGGAATGAATCTATTGAGGAAGCTGAGATGCTCATGATTAGAAGAAAAAAACATGAAGTTGTTTTAACATTTACAGATTGGAAAGAAGCAATAAAACCCAACACTTTTCATAAATGACTCTGCTAGTTTTGGCTGGTATAGAGCTAATTTTCTGTAAGTACAGTATGGGCTGTGTTTTGGGTTTGTGCTGGAAATCGTTTGCTAACACAGGGACATTTTCCCTACTGCTGAGCAGGGCTCACACAGAGTCAAGGCCTTTCCTGCTCCTCACCAAAACCCCAGGAGCGAGGAGCCTGGGGGTGCCCATGGAGCTGGAGGGGACACAGCTGGGACAGCTGACCCTGAGTGACCCCAGACTGTATGGAATCATGCTCAGTGTATAAACCCTTCCCAAAGAAGCAAGTGGGGATGTTCACAGTGATGGTGTTTGTCTTCCCAAGGCACCAGCGTGTCGTGGGGCTCTTGCTGTGCTGGGGAAATGATGAATGAATCTTTTGCCTGCCCATAGACAGTGTTAAACAAATTCCTTGTTTTGCTTTGCTCCTGTGCAGGTTTTGCTTTTGCTATGAAACTGTTTTTATCTCAAACTACAAATTTTCTCTCTCATCATTCCCATCCTCTGCCCCATCCCACAGGTGGGTAGAGAGCTATGTGAGGTTTAGTTGTTAATTGGGGTTAAGCTATGACAGTCGTTTTTGGTGCCCAATGTGAGGCTCGAAGGGTTTGAGATAATGACAGATTTGATTGGAATGTGCCAGGTGGAATTTATAGCTGTCATTGCAGCTTAGCTATTAATCAGCAGGCTCCTGTGCTTGCCATGGGGCTCTCTTGCCTGCTTGGCTCTTAGAGTCCAGTGCTTGTTAGTGGCTGTGTTTTGCTCTCGCTGCTTTGCTGTGCTTATCACCTCACTGCTGTGCTAGGAACATTTGATAACAGCAGTGGCCACACATCTGGGCTGGCAGGTGGCCAGGGCATCTCTGCTGTGCCTGTGCTGGACAGGATGGAACTCCTCTGTGAACCCCAGTCCAAGGGACTGTGACCAGTGGGTGAGTCCAGGTTGGAGTGGAGCACCCTGCAGTGCCTGTGGCCATAACCAAACCCAGAGCAGGTACATCTCGAAGCATCTGTGGCTGTGGAGCAGCAGGTCCAGCCCTGAAGGCACTGTGGCCCACAGAAAAGGCAATGCTGGAGAAGATGCACCTCAACAATAGTCAAGTCTATGCCACAGCAGTACTTTGCAATTATAGAAGTATTTGGAGCTTATTATTTCTCAACCATTTCTTTCACAAGAGAATTAATACAGCATTCAAACCACTACAAATGAAACTCATGTATAGAACATATGGTAGGTGTATCAAAGTTATTCAGGAGAGTGACAAATTAAATTTTTCCATTATTGTTGGCAGGCTAAAACTAGAGAAGCCTTCTGCAATTTCATTTGATGAATACCTTGAGTTGACACAAAGATCAAGGTCAAAATATGGTCCTCATATCCTAAGGAGGACCTTGTTTGCTGAGCAACCCTTATGAGCTGATCACTGAGTTGCAGCCATTTTTTCTATAACAAGAAGGAAATCCAGACTTCAAATAATACCTTTATAAGCACAAGGACTGGTATTACACTCCATCAAAAGAAGGCTAAAAATGGATCTAGTGAAGGAATGACTCAACTTTTTTCAAGTGATTTCCCACCAACCTTAATGACTAATACTGATGAGGCACAAGTTTAGTGTCAGCACAGACATAGGTTTGAGAAAGGGGAAGCAGGGGAAGAGCTCATTCTGCCCATGTCAGTGTCCCATAATACTGCTTGTACAAGGCTTTGACGTCATCTTGCATCATTCCAAAGAAATTACCTGTGTGAAACTCCTACATATCCATGGTACAAACAAGGACCTCACAAGGTGTAACATGGCCCTGCAGCCACCCAGGGGACCCTGTTCAGTAACAGTGCAGGGAACATGCTGAAAGCAGCAGCACTCCTCAGCACCTACATTTAAAAAGCCACACACTAAAAAAAAAAAAATCTAAAAATGGCACGGCCAGTCCAACCAGACTAGGTAGAAGATATTAAGGTATCTCAGAGCTTCACACTCCTATGCCACAGAAAGATCTGATGCTGCCAATGTGAAGTTTGGGGACATCCCAAATGACTCATTTTCTGTGTCACTTCAAGAAGGTCGTACCCACTCACAAGAAAACACACAGCATAATTCCATGCAGACAGAAAAAAATGAGGCAGTCTACTTCTTGAAGGCTTCAGTACACCCCATCCCATGCAACACAGAATTCTCTTTTTCCTGCTGCAGAGTTCAATCCATTAACTTGTTTTGGGTAACAGACTAGAAAGCACAGCCAACAAGATCATCTTGAACTGTTTGACAGGGTATTTTCCCTTCCAAAAGCCACATATTGTGAGCATTTATCAAGCCATCCTTTCTAATTTAATTGGGTTGTAGTTTACACTCACAACAAACAATAAAGTTAGAGTAATGAGTTTCAATCACAGGACTCTAGCAAAGAGTTTAATTTATGCACATAATTAAAGTCACCATCTCACTGCCCTTTCCTTGCTCTTGGTACTGTACTAGAAATATTATCACCAGTGATCTTCTCATAGTATTAGAAACTTCTTCAGACATGAGCAGCAACACTGCTACCTGAAACCAGTATCAGGCTTCACTGCACCTAAATGAAGTGAGCAGAATGCAATCCCAACTTCTTTTACTGATCAGACTTTTTTAAAAGATTCAATAATACCTTTTGAAAGGGCTTGTAGCAACTTGCTATGTTTTAATAGCATTTTAATGGTATTAATAATTAAGTAGCAATTTTAAATGCAGTAAAACCCTTATACATCTTCTGACTGAATGATTAAACAGGTGCAGGCCCAAACTTAAACAAATTTAACTCAGTATTCATTATTTTAGTTCATTTAGAATCAAGAGCATGTATAGTGTTCAAAATGCTAATTAGCAATGTGAAAATAAAATCCTAAAATGGTTTCAAAGAGTAACTTTTGTACGATTTGTGAATTAACCTAAGCCAATCACTTCTTCATCCTAAGAATTAAACAAGAATTCAATTAGACAAAGCCATTAAACTGGCAGCTTTAAGAGCAACTCGTCTTTCTGCATTTGAATATAAACACTTATCTTAATACCAAGCCAGACATCGTTAAAGTCCCTTGTATTCAAGAGAATCCTTGACTCTTGTTATAGGAAGCGATTTTGATATCAGGAAATCAGTTGCTTGATTATTATTTGTTTATTTATTTCTTTTTCAAACTAAATTAGTGTTTGCCAAAACACTTCAGAATAGAAAGCAGCTTTATTATGAAATGACAGCTGGTTGGTTCATACTTCTTACAGCTCCCAGTTCATGCAGAATACCAGGTTTACATACTACGAAGTAATCTGAGCAACCAGTACCAGAAGAACCTGGACAGAGTATCCACGTTTGTTTCCATGGATCAAGAAGAACTTTTCAAACCAACACACTTGCAAAAACTGCATTCAAATGAGGACCAAGAAACACTGACTGCCCCTATTCTTCTGGGATCCCAGAAGCACAAACCTTTTCACCACTCTCACAAAGCATTGCTTGTACTTCACACTTCCATGTGTAGGAGAGATGGGCTGAAAAAATGGTAACTGAAATCTATTGGTGTGTGAAGGTGAGAGGAACTACAGGCTCTGTTCTGCTTTGCATGTCAATACAAATACTAGATAATTAGTACATTAATGGTTGCTTTCATTGCTAGGCATGTCCAACAGAGTATCTTCTTAGGACCAAGCAACATTAGAACCCGGTCACCCTACAAAGGAGAGATGGCTTTGGAAGATAAAGCACCGAACCACCTGCTGCCCCTTCTTTGCTAAGGGATACTCACCTCAGAGAAACACCCAGCATTTGTCTGTACAGAAGGTGAAATCAAACAGCAGCACAAGCACAACAAACAAGCGCTGGTACCCCCTGTACCGGGACCCCTCGTGCCCATCACAGCACTGCTGGAGTCACCGTGCTCATCGGGAACACGAGAGGAGGAAGGGCAGCACACAGCGCTGGGAGCCAAGCTCCTCTCTGATCTGATCTGAGCAAGAGCACAAGTTTATGCAAGAGGGATATAGCCACGAAAAGTCAAAGGAGAGAAACCCTGAAAACCAGCAGCATTAACAGGTCAAAGGAAGACTGCAAGGAAGCCAAGGTAATGAGGGCAGGAAAGGAGCCGGCCAGAACCGACAATTAGCAGCAGGGCAGAGAAAGTCCCGTCAGAATCTCAGACACCCCTTCAGTGAGAGAAACTCCCTCCTTTGGCTGCCTTTTCAGCTGCCCCAAAAGGGCTTCCTTTGCTGCATGAGAAATGGAAGCACGGATGAGTCGCATCGGCCTGGCAATTCCTCCTTCTAGGAAGAATCTTTGCACATTAACAGGTAATTAACACCAGGAGCTTTTTCCCCTCCCGGCAAGGGAAGACAGCACCGTGCAGGTGATGCTGCCCAGAGCTCTTCTCTTCCCCCAGCACACGCAGCTCTGGAACGTGACCTCTGGTACCAACCACCAATTTCATCAAGAAAAGTAAAACAGCTCTGCTGCCCAATTTCCCTGCCTGACAAACACGGGCACTGCATTCCCCTGGATACACAAGGGTTTGTTTTTCTCTCTTGCGTTGTTTCGTGTTACAGTGTTTTGCTTTTTGTAAGGCTACTTTGTAGCACTGCTGCAACAGGTTAATTATATTCTATTTTAATAAGCATCTTGGTTTAACCTCTGCTAGTACGGTATCAAACTCTCAACCTCACACCTCATTCTTTTCCAACAGGGAACTAGCAGACAGCCTGTGGTGGTTATGAATTTTTCTTAACCTCTGTGGTGTTTTTCCAATACATCTTAATTTATTATTAACTATTAGTGCAAGTGTTCTGAATCTAGGATTTGCAATGGTCTTAGTGATTGTGGTCTCAGTGATTATCTCAGCCCTCACAGATGAAAATGACTGCTTCTCCTCTTCAACCTCACATTTTTGTACCAGTTCAAGGACTTTTCCCAGTGGTAACTACTGGTCAAATGACAGGCAAAGAGGCACACTCACGTTCAAAGCACTCCCTCCAGTTCGTGACTTGCTCAGGATTTGCTGCCCAGCCATTGTCTCCCCCAGCTACAGGGGTTTGGTTACTGGGGAACCACAGTGAACACAGAAATGACCAAATCACACTCAGCCTCGTACTTCAATACACACTGTGTGCTCCTGTCCACATAATCGGAAGAAGAAGAAATAAGGAGAAAGAAGGAAGTGGAATTCAGTTAAACAAAACAACCAAGGGAGAAAGGAAACCCAAAGGCAATTCCTTCTGATCAAAAGCATGGACATGGAAGAAAAACAAAATCTCAGTTTCAACCAGAGATTGTGCTTGGGAGTGTTTCCCAGATTTGTCTAACTTCAGGATTTCTACAGTCCTGTTCTGTGTTGGAGCCCTTAGTCACTGCTGCTCACTGCCAGGCTGAAGAAGTATTTTATCCTTCAGAATGCACATGAGTTTTCATCCTATGGCTTTACAACAAGCTTCATATCCAGGAAACACAACGAAAAGGAAAATCAATGTAGTGTAGTATTTAGATTCTACATATCTAAGTAGTCATAATGAATTAATCACAGCAACAATGATCTGCAAGGAAAAAAGTCAAAAAATACATTGAACTTTAAAATTTTACATTGAAGAAGAATAACCCCCTCAAGTTATAGAGTACAATTACCATAACACTATTTTGGCTGTGCACAGCCAGTTAAATAAGATTCATTTAGCAACTCTTAAATACCAGTAAAAGGCAAACATCTTCATGCATAGGCCATGCTCGCTCATTCCTGTGCTCTGGAGTGTATTCAGAAATGATTTCTTCAATTAGCCAGACACAGTGTCTAACGAAGGACCTACTTCTCATTAAGGATTATTTAATCATGTGGAGATTGGAAGGCATTTTCTCCAGCTATTTTTGAGTTCCTGATTAATTAAGAGATGCTTAAAATGTTTCTCAAATGTATTTTCACCCCATAATAATCCCAAAGAATTTTCTGTATTGCGATTCCTTTCTCTACCACCATAAAACATTGGAAACACACAAAAGTTGTCAGAGATGTGAAACCAGACCTCCACCTACAGTATTCACTAGTCTGAAACCTGCAACAGGAAAAGGGGGAAAAAATAAAAATCCTTGAAAAATTACAGAATAAAAAAGCAAGAGACAATCTTGCTGCACAATTCCACCTGGCCTTATTATAGGCTTGGCTTTGCTTTCTAAAATCTGTAAACCTCTAGTAGTATTGTACTTTATTACCGTTTTACAACTCAAGTCAACACCTTAAAAAACTACAACAGTAGCAGATTTTTCAATTATTACCTTATTATTACCTTAGTTCCCATCTATGAAAGTTTCTATTACAGTAGGTAAGCTGGTACTTGCTCAGTCATATGGCCTGAAATGCATTACACAAAATACTGTTTTCGCTCTAGACTACACAGACAATGAAGGAGAGGTGAAATTTGTAGCATAAATACTAGAGTAAAATAAATAAAGCAGCAGCTGTCAACATATTAACAACAACTTAATCTCTTGAAAATGAGAAGCAGAAATGAAATCAGAAAGAATATTCCCGACAGCTACAGTTACAAGTGACACACACAAATCCTGTTTATTGTTCTCTTCCCATGTGAGCTGGTATCTTATATATCCCACTGCTTGGGAGTTGATTATGAAAGCAATGCTGGGGTCTAAGATTTTCTTACAACTATTCCTCTGTTGGAATTCCTGTGAGAAATGCAGAAATAGGTCACACCAGTTCTCATACTGCTCTGCCTCACTAATTTGGCAGACTAACTTCTATTAGCAGCACACTACATTCGCCTGTAATGCATCACAAGCTGCTGACACTTTCATACATACAAATAATTGCTTTTAGAGAAAGAATTACTGCATCAGTACTAAGTTATGGAGTACTAAGTAATTCGCAAGAAGCTCATCTGAGAAGTCTACCACATGGCAGGGTTTCCCATTCATTTAAATAAACACAGCTGAAAGGAAAAGTCTCACACTCTAAGTGTTCCTCTTCCCTCTACTATTATTTCCATATATCATCACGAATACTGAATGAGCTTCAGCAAATACAGAGACTGACAAACTGTATTGCTTTTGCTGAGATAAATCCTTCCTTCAACAGCCTTGCAACCACGTTCCTTTTCTGCCTTATCTCCTACTCTATTTTGTGCCTGTTCAGACCACTGTTTTCTCTGCCAATCTTCTAAATCCAATGCGTTTCTGTTCTTCACTCTCTCCTTGCTCCCATTACCACTCCTGCTTGTCCATATTTTAGCTTTTTTCCCTAAATACAACCCATAAGAACAAGGTAACTCATGAACAAATGCTGGGAACCAGAGCTCCATTCCTGACAGACCTGTCATGCACACATCATCCCAGACCTTGGACACAAGACGTAAAAGCACATTCACCAATATCTGTCATTTTCCCAGTTCCCATAACTAGGCAGCAATGTCATTAACAACAGCACATTTTCTGTGACATTTTTGCCTGAGTCCTTTTTTCCCCCTGAACTGATAACAAGAATAGAAAACAAATTACATGGTCTATACACTTAAGTGATTTGTAATGGATTCATTTCACACCACGACGTGGTAAGTAACACCATCCAGCACACCATGTCAGTATCACAGAGTTTGTGATTGAATCTGAACAACAACTGTGCAAAATGCAGGTAAGAGGTCCCAGAAAGCTGCCAGAGCTCTCCCAGTGCCCCTCAATGCCAGCACACACCAGGCAGCTCCCTGAAGGGCCAGAGGGGCAAAAGTTCAAGGATGTTTAGTTACAAAGGCATGGCTGTGAGATGGGTAATCTTGATTCCTTATGGGATGTAAAGAATCCATCTTCAAAAGCACAGCCCTGGACAGGCCAGAGGGACTGGGAAAGCTTGTGGGATGGTTGCAACAGCAGTAATGTATCAGGGCACTCAGAACTAAAGAAAACCCCAACAACCAAAAAAACCCCACCAGCTGTTTGTGAAGGGGGATCTTACTCCATTTTGAAATTTGTTTCTTTAATTTCTCTAAGTAAAGGAAGTGGTCTCAAATAGAAGGGCACAGGGTTAAGTCTCATGCAAATCTATTTTCTTTGCCTCTGAAAACTTTTAACGCCTAAAGAAAGAGTAGGCACTTCAGGATGTCAAAAGATTCCCCAGCACAGTCTTTAGAGATGACCAAAATGCCCAGTGTTGCTAGTTTTGTATGATGGAATAGACTGTTAAAAGGTTAAATTAAGACACATGACTAGGAATTGCAAAGTAGTATTATTCATTCAAAAAACCCTATGGCATAGCAGAAAAAGAAAAACACAGACCAAATACAAGTACTTGCAAGTACAACAAAAATCTGAACTAAAGAAGTACAGATTAGTAGAAAAGCAGAGCTCACCAATTTCACATGAAAATTTTGTTCATCAAGACTATAGAGAAGCACCTAGAAAAGGAACAACTTCAAACTCAAGTTGAGAGAACAGAGAAGATCTCACCAGGTACACAACAATTAATTAACATGTTTTAAGAGTACTGTAAAAGCACAGAAATACTTCCAGTTGATTTGGGTTCTGAATTATTTTATTGTTGATACTTAATCCTTCTTTTACTTCCTTTTCCACTGACAGAGCTGAGGTAAGAGAACTGCAAGACCACTCAGGTTGGCAGGGCCCTCCAGAGATAACCTCCCAAGAGCTGCTGCTCAGCTTGTGTCAGCACAGAACTGCCCAGGGCTCCACCAGGTGCCTGCAGGGACGGAGATTTCCCCAGCCTCATGTGGGCAACATTTTCAACAAAATCCTAACCAAATCTAAAGAGAAAATGGTATTAATGTTGACAGATTATGAAGAGCTTGAGCAGAAGTTGTGAGGCTTAAAAGTGTATTTTCAATCTGGTTTCTATAAAGCTATCTACACACAGCAAGTAAGTGTGCCAATGTTTGCAGCCTCATGTCTCCTGCCTAAAGAGCTCCCTGAGAGAAAGAGAAAGCATTCTGCAGCCAGGATTTCTCAGGGGGAGATTTTACTTAATCTAGGAGGAAAAAGTGATCATACAGAATTTTAGGGGGAAAGAAAGCACATAATTTCTTTTTTTTCCTTGCCTAAACTTTTTTGTTCTCCCATTATGATGCCTGATAGAAATGACATGCATGAAACTGATACCATTCCTTTAAATTATTCAAGATAACTGCCTCAGCATATTTCTATGAAAACTGTGCATAACCCTTGGCCTAAATAATTTACAGTCCCAAATTAAAAACATAACCCTGAAATCAAAGGACTTGGCTTGTGTGTCTCCTTTGACCAGCCTCAGCAGTTAAGACAAACAAAGTTTTCATGCTTACTGTAACATTAAGACGGAAGCAAAAAAACATTGCTTCAGGTACCTTAAATGTTGATACTTGAGAAACATCTGTAGGTACACAGGACATGCTGTGCCTCTGTGAAAGGCTGGATGTGTCAGCTTAGATCTCTCCAGCACTGCTCTGTTTGATTTCTCAACCCTAAAACTGCATGAATTTGATGGTGGCTTTTGCACTAGTATTTTGTAAAGCTGTGAATCCTAAAGGAAGACAAAGCACTTAGAGCACTACAGACTGAGAACAGCTCAATGTAAGACTTGCAATAGGAAATTTTTTAGGGACAGGATTGATACCTCAGCCCTCCATGTTAAAAAAGAAACTTTCCTTCTTACAAGAAGAAAAGGGAGAACATTGGCTCCCTAAATCTATATAAATTTCAAATCAACATGAAAAGAAAGAAAAGAAAAACAGCACACCAAGATTCAGGTTGACAGATCACAATCATTGTTATGTTGAGTAGAAATTTTACCAGATGGTTACCTTTGATTTGTTTTTGAAAATGCATTGCTTGAGGAATCAAGCAATGTTTAATCCTGGTATTATGAGTCTTATTAAAATCCTAGCTGGTTCTACACTTGTGGATTACTATGAATTTGAGAAGTACAACCACACTGTAGAAGAAGCTTCACGAACTCCTCAGCAGACAAATCCCTACTTCTAAATATTACACAAACTCCCGCTCAGGAAATTTTATCCCACTGAACCCTCTTTTATTAGAAACTTTATGATACAATCGTCAGCACAGTTTAAACTGCCAGAATACTTCTCTCACAGAAATATATTAGCTAGATTTTACTGTAGCATTCTGCATGGGCTCAGCTTCAAATCCTACTCATAACAGTTATATTAGCAATAACACAAATTAAACATAATTGGATTTTTTAGACTGCTAGTCTCCCCCACTCCACTAGCAGAGAACATAGAAAGCTCTTCATTATAAAAGCCTTTCTACTTTTTTTTTTTTTTTTCCCCTCTGGAATTCCAATAGATTGGGACAGTATATAGAAAGTACATTTACTATATAGCAAATTAGGGAATCTTTACCAACTGCTAGTAAATCTGAAAAGAAATTGTATAAATCCACTGTAATTGAGAATATGTTATAAAAGAATGATGTACTGGCTTTGTAATTCCATTTTTTCCCTTTGAATATAGATAGCACTAACAAAAGGATACTGTAGATAATTAATGCATGAAATTCCTTGTAAGCATGATTTATGACAAAAAGTTTAAATTTCAGGTTTTCTGCAGAGATTGAAACATAACATATTTTCTCAAAGATATTACTTTTTTTTCCTAAAAATACTTACTTTGAATAGCTGCAATTATTTATCATGTACTTTCTACTCCTCTATTTGTGAATAAATCTATAGTATGAAATGTATATTGAAATGAAAAACTAAAAATAAAATGCACTTCTCTGCATCCCCCCCCCAAAAAAAAGAAAAAGAAAAATCAAAAGAAAGATGGCACAAGGTGCTTTAGGAGAATCAACATTGTTAAAACTAAGGCCATTTGCTTCAGTTGTATAAGCTGAGGGGTTTTTGCTCTGCTCCATTAACAGTATAATTACTCGTGGAAACCAACCATTAACTTCATGTATTTGCCACAGCAAGAATCCGAGTCCATTATTTTTAAGGGCTGTTTTTTGTTGGTTTTTTTTTTAAAGCTCCCTGTGATTTTTGACATTTTGGACTGAAATGAGTGAGTGGGAGGGTTAATGTGCACCTGAGCAGCTGCAGCAGCTTTGCTGAGAGCTCTGCAGTGCCCGTGCCCAGCTCCATGTGAGGCTGGAGCTGTGGAGCTGGGCAACAGCAGCACAGCCTGGCACATGTGGAGAGGAGCCCAAACGCCTGAACTGGCCAAAGGCTACCATAATTCAAGGGAAAAAAATACCCAAAAAACTTAACATTAAAGAATTTTAAATATCTCAAAAAAACCAAAACAAAACAAAAAAACCAGTGCTTCAAGTTTTCAGCACAGAAAGCGATCCAATCTTGTATCTATTTTTAGAATTTCGGGCATTCCCTTCATGTTTTTCATCCTTGTGATGACAGACCTAGTGCAGCACCAGGGACTTAAAGCAAACCCAGGCACAGCACATTGACATCTGTGAGAACTGATATTTTAGAAAAGTTAAATTAAGAAAAAAAATCTGTTAATTAATGAAGTATTGTACAATGTACATGGGGAGCTTAATACAAAATCAATGGGGCATTTATTACCTTGGCAATTTCCAATTTCATTTGGTTTCTTTGCCATTATTTACATTTAAGAAACCTACAAGAGTATGTGTAAACAAGACAAACACCAGAAAAACACCCTGAATATTCCTCTTTGAAAGGAAACTGGGGAAACTGGAAGAAAACACCTTAGTAAACATGTAACGTATTTACAACAAAATGTAACATCTTTATGTTAAAGATAAATTAGAAAGTTGCAAAATACACTAAATGAAAGCAAAATAACTGTGAATTTTTATCCACAGACACACTTTCACTGAAACCAAATTCTGATTTTTTTTATACATCAGGGTTTGTTTTGACGTACCAAATATAATAGATAATTTCTAAATTGTCATGGAAGTGAAAGAATATTTAATGTCGGTACTAAAAAGACAAGAGCTACAAGAATGAATCATTTGTTCACAACCAGGAGTTGCTGAAGAGAACAGTCTGTGAGATATTTGATAAGAGATTCACACATGCCTGTTTGCCAGAGCCAAAAGCAACACTTGTTATAGTTTTTCTGCCTTCATTTGTATGTGTAATTTATTCAAGAGACAAGTAGGTAATAAATTATCCATAAACTGAATTTTAGCAGCAGAGCACAGAGGGCTTTGTGGATCACCCGCAGGTGGTTTGCTGAGGGCAGCTCTGGGGTATCCAGCGTGCTCTCGCAGGCACTGCTGGCCCCTTTCCTTGGAGAGACTAAACCCCACTGACAGCAGCAGCTCAGAGGAGTAACCTCTCTGTGCCACCCTGCTCTTCAGATTAAACTGGAGAAAAAGGCCGTACGCAGCGAGAGCTGGGGCACAGCTGGTGCCACATCCGTGCCTGGGAACTGCCCGACTTCTCTTTTCATCACCTGCCACTTCAGAGAACTCTTTTCCTTTGCATCTTTAAGCAAGACTAGTCAAAGGTATGCTGATGAATACTATCACAATCAGAGTATGAGTGTTATAGAAAGTGAGAACTAAAGGAGAACTTTCAGGGAGTTGTTGGAATGATGCAGTTGCCACTTCACCCCCGAGATCCTGATGCTGCGTGGGAACAACACCTGGTCCCACTGCCCCCAGCAGGAGACTCTCAAATCCCAACTGCTGCCAAACATGCTTTAAGCACATCCCCACTTCCTGTGACTCTACCTACAAGGAAGTCTCTAGAAATTATTTGCTGCTCTTGCAGCTCTGATCATCAAGCAGATCTGCAGCTTTGTGGCTGTGTCTGAGTAAAAGTGCTACAGGGTTCCTGCAACACCTGCCTCTCGTCATTCCTGAAGAGTTCAAAAATGTCCAAACCCCATGAATCTTTACTAAAGAATTTTATTGTAGCTGATGACCTGTATCATCAAAACAGTTTTCTCACATAGAATTTCTTCAAAATAAGGCAATACGTATTGTGAAATCAAAGAAAAAGTAAGTTCACTCAAAGTACTAGAGCAATTCAAAGCTGCTGCTGGCTTGTCACTTAGGAATGTGATTTTCAATGGTAGGTACATTAAAGTACTTGAAGAAATATATTTGGTTTTTTCTCTGCCATTGTCCCCATACTCAGAAGCACATAGAGTCTCACTGACTAAAAAAAAACCCTCTCAGGGTGACTGATACTGTTTTTCTAATTGTGCACATGTATTTCAATACTGCACTGTACATTAGTAATTTCACAAATATTTTCTCTGCCTATAGCACTGATAGTTATAATGAAATAGCTCCAGTGGATTAGCCTTACAAATCAGAGCATTCATTGCAATAGGATGAAGGACTGGTACAGGAATTGAAATGGACCAACTCCACAGCTGGAACTGAGCATAACAATTGCTTTGCAAAGCCTCAGGTTTTACTACTGGAGCTTACACTTTATTCTCTGACTTCAGTTTACTTAGGCAAAGGAGATAGATCACAATTAAAAATGTAATTTAAATAATGTAAAGAAATCCTACATTTACCTTTGAATGCCCTGGTGTTGCTATTCTTACCTGACTGTGGATTATGCATTATTAAGGAAGCTTTCCTGAGACTCACTTGAACCCCTTGAGTTAGGCATATATAGAACTTCTTTTATGAATAAAGTTTACTCTTGCCCCAACAGCCTGTCTGGTTATTTCTTAGTCATGAATAGCAGCATTCAGGTAGGTGGGACATCTTCTGGGAATAAGGTCTGAAACCTACAGCTTCATTTCTCGAGATTGCTGTATTCACTTGATGGCAATTGAATAAAAATAGTGCTCTGCAAACCTCACACAGCTGCCTGGAAACACACTGCTCCTGCAGGGTTGACAGATTTGGTTAATTGTGAGGAACTCATTCACTCATAAAATGAAATGGCTTCATGTCAGTTCAACAAGTGTGTACCTGGGAACTACAATATGAATTACTCTTAATTTATCTGCAGTACTGCCTGCATGCTTTATGAAAAGTATATGTGTATATATAAACAGGGTAGAAATTAACTTGTGCCTAAGGCTACCACCAAATGTCAATTAAGCTGCCAGACTTTCAGGGGTTGGTATTCTGTCTCTCTGCCTGGGGGAAGATTTGTATTCAATTTATTGTTGAATAAGACAAGTAGTTTGGAAGGGAAAGGAGATTAACAAATTATAGACTATTTTTTTTAAAAGGTGAACATAACTTACTGGAAACAAATTTTAGGAAGCTTTTTTATTCTTCTTGAAACTATTTTTCAATGTATAAAGCTGGAGAGGGGAAAGAAAACCATTACCTGTCTGTAAGCAGGATCTAATACAATCAATATAAGTTAAAAATGCACCCTTGTCTTTGTTTTATTCTTTCACTATTTTATTAGCATATAAATATCATTGGGAGAAGCTGCTGCCATGCTCAGGCAGAGGATGTAAAAAACAATTGTGCTTCTAAACAAGGCAGTAATTCACTAGCTGTTAAAAATGCTTTGTTTTTTCTATTAAACAAACACATAAATTATCTCCAAGACTGTCTGTCTTTACAAAGAAACACTTCTTACCATTTCAAGATCAGGTCTGTCTCAATATTGCCATATTTTTAGAGCTCCTCAAATAGTTAGGTGCCAATTCATATCCCAATTCTACCCAAACAGAGTCATTCAAGCCCAAACTCGTTAATTACACTAAAATTCAGAGTGCTGATGTAGACAGAAAAGTGCCACCGGTTTGGGTCCGCCCCGCTTAGACCGGCTGTTTCCTTACACAGACTCTGCAGTTTGAAGGTTCTTCACCAGGTCTCCACCCTCAGAACTGTCAAAATTTCCATGTCAATGGGAATGTAAAATTCCCAGCATTCCTCCACGCCAGGTTCTCCCCACATGGAAGCTTTTCCTCAGGTTAGGCGCTCCAATTTAAAACAGCCAATTTTTGGCATCGATTCTGCTGAAGCAAGACTCAGTTTTACTCCTATCATTATAATTCTTGCTCTACATTGTAAACTGAGACATCTGAGGCAAAAGCTCCACATGCAGCCAATCTATGGAGGAAACCTATACCAGCCAGGTGTTTCCACTACCAATTTGTTACTGACTAATGTGGCTGGGTATTAGAAAGGGAATGTGATCTCTAGTGGAATATTTTTCTGAATTCTGAGTTTATGTTTTCTGACTTCTGTTTTCCCTTATCTTGTGATCTGAAGAGAATCTGATTTTACAGAAATTATTTGTGATTGCTGGGCCAGTTTATGTACTCCCACTATACACCATGTCCTCTGTAAACTCCCACTACATATACATGTGTGTGTGTGTGTGTGTGTGCACTGCCTTACACCAGAGGAAAACTTATCCCAGAGAATAATGTGATTAAATCTGCTGGATTGATCACATCTCCAGGTACTGCTACAGGGCTGCTCGTACAACATCTTCCACCAGTCCAGCAAACTGGGCAGTGGGGTAGGGGGACCCCATTGCCCAACCTCTGTGAGAGCTGAGCTGAGTTTCTCCTGCTCACTCCAAGGAAAGAGTTCTCCAGCATTCAACTCGCCCTGCAAAAACAACAACGCAGGGAATAGGAAATGCCATCACTGCAGGCGTCCTGCAGCTCAGCTGCTGGGAGCTCATGCTGGCACACATTCCCAGCACACCCCAAGTGCCTTTGCCACTCACTGCTCACTCAGTTTCTGCATTTCCAGGAGCCACCAAAGGTCACCAGCATGTTCACCATCAGCTCTTGGTGTTTGGAAACAAATATTGGCTAAAGGGTTCTTTGCTCCATCTGAACGATTTACAAAAAGTTACCAGTTTACAAACAGAGAATATCAGAAATAAAAAGGCCTGACAGAGTGCTGTGGCAAACAAGAAAATCCTCACAGATGGATATTCTCTCATTTTCTCTCCAGGAGCATTCTCCACCACTTAGATTCTTCCCACATTTAGTTGTACAGTAAAAATATCTTTTAGTGTTTTTCCTCAAGACATCATTCAGCAGAGCATGAAAAAGAATTGAAACAAAACAAAAGTGTAAAAATTAATAAAAAAATAAATAAATGCGCGGGACTACTGTATTTTTTTTTTTTAATATTTTGTCTATTTTGTCTGTACTAATTTTTAGTTTATTTTTCCACAGGGTCAGATGGGCCTTAATCTCTGCAGTGCTCAGGGCCTTCTTTCTGCAGGTCCACAGCTTATGCTGTCAAAGACACAGGTAATGTCAAGAGGAAACTCAGTTATCACATCAGCAAGCTTTCTGAATCACTATTACTTTTAAGAAAAAAGGGCAAATAGGGATGTCAGCAAAAATAATCAAGTTTCAAAAGGAAAAAAAAAATCTATCAAGGCAACTGTACTTGTTTAAAGCAATGTATTTTTGATTCTATTTTTGAGTAGAATGCTAAATATTCGTTCTCATGGCAGCTTTTTTTTTTTTCTGCAATTATGTACAAGTATATGGTTTAGCATGGCAGCTGTGCTCAAATCTCATTTACTGAATGGACATCATTAGAGCCAGCAGAGCTCAGGAAGGTTATTAGAGCCTCATCAGAACTATGAAAATGTCTAGCCAAGTGGGAATGGCGAACGGCGATAGGAAACTTGTCCCAGTTATCTTATGTTAACGAGAAGAAGCAATGCTGAGTTTTCAACAAAAACAAAACAAAGCCAAGGAAAACAGCGACACAAGATGCATCTGTGACCACAGCCATCGAGATACTCAGTTTTATATGTTCCAAACATCATTAAAACCTGCCCATCCTGCCATTAGTTGATCATTGCTTCTCCCTCCAGTCACCAATCAGCTTCAGCGTGCTGGAGGCTGCTGGCTACAACATTGACAAGAACAGCTGTGGACACAGGGGAGTGAAAAACAGCAAAAAGCCTCTGTGGAAACAGTGACTTAGAACTGCTCTTTTCCCACTAGTAAAATTCATGTGTCACATCACTTCTTTTTTCATAAGCTTTTCTTTTTCTTTTTCTTTTTTTCATAAATTTATTTGATGAAGTCAGAGAGGGCTGAGAAGATTTTAGAAAAAACAAGTACACAATAATTCTACAAATAAAAAAAGTATTTTACAAAATCCCTATTTGTCCTTGCTACACCTCTGCTGTTTCAGGGAGAAGATGTCTTAGAGCTGTCAAATAAATGTGTGACTAAGAAGATGCACTTTTTACATCAATTTTGGCATAAAATGCTGTTAACCGAATTAAAGTAACTTTTGGTGGTTTTTTGGGGTTTTTTTTTTAATATATCCTTCCTGTTTTTCAGATATAGCTTTTACACAGGTAGGAAACACACAAACTCAAGTGTGTTACATATAAAATACATATTGCAAAACCCCAGGCACAACCTTCCGAACAAGCCCTGCCTTCCCAAAGAGCTCACACAGGGTGTGCTGAGGTTAATGTGCACAAAAAAGAGTTTTTCCAAGCCCAGTAGAAAGTGTTGGCTATGATCTTTTTTCTTTTTTAGTATACCTCGAAGTGTTATTTTTCTTTCGCATTCTGTTCTACAAAAGATCTTTAGCACCTATTTTGGCAGAAAGCTTAAAATACCAGGGCAATCAGAAAAGAAGTGCAACAGTGACTTCACAGAAAATTGAAGCTGAGCAACAGAGAGGAAAAAGGATCTTCAGTGATCTGTGTAGGGCATTTGTTTGTTGTTTTCCTCAGACCCGGTTGCTATAAATTAACACCTAAATTTTGGACAGTTTTTTTGTTTTGTTTGTTTGTTTTTAAAAAAGACCTGTTCATTTTTTTAGGACTACGTTTACTTGCAATCCCATTAGTTATTGTCCAGATAAACCAAAATCAGAGCAAACAAAACCTGAATTAGAAGACTTGATACTTGGTGAGAAAAAAACCAACCAACCAACCAACCAACCAACAAGCATTAATAAAAAAATAATAATTAACAGCTCACACTGCAGTCCTCCTATACATTTCACAGTAAAAATGCTATGACAAAATAACATTAAAACAACCTGAGATGACATCTTCAGAAATTAATAGGCAAGAAATGGTACATTATTGCAAAAGTTTCACTTCTTTATTTTCCTTATTTCTGCTAATTTAAGACCCTGTGACATTGATTTGTTCTGGGGAAGGATTCCAGTACCACTGTCTTTCAAGGGACTGCAGTAAACCTGGGTCTGCAGAGCAAATTTCCAACCATAAACCTGTGCTTACTTATACATGTGTTGCAGTAAAGTCAGTTTACTGAACTAAAATTTGGAAATAAAAGTTTCTGGAGGCCTGATATGGCCATCAAAACACTGTACCATAAACCTTCAGTACTGAGAGACTTTAAACTGAGGCCTAAATACAAGGACCCCAGAGCCAGTAGGGCAGCTCAGAACAAATGGAATCAAGGCAGAAAGGGCACAGGCAGCACAGGAGAGGGAGAGGGCAGGGGGGAGAGTCCGAACGAATGCAGAAGGAATAGAACTTGTGCTCCAGCCCTCCCAAAACCATGGCTGCAACAGTTCACAAGGTTTGAAATATGAAAGGCTATGTTGCCTTATTAAGAAATGTTATCTTGATCTATAATTACATCTGGACCATATAAAATAAGCAATTAATTTTTATCAATACAGATTAATACAATTTCTGTATTTAAGATCCAAGGAACTGATCTCTGTTTTTGCAATCTTTGCTCATTTCATTTTGTGAGGCTGCCTGTTACTTATTAAAGTCTCATTATATCATCAAGCCCAAATGTCAACCCTGGTCCCTGTTCAGGCCCTTCTCTCTGGATTTAGTCATTTCCCACGGAAGTACTTTCCAACAGCAGTGAGTCTGACACTTGCTGACCAATCCAGTGTTTACAGAAACACCCTGAGCTGTCATTCCCTGGGCTGCAGTGAGGGAGTTACTCAAGGATAACACCTGTGCAGCAGGAAAGCTCCTCACATGCTCTGAGTGTGCAGGGAACGATACTCCTGCCCACACCTCCCGTGGGGACAGCTCTCAGCAGAGGTGCCCAGCTCACACAGCCACTGCCCCCTTGCCAGAACCAAGCACATTCCCCAGCTGACTGACACACATTTATGAGACATGGACACAGGATTTGCTCCAGCCTCGGTCTCCAGCTTTGATGCCATCTAGAAGCAATTATTTCCTTTCTAGTCCAAGTTAAGATTGTCTTATTTCATATTATTTTGCATATTCAAGAAAATTCACCTCAGGAGCTATGACCATAAACCAGCTAAGAGCAGCTCATTCCTCCAACGCAAAGCATTTTGTTCATTTTCTAAAGGTATTACAGCATGAAATTTGAATAAAAATAAATTAGTTAAAGAAGTGAAAAGTGTCTTTTAGAACTTTGGAAATGATTGCAATAGCGGCTTCATCCTGCAGTTAGGAGGAATAGCTTACAGGTCTCTGACTAAATAATTAGATGTATCACTATAAGCCCAAGCAGCATTTAATCATTATCCCAAAATACACTGAATTAGGAATTTTAAAACTATTTTCCATATTAGAACACGGTGACCTAATCTACCAGGATCAGCTTCCAGGATTCTGTTGGATGTGTTGTCAGTGTATTTCAAGTTCAGAAATTTGATCTTAAAAAGCAACAGATTTTTCAGAGATTATTCTCACACTGGCTAAATATGATACCCATCTGTGAATTAAAATAAATACATTTAGGAAACTATCATAGGAAACTATCAAAATGTTCCTTAAGATCAAACATATGGTAAGTGTTCACTCTGTCGAGCTTGAGCTGGGTCTCTCCAAAGCTGACCAATCTCATGGTTTGGGTTCTGTTTTGGGTGTTTTTTTTTTTTTTTTCATAATGTTAATTTGTTGAAAAGGTTTAACAAGATCATAACATGACTATGTGTAAGACCTGAAAGATCAGTTTAAACGTAGATCAGAAAAGTATGGTTTTCTTTTTATTTTTAGTTTCGAAAAACAAGCACCATACTGATAAAAGGTTGCCTACTGCAAGGAAAAAAATTATGTTTTGAATTTTTTTGGAAGAACAGCCAAACTAAAGAAAAAGGCCCAGCTACTCAGCTTAGTCAGTAATATTTTGCTGTATTCTGATGTGAACCAATTCCAAACAACAGCACCATCATTAAAGTATCTTCCCTCTAAACAGACATGCACCCACCTGGGAAAGGACAGCTTGCTTTGGGACAAAGAGCTTTAATATTTTTAAGTATTAAAAAATAGAAGGGTTTTTTAAAGGAAATGTTGGGCTTTTCAATGAAGGAGGAAAAATATTATGAATAAACCATTTCAGCAAGTCAATAGAAGAGACAAGGAACAGAAAAGAAAAGCAAGAAAAAACAGTAGACTAAAATGATAAAAATTGAAAAATGCAATTTTCAGAGTTAGAAGCCTTCTTGAACTTGGGCCAGAAACTCCAACGATCAACCCTTTCTTGGTTTATATATTTAATTATTGAATTGACTTCCATTTCAATATGTTATTTAAGAACTCAAATCTGTACTTTTTGGGGACACCTGTTTCTCTTTGAAACACTGCTGGGAGACAGATTTTAAGGGACAATTGATTTATTCCAGTTGTCAGGCTTAGAACAAGAGATCCAAACACGGGTTTCTCAGATTTCTCCATTAGTTTTTCCTGGTTTTCTAGAACATGTGACAACCTTATTAATACTTGCAGCACACACAGTGGATGCAGGTTAGCACGTGGAAGGAAGGCTGTCCCTGGCTGCAGGAGCAGAGGTGAGCACAGTGCCCCAGCTGCAGCTGGAGAGGGGCTCTGACCCAGAGCACGGGGACAGCTGGCAGCTCTGGACACCTCAAAGGCTAAAACTCCCCTCCACTGAGCTACTCAAATTGAGGGGTTGGTGTTTCTAAACCTTTCAGCCTGCCCTGGAAAGTTTACTTAAAAAAAAAAAAAAAAAAAAAAAA